>JAJHTX010000007.1:2042500-2398419 GCA_032164295.1 Inonotus obliquus | reverse complement strand
TAGCCTAACCCTAACCCTAACCCTAACCCTAACCCTAACCCTAAGCCTAACCCTAACCCTAAGCCTAACCCTAAGCCTAACCCTAAGCCTAACCCTAACCCTAAGCCTAACCCTAAGCCTAACCCTAAGCCTAACCCTAAGCCTAGGGGCTTTCCCGTGGAGAGAAGAACCCAAAAGTTCCCACAGTGGAATCTTGACCAAGATTCCGACAGGAATATATATAGGGTTGTTGCCAGTGCCGTGACATTGGTATTATTAGATGTTTACACTGCGGATAGCATTGGTACTGACTAGTTCGACCTTACTCTAGGTATTCTATGCTCTAGATGCCATGCTTCACAACGTCCACAAGCAGAGGGATATTACCGACGGTGCTTATGTGGATGAGTTTAGTTTTCATATCAATACAATGCATAAACTCACATTACACTCGGAGAAGCATCATAAACACCTTCATGGTATATATTTATCTGTCATGAGGTGGGTGTATTGCTGTCTCTCCCAAACTATCTAACAAATGCATTTAAGCATAAACAAGGAGAATCTGATGTGTTCTCGCAAAGGTCTCGATTGGACCTGATTGGTCACCGGATTACCTATCGATGTTATCTAAGCCAAGTACTAATGTTATTGGTTTATATTATGCGGCTTCTTGGTTATGTAATGTGTCTGAATCAGCGAATAAAGGCATTTCTATATACGGTTACTCTCCATTATGCTTGAATATTTAAGTGAACCTTAAATTGAGTATCTCCGCTCGGCATCAATTTTGAATCCAGGAACAGTCAGACTAACCATATTAAGTATCATAAAATTCTGAGAATGTATAGTATAGGAAAGACTACGGAACCGGGGTTCTAGAATCAAACAGAATTGGAATGTGCGGAATTTCAAGGAATATTTGATGAATTTCCGTCGATTCCGTTTATTCTGGACCCAGGCTTTTTGCTGATGTTCCATATGATGTCACTATTCTAATAGCGGTGCCGAAAAAATGAAGTGCTTGGCTGACTAGACGACCCCGATTCTCTGTCCACCACTGAAGATTCCATGCGACTGCCTCAACGGAACCCGAGTCTACTAACAATTCAGGATATCGATGTGTGTATGCCTCGGCAAGCTCGAAGATGCGGTCTTGATCTGTGATGGCGTGCTAGGCATAGGTTCGTCCGGATCTGTCTGTAGCTCGGGTGGATCCAATATAAGAAATCGAATGAATATGTCATCCCCCGCACGAAAGAAGTCGGCATGTGTGTCAGAGCAATATCCCGCTCTCAGAGCCTGGAGTCACTCAGTGCCATACACTTGCATTCTTCTATGCATTCCAATTTCTGACGTCTTTCAAGGCCGGCCGTTTTCGGTGACTACGCAACGTTCAGTTATTCACCGAATCAAAGCACCTACAAAAGCCCCGCTCGCGATACACACGAGTTCTGTTTGCAAAGTTATAGGAGAGAGTTTTTTCACAGCACATTGCAGCGAATTTCTACAGTAGCATATCCTCCTTAAAAAAGCTCTCACGTAAACCGACTTCCAGCGAAGAATGCTTGTAAGGGAAATAAAACGACTGTCATATTTGACGACCTTAGCATGGCTCCTTGGGCAAGCAAATATAAACGCGCACATACCGTTTCTTTATGCAGCCCACAATCGCGACCCAGACCAATTGCAACAACGTTGTTACTTCTTGGCTCGCCAATCATGCGTTCCGTACGTGGATCGGCGAGGAATATGTAGTGAAGTATTGTTCTGAACCAAATCTTGGCTGGCCACGGGTCGTTAGAGTTGCCATATGAAAATTTTCGAGGGGAGACGTACAGTAGATGCGGCCACGAAACTTTTCCTCGCCGACGAGAACATGCATCCCTCGGTCGAAATCTCGTGCTCCAGATGGAACATATGGAGCAACATGGTTTTCCTGGTAACAATATCAGCGTGAATTCCAACACTGAGCAAGTGAATACATGCCTTAACCCAGAAGATTTCACAGTAACCCATCCGTTCACCATCCCAGCTCATGATCAGCGGGAGCGCGGCTGGATCTTTCATCGTTTTCTCAATATATGCCCGGTGCTTGTCCCTGTCGCCTCTTTCTCCCCATCCACTGTTCACTCGGTCATTATTCATCCAGTAATGGAAGGCATCAATGTCACCCTGATCATCTGGATCAATCACGCGAAACGTGAAAACACGTCCAACTTCGGTGCAGAACCTACTGTAGATAACTGTTCCTGTAGGTGGCTTCGGTGGACGCAGAGGGTGCTGGGAAATGATGGCGGAAGTTCGTGTAAAGCTTTGCGTGAGCGGAAATGCATGGAAGTCGGGTGAGTAGCGTAACCATCCACTCGTGTTGCCCCATGAAGGTTCAGTGCCCGCTCCCTGCCAGAACGTTCCGCGAAGGAGGAAGAGTGCAGTCTCTTCCGAGTCCAATGGAGCCTGAGCGAGTCCAGATCGAATGAGGTAAGAGGCGATCACGTTTGCGTCAGAGACCGTTGAAGCAAAGACAACTGGGATATTTTCTTGGGAGTGGAAGACAGTCCATAGGGCATAGACGGATGCCCAAATGTCGGATGTGGATATCAACGCCTGACTGCCCTGTTCTGGAGTGTGCAGTTCAAGAACAGGATAACGAGGGACGGGACTGTCCTTTTCAAATGGTGTCCCGAACGCTGAAATCACCAACTTCGCAGTACGATCTAGGACACGGTAAACAATCGCATCGCGCAAGCCAACGGAAATGGTAACTAAGCCGGTCGGATTTGGGTCGGATATGTAAACACTTGGCCCATCGGGGAGGACAAGGATACGATTCCGATGAGAAGTTGTGACTATCGGAGGTTCAAAGATTTTCTGAACTTGCTGCAGGCGACGTATGGACTGGTTATCGTGCATCATGGACGCAGATGGTTTACTCCCGGGGGAGAGAGGGAGGGGGAGGTTTGAGAGCGCAGAACGATCAAATTTTATGTCTATCAGATAAGAGGTGTTGATAATCTGATTAGATGTAGTCGCCTTTTTCTGATCGCAAGCCTTGAATTCATCGGTCGTCGGGGAGCACATGATTTTCTTCCATAAATTTCCTCTGGAACATTGGGAAGAAGCCCAAGACAATCAGGTACGTCTGGGTCAATTGAAGGGCAGCAACAGGTCGAATGACTGCCAGGTTCACGGAAATAAGGGTTCCTTGTCACTGACTGAACGGAGAAGCCACAGTCAAGTGAACAGAAAGCACTCACAGGGACAACTTGAAAAACAGAAGCACAGATTAAGCGACTGATAAAGCGCAAATGATCAGGTATAATCATGCTACAAGAATACGCCATCCATGATGGGACGACGTTGACTAACACCGCCCGCTGGTGGTTGTACTACAAGGAATTGGTGACATAGTGGATTGGTGAGCTTCAGCAACAAGAATAAGGAGCAAACTGAAACGTGCGGAACAGTATTTATTTGGTGCAAGGGAGACAGTTCTTACGGGCGTTGATTACGTGATCAACGCGACTTTTCCTCAGAGTCACGTTGCCACGCGTCGACGCGTCTCTTGTCCATCGACCACGACCTCACGCGCGTTACTCCTACCATACACATTCGAAATGTTTGAAGCAAAGCTATCTGATGCGGTCCTTCTCAAGAAGCTTATTGACTGTGCGTGTCTGTTCCCCTGCATTGGACCCTTTGCGACTGACTGATCACACGTGAATAGCCATCAAAGAACTGGTGACCGACGCCAACTTTGAGTGCAATGACGAAGGCCTTAAACTCCAGGCCATGGACAACTCTCACGTCGCGCTCGTTGCCGTCGCCCTTAAGGAAGATGGCTTTTTAAAATACCGATGCGATCGAACCATGCCACTCGGAGTCAATCTCGGCTCTCTCACAAAAGTTCTGAAGTGTGCAAAAGATGACGATGTCGTTACTATTAAGGCCTCAGATGACGCAGATGTCCTCAGCCTCACCTACGAGGGTAGAAGCAGCGACCGTATTGCCGAGTACGATATGAAGCTAATGGACATCGACGTTGACAATCTCGGTATTCCGGACACCGAGTATGATGCGTGCATCAGAATGCCATCGTCCGATTTGTCACGTATTGTTAAGGATCTCTCGCAGCTAAGTGAATCCGTGCGAATCGAGGTTAGCAAAGAGGGCGTGCGGTTCGCCGCTGACGGCGAGGCTGCAAATGGCTCCGTCCTCCTTAAACAGACCGATGCCGCGCGACGCAAGTACGCCAACGTCGGTAAGGATAAGAAACCGAAAAAAGAGGAGGGTGCTGAGGATGAAGACCGTGAATCGGGCAGCTCGAAGAAGGCGGGAGTCAATGGTACGAGGGTCAAGAAAGAGCCAGGAGAGGATGCGGAAATGGAGGAAGTTGAAGAAGATGATGGGGGTGAATTCAAGGCGCAGTCCGACGATGAGGCCGAGCATGGCGACGGCGAGGAGGAAAGGGAAGGTGGATCCGATGAAGAGGAAGAAAGCTCTCGTAAGCGTAGAAAGGCCCAGAAGGTATTTCGACTCTAACCCAGACGGAGTCATCTTTGGAGCTTACAATTTCTATCACAGAGCACTGGCAAGGCAAAGAAAGCGAAGAAGAGTTCCGACGACGAAGACTCTGGAGGTGTTTCGATCGACATGTCGCAGCATGTCTCACTTACGTTCTCGCTGAAGTACCTCGTTACATTCTCAAAGAGCGCCGCGCTCAGCGAGACTGTGCAACTCTTCATGTCGAACGACGTTCCACTACTTGTGCGCTCCCCTTTTTTACATTTTGATTCTTGATTACTTAGTTATTCTCAGGTTGCCTACGATTTCGGACCTGGTCATATCCATTATTACCTTGCCCCGAAGATCGGCGATGAATAGATGGATGGCTTCAAAGGTCTCGCAAACTGCGAGATAGAAGCAAAGATGAAAATATTAGCGATCTCCCTTTCCGACACGTTGGTCTCTTCTACTCTTCCTTTAGTAGTTCTCTCTTTTCAATATCTAAGCCATGGCTGTAACCGGTCGCTTGCATATGCTCTGTCGCAATAAATCCATTTTGATTGAAACAATGTGTATTTGGGTCCATGGTCTAGCCACTTCGTTGGTACAGTACACACCGGAATGTTGCTCGCCGATCTCCCTTAGAATCAGATTATAGAAAGGGTTTACTGCTAAGAAAAGCACAACAACTAACCTCCATCCCACTGAACCCTTGTCGCTTCCGGACTCTCCGTCAGCATGAATTTTAGGGATCTTCTCATCGTTTCGGTTTCGTACCATGCTTCACCGAACCGCTAATCGCACCACCGCTATCCATAGACGCAGTCCGTCCCACCGCCGTTTCTAAAGTCCTTATAATTTCTCTCCTCTCATCCTCAGCTGAGCATCCTCTTGCTCCGTCCATCGCGGAAAGCTTATTAAGGATGTCTATCTCTGCACGCCAGACCGCCGGGCAATCTCCGGTTGGATCCAAGGCGGAGGATCGAGGCGTCTCCAATATCAGCGGAATCTTCCTCAAGCGTATATCTCTTGCTATGAAAGCAAACGCACTCAGTGTCAGGTGCCCGCTGTGGAGGGACGGCATCAGCTGGACGTAAAGCCAGGGATGGGTAAAACCAATGCCAGAGGCTCAAGGAGAAAGACTCGGACAAAGTTGCTGCACAACTTACAGGCCGATATTTTCATGGCGATCTTTATTAGACCCTAAGGAAGCTTTCGAATCGTTCAAATGCATTGCGCGAAGGTAGCGTAGTCCAACGACCGAGTCGAATTCGGATACTAATAAAGTGGACCTAGTAAAGCGACTCGGGAGCATCATATGAACTCGCTATGCTTACAAGTGGCCCTAGTCGCAGTTTCAGTATCGTAATAGTTCAATCCGTACTCGTTGAAAACTCACTCGTACCCTTCCCTGGTGGTTAGATCATATCCCTGTGAACTACATAAGCCTACTTTAATAACGTCTTGATTCTGGCGACTAGCTCACTGCTGCAAACGCGTGACCTTGTAACAACGGTCAGCACGAGACACGAATAATCCAGCAGGGGCTCTTACAGGTGTCGAGACATACGCCTACCCGAGTCTTATCCTCGACCTGTTGAATGATACTGGCGATCTCGGCAAACTTCGATCCAATGACATTTCCCGCGCCCGCCTAGAGATATAGTTCAGCCAATTAGTAAATGGAGACCAGGCGCCAATCTTGTACCATGTTCTCGATGACGGTGATGACTGATCCAGTCTCCTTATGCGCCCTATTAAGGCAACTGGCTATCATAGAGATACAGTCCTCCTTCGATGCAAGCCCGACTGTGGAACCTGGACTTGAAGTGGACAGTCGCTATGCACTGCAACTGTTGCTAATTGGTAAGAAAAGACGTACTGGAAGTTATAAAGTTTAAGCCCTAGGAGCTCGCAGCGCCGAAGGTCGTCGAGAAGACACTCGTATGACTTCTCCCGCTTTTCGCTATATCATGGGATCAGAAAAAGCAAGGAGCAAGTTTACTCAGACTCACATGTCAGGGTTTGCTAGATTTATGAGATAGTTTCCATGAGGGACAATATGGGATGGATCGTAGCCAAACGCGTTCAGACGAGACTTGAAGAGGGTTGCGGAATCGTTCGAGATGTCTGGCGATGCCCATTTTCTTTGTGATTTCAAGAAAAGGGCGAAGGCATTGGCTCTAAATGAATGCGATTAGAAACGACTACTGAGAACTGAAGCTAAGGTCTGGTCCGTGCTTACCCTATCTCTGCCGCGTTTACGATGGCGTTTTCAACACCACCAGCGGCTGACACGTGAGCACCAAACTTCCAGTCATTTGAAACCCTCGGAAAATCTGCAGGATCTGGTTCCTTTGCTTCCCTGGGCCTCTTTGCTTTCCTCTTCTTCTGATCCGTTGCTGATTCTGACTCAGTACTTGCGACAAGGTGTTCACGATTCAGCGGAGGCAGAGATGAACCAACCACGATGTCTTCAGCTGACGCAGATACAGAAAGTCTTCTCCTTTTACGAGAGTGAGGAATGATTGTGAGTTGGGAAGATAATGCAAGCCTGCTGCTACGCCTGATGGATTGCATAATTGGTGTGAAACGAACTCGAAGTTGGCTGTTGGTGTACGAACTTGCATACTTAACCGTCACGTGCACTCTATGGTCCCACCTTGCTAGACTATGACGATAACGGATGGTATGTATGCAATTGGAGATGGAATATTACACAGACAAGTGAGATTCGGAAATAAAAGGGAAATTTAAAACGAGGTCAGACGAACAAGACCGCGTAAAGAATAGTTTGACGACAAAAGCGAATGAGACAATGGCAGGAGCAGTAATGATATAACATACGTATCTACAGCGAGCAGAAATCTTGTTCCTAATTCCCTGTATAACGTATCTCCACTGCATCTACAACTCCACCCCCGCTGCACAACGAAGAAGGCTCGTCCGCAGTACTATGGTTCCTCCGGCCTTGAATCTTTATAATCGACGCCTGGTCGCCCAGCGAACGTACATTACCAACGATCGTTAGAGAAAGAAATGACGAAGAGTGTGATAAAGAACGGAGAATCGTGACGCTCCACAGAAATCGTAAACTGAATGCGAATGAGCCAATAAGGATCCAGTACAACAAGGGCATAGTTGGAAGATGCTGAAGACCGGATTCTCAACTCAGACGATTACGCATTTTTTGCTCGGAGTCCTCTTGTTCGCGAGTAGGGCATAGCGAGTCGCATATTGGAAGACTTCGCGGACGCCCTCGCCTGTCCTTGCCGAACACTCGAGGTACTGCTTCGCACAGATTTTCTGTGCAACAGCTACACCCTACACGGATTGCTCAATAACCCTTCCCTGACTAGGCAGAACCAACAGAACGTACCTCTTCCGGAGACACAGGGCGCTGAGAAACTTTCCGCAGCTCTTCGCATGTCTTCGGGTCGCGTCTCAGGTCCTTCTTGCAGCCGACAAGCAGCACCGGCAGACCGGCACAGAAGTGCGTGACCTCGGAGTGCCACTACTCAACGGGACGGACGCATCAACTATGACGTGACAAACAACATAAGCCAACGTGACATACCTTCTCCTGCACGTTGTCGAGAGAGTCCGGTGAGTCAATGGCGAAGCAAATCAAGATAACGTGTGAGTCAGGATAAGAGAGAGGGCGGAGACGGTCGTAATCTTCCTGTCCAGCGGTATCCCAAAGAGCCAATTCAACGTGCTTTCCGTCGACATCAACATCAGCTACGTAATTCTCGAACACGGTAGGGACGTAGATCTCAGGGAATGTCCCTTTGCTAGGCGGCCGTCAACCACATGTTCGTCAAGTGAACACCAGTACCTTACCTGAACACAATCAAGAGACAGGTCTTTCCGCAGAAATGAGCGGATTGTACAGGTGCGCATTGACGTAGATTATGTACGGAAAGTAAAGAATTTGCACCACGAATTTAACCACATCAGGATTGGAATGCACAAGTTCGACATTTTCGGCAGAAAACAGAGGAAAGCAAGGGAAGGTGAGAACAGGAGACGGGGAAGAACGATAAGGAAATAGCAGCGTACCTTGCCGCAAGCACCATCTCCAACGATGACGAGCTTCCTACGGATCTCTGACATGGATGGGTGAATGAAAAAGCGATGGATGAAAGAGGAGGGGTTGTTGGTAGCGACGATGCGAGTCGAGGTGACGGTTGGAAGGAACTCGCGGCAAGTTGATGAGTTGGCCCTAAACCAGTCATCCCGTGGGAATATGCTCCCGGAAATCACCGAAGCACACTGCCGCTGAACAGCTTCGGATGCCGGCCTACAGTAATACTATTCGTCTAGCAAACGTCCACAATACTGGATTCAAGCTTTGTGATACAAGTTTTGAGATTTTTCAAATAGCCTTCAGTGCACAAGATGGTCCTATAGATCAACTTTTCCGACACACACGTATTCTCCCTCCGGTCCCCAGCTTCCCATCCGGCAAATCTGTATCTCATTGACTGCATGGGTCCCTAGGTCAATAGGAATGGCGTAGTGCAGCGAGCTGGCCCTACTGTCTGCATCCGTAATTTTCTGTTCTCTGCTGGGGGCTCCAACCGCATGTCCCGTTACATTTTCGGTTGTTGACTGGGAACTGATAGATCCATCGGTTCGGTTTAACTCCCGTAATGCTGGACAGTCTCGAATCTGGTCAAACGAAAAAGGTATACGTCGTCCGTTTCCTCGTGGCTTCCGGTTTGACGTGTTGACTAGTGTGCAATGAAGCTACAAAATCTCAATAAACAGGATTGTAAACATCTAGGTATGCCAGCTCACTTTAAGTGGTCGTTTATCGTCCACAACCAATCCGGCTTTAATGAACTCCGAGTTGACAAGTTCTGGGTGAAACATAACATTAGAATTTCTTGTATTCTTCGTTTCAGCAACGGAACATACCGCAGATGCGTTTCAGACGCTGTCCATCTTCTGAATAGAGATCCTCATCAGACGGTCCGGCATATAGAACGTGAGCACGTGTTGGGTCGTTCCTCTCAGGCTTCATGATGTCAATGCAACTCAAAGGAACACGTAATGGCCGGCCGTCAAGAGCAGCAAGGATGCTCGGACGCAATGAGCGAAGAGACGACGATGCCAGTGAGACTGTTTTCGTGTGTTGGATTTCTTGCCTCGAAAAGTACTCGGTAGCGGAAGCTTCTTCTTCCAGACTCATCACTCCCAAAGTCAAATGCAGTCGCCGTGGAGCAACAACAATGGTTGGATCAAGTCCGACGATAGGTGGGGTATTTCCAAGGATCGCACTTCCGAAAGATTCGGCCGCCGATCTTACAGCAGCCAAGTGTCCCTTGAATTAAATAAGATAATTGAGTAGAATTGAACAGTGAAGGCCATACGAGCGGGATAGAGAGGACTGATGAGGCCAGTTATTCCTCATACTGTGAGATAACATGAAAATCCATACAGTGAGTCAATATTGGCTTAGGTCCGTTTCCTTGTCCTTGTAATGCTTGATCGTTTCTTCTCCAGCCCCTGCCACGTCCTGACCTACCACGCCATCCTCTCTGATTCGATTGTGAGTCTCCTGGGTTAATGGCATTTTCACCGTTGAACCCCCGCATTTCTGTAACAAAGTATACGTCAGGCCTGAGGCAAAATCTGCTCTGAGTGCGATTGATACGAGGAAGAGGCCGCATCGATCGAGAGTCTAAGCCGCAGCGCAATCCTGATTCCGAGTGAGTGAAAATTCACGTGATTCGAAATTTCCCTCGCGAGTATCACTGCCCTGTGACTCTAGTTTGCTCCGCTGCTACTACGGTCATGTCCACAAGAAACTATGAAGTAAGTTGCTGGCACGTATGCATTGAAACCGAAATCGACGAATCAGACGGTACCAGGTTTCTTTGTCCAGGACCAGGGGTATGATGGCCCTACAGCGGTGCGTAGATTTCTGTTTTGTCCTCTTATCTCAGTTTAATATTACCACCTCCAGATCCTGCCGCATTTCGGTCTCGTCGACACTTCTGAAGATCGATGGAGCAATACACTCTCACGCTTGGAAAAGCTTAACGAGGATGCCGGGCCTGGTGTAACCTATAAACTCATCATCGCCGGACGCCATGGACAAGGGTTCCGTGAGTCGCCAATTAGTCTCGTCGAAGAAAACCCGAGTGCTGATTATGATCCAGACAATCTAGCAGAACTTAAATACGGAACACAAGTGCGTAGTCATATAAGAATCTTCGCATGGATGAATCCCTCAGATTTGCGGCATAGTGTTGGAATGAGTAAGATGATTGCTCTTGGTGTTGAATATTCTGCGATTATTATTCTCCAAAGATACTGGGCCAAACTTGATGGTGATGGAGAGATTATATGGGGTCGTAAGCGCCTCGATCCTGCATTTCGAACCGCCTTTCGAATTAGTGCTCTATTCCAGCTGATCCCCTGCTCACTGAGCTTGGAGAGGATCAAGCTCGGGATGCGAATCTAATGTGGAAGAAGGAAAGTGCCGTAGGACTGCCGACTCCAGATGGACTCTACTGCAGCCCTTTGACGCGCGCGCTTCGGACTTTCCAGCTCACCTTCGAAGGTATAACCAACTGTTCGAAACATCGCCCCCTGGTTTTAGAGGTAGGATTCCCTCCACAACAAGTGACATTTCTAACAATTTGCGATCATCATTTGGACGGCCAGAATGCTCGGGAGATATATGGCGTACATTCGTGCGATAAGCGCCGCCCGCGTTCCTACATCGAAGCAGAGTTTCCTGAGTTTGCAATTGAAGAAGGGCTTACTGAAGAGGACGAGCTATTTGACCCAAAAGTTAGAGAGACGCAGGCTCATGTCGCGGAGCGCGCACGGAGAGTTTTAGACTATATTTTCGAGCGCGATGGCGGTCTCGGTTAGTGCCTCATTCTCATGTGAGAGTGTATATATTTATACTTTGAATTTTAAGTCATCTCCATAACCACTCACAGCGGGTTCATCCGAGGACTAGTAGAGACAGCAAATCACGCCTCTGTCAATCTACTCACAGGAGGTACGTCCTGGTGGACCTAGTTTACTCTGAGTATGCTCGCTGACTGCTTGACAAGGCATTCTCCCTATGATTGTGAAGGGCATTGCCTCATGATAGCCTAGAACGTTTTGTCGCGTGGAATATTTTTAGAATTAGAATTTTCCTGTCGCTCACACGCCGATGGCGCATGTTACATGTTCTTTCAGGGAGCGATAGATTCTAGCAAGGATTGGCTGATTGGGAAGGAATGTTACAAAATGAAGGATTTACATATCACAGGAACATGTACGGAATTTATACGGGATGCACAATCAAGAATACGCCTTCAATGGACATAGATCAAGTTATAAACAATGTCGCGATATGTCTCCAGCATCGCCGACTCAATTTCGACACTGACTCCCCAAGGATCCTGAGCTGTTAAGAAGATCACAATTGGATGATCAAGAACAGTTTCATTCACGGATGGGAAACAACATCTGAATACTACATTCTTTGCGGTCGCAAGAAAACATTTAAGGTGATAAGATTGAATACGGGCCAAGCAGTAAGACCACTCGGCGAGTCGGTTGAGATGATCTTCGGGAAATCAGTGTCGAAATTGAATTGGCGATGCTGGAGACGCATCGTGGCAACGCTCATATGGTCGGCGCGAGCAGCGAAGCGGTGCACGCAGCCATGCATCTAGGTATTCAGATGTTAGTATCATCCGTTCGAAGCCAGACGACATGAAGAGGACTTACGTGCCCAGAACAGTATTGCACGCAACTATTGCGGCGGGAGCTGCTGGGGCGGCAACGGTTCCAAACGTTGCTCCAGCCGCTGCGTAGCAAACGACAGCACCCGCATTACATGCTAGAACGCGACAGTGTCAGTCAATGTGCATGAGGTCGCAACCGCCTTATCAAGAAGTACTGACCGGTCTGGCAGAGTGCGTAAACGACTGGGCCGCCGAGTGCGGCAGGAAGAGAGGTAGCAATGACAAGGGCGACGAGGGAGAGGCGCATGGGTGGTAAAGGGTGAGATGAGTTGGTGGATGTTATAATGAAAGAAGCTGAGTTGGGGCCCAACGCTCCAAGCGGCCTTATATGTGCCCAACGTTAAGCGCCCAAGTCACCTGCACTGGTTCGTGTCAATGACAGTACCAGTAGACGACTCGAAATAAAACAATCTGATTAATATTAGCTAAAGCACAAGGCGAGTATACATACGGATGTGTTGTATACCCGTACTAGCAGTATGCGATGAAATGCGGTGAGAGGCAGGTCCTGGCAAGGCTTGATGGAAGGAGTCACCCGGCCCAACCGTGGGTCATTCACAGTCAGGAGTATGGATTCTTCACTAGAGGCAGTTCCTCTTCTAATGGGCGCCTAAATATTAAGGTTCGGTTCATTTGTGTAACCAACTCTGCCGTATCTCAGCCCAAAGCTAGCTGCTCTTCATGGAAACTCTCGTATGAGTATCACCGGTGCATGTCCTGGTATCGATGTCGTGCATGTTGGATTCGTACTCAAGGAGTCATTAGTCTTCTCGGATCCCTTAAATAGGATGAACACGTTTCATGATCGAAGGGCATCATATTCCAGCCAGTGAAAAAAGAGACAAAATATCAATTGTCATGCGGGCCGTGATAATGTAAAATACGTTATGCAGTCATCGTCCACGACTTGTATCCGCGTTCTAGCGCTCGCCCATCTGCGCGAGGTACTCGCTCAGCTGCAAATTGACAGTGTCAAGTGGATGTCATTATTGCCTGTTATGAGTAGCTCACCTTTAAGGCCCCTTGCCTGAGCGTCTCCACGCCGTTCTGCACGTCAGGGTTCGAAATAACCCTCTGGAGAGCCTCACGCGCGGCTGTTTGTACGCCTTCCAAACTTCCATCACCAAGCAGGCTCCCATCGCTTCCCGCAGCACGCGTGGCAGCTTCTTCTTCCTCTTCTCGACCGAAATAGGATGCCGAAGAGATAGCAGAGGCACCCTGAAATTGCGCAAGTCGCGCTTGCGCCTCGGCTGAGCGTGAAGGATCATGTATTCCTCGTCCGAAATACATATCGCTTGAAATCGCTTTCTGAGTCCCGAAGTGTTCCCTTGCATATGTTGGCTCTTCGGGAGCAGCAGGAGTAGAGGGAGAGGGAGGAGCGGCAGAGGAAGCAGCTGCAGTTCCAAGACCGAGTCGCTTCATTCCCATGCCCAATCGTGCCATATCCTGACTGCTTCCTTTCTGGTGGCCAACAAGACGCGAGCTACCGGATGCAGCGGAAGGAGTAGTTGACAAGCCTGTTTTGGCAGGGCCTCCTAATTCGCTAGTAGGTCCCGACGTTGTTGCGGATGAAGTAGTACTGGCGGCGGACGCAGCGGCAGCAGCAGCAGCCTCCTCTTCTTCTCGTTTACGATCATATCCTAGTTGTTTAATACGCGCTTCCTCTGCCTCTGCCTCGCGCTGCGCCTTCTCGAAGTCTATTGGCGACACAGATTTTGCAGCACCCTTGAGCCCGCCGAGTTTTTTTGCACCACCACCTGTCCCGGTAGTCGATGATGCTGAGTTGAGGCGAGCAGCGCCGAGCCCGAGACGTGCAGGCTTCGCGGACGCAGTCTTGGTGGATCCAGCGAGCAGGGAAGCAGAAGTGACAGTGCGCGGCATGGTCGACCCAGGAGACGATGCGGCGCGATTGATGACGGTCGGTTTCGCCGACACAGCAGAGCCATTAGATCCATTCGGCTTCGGGGACACAGGCTTATTCCACGTATCGAAGAAATCATCCTCGCTCGCTTCGGCTGGCGCGCTGATAGGCGCAGCACCCGCAATACCATCGACAACCACACCTACAGGAAACATCGCAGAATCCGCCTTCTCCTTCTTATCCAATTCCAAGCGGTAGAGTTCCGCCACCTTGCTCTCGTATTTCTTTTTCGTATCACCTTCGCTTAATAGAAATGAACCGCCGTGTTTGGTAAAGAACTCGGTTGCAGCAGCATTACCGCCAACTTTCATTCTCCTCAGGTGGTCAGTGCGCCAAGAGTCAAGATTTGTAGATCGGACGAAGGAGAGGTGTACGCCAAGGTTGCGGTGGGCACTTGAGCAATTGTAGCAGATGTAAATCCCGTAGGTTATGCTCGTCCAAGTTGGGCTGGTGGCTTGGCAATCAAAGCACATCTGATCGGCCACCGTATTAGAAAGAACTGAAGCAGCGGATTCGCCCAGAAACTTACTTTGTTCGCTTTTTGGGCCTTGAGGATGGCGAAGACATTGTCCGCTTCCTCCTTCGGGACTATACTTGTGCTCATCCTTCCACGTAAATTAGTCGATCGTTGCTCGGATCTCTGATGTCTTGTGGCACGGGGCCTGGTATAGTGGGCTCGTGTGAGCGGAAAAGATGAGGAAGAGCGAGAATGAACTTATGAAGGACGATGAGCAGAGGCCATTGTATGTGTCACGTGACGGACACGTCGCCTAATATAATATAATTCTTCTTATTCTTTCTTTTATCAATTCATTCATCTCAACTCGGCCTATGTCCTCGTATACAGCGAAAAATGGCTGGTCCATTCGGTCGTCAAGAGTGCTTCTGCTGAGAAAAATCATACCCTGGTTGCTTCATCTACTTTGCATAGTTTCTCTCATGTCTTGCTCAACAAAGAGTCAACATCGAACCCACCTTCAAGTTGTTCTCAGCTGGGAAGTTCCCTCTGTTCCGGCCTTTGCTACTCAGAGCCTTGACAGAAACATAGGTCTTTGCGCGGATTGCAGACTCTAGACGTACTTTCGCGTATGAGAGACTATCTTTAGTACATTGCCAGCTCGCACAAGCATATCACAGCATTCTATTTCACCAAGGCATGAATATGCTCTCACCCTTTCTCCCCTGACCTCAAATTCATGTAAAGCTCTCGTGATTATCTTCTTAGGACTCTTTACGAACACCATGTTGCCCCTCAGCTTCTTCTCGTCATTCTTTCTTATACTCCTTCATTTCCGCACCGCTTCTGCATTCTGGATTCTAGTGCATAACACGCTCACGACAGATCGCCTAGATCCTATTGTCACGGAGGGGGAAGTCTCTGGTCATGTCCATACTATCGTCGGTGCTTCAAATTTTGGACCAACGGTCGACACTCAAAGCCTCCAAGCGAGTGATTGTACAACTACGAGTGTTCAGGATGACATGAGCAGCTACTGGGCACCCCAGCTATATTACCAAGACGAGGCCGGAAAACTAACACTCATACCGGTACTACTGGTGAATACCTATTGTACGTCTCTTCCTCATCGCCTCCTGTACTCCCGCAGTTTTGCCTGACCTGTCGTTAAATAGATAAACTAAATGCCGGGCCAGACGAAAATGTATCTGCCTTTCCTGCAGATCTGCGCATGGTCGCAGGCGATCCGTTTCGCACGGAGCTTGATGAAAGTGACGCTTCACACAAGGCAGTCAGTTTCGTATGTCTTGACGGTGGCGCAAGTCCCGAAACGCACGAGTTTCCAAAGACAAACTGTCCACAAGGCCTTCGTGCTCAGGTAACGTTTCCATCTTGCTGGGATGGCGAAAATGTCGATTCTTCTGACCACAAGAGCCATATGGCGTATCCTGAAGGGAGCGATCCGAACGCCGGATCGTGCCCTGGAACACATCCGATCAGAGTTAGTTGATTCCTTCTATCCTCCCACCCAGGAAGAGCGGCTACTTACCACATCGTTTCGCAGGTTATTACTCTGTTTCCTGAATTCATATTCGACGTCAACAGTTTCGACTTCAGGGAAGGACAGAATAATTGGGGTGAGTGTTACTGCTCTTTGCGTCGTCTTTACTTCGCACGTTTTCGGTATCGTTCGTCTTTGAAATAGAAAACATCATTAACCTCGCATCACACTCTTTCTGTTAATGCAGTTTTCTCGTTCGGTGACCAAGTTGGATATGGCTTCCACGCGGATTTCGTGAATGGCTGGAAGCAAGAGGTTCTGGAAGACGCCGTCGAGCAGTGCACGGGTGATCTCTTCTCCAACGTCCAGGGTACGCACTTTGCACACTCTTCTTCGTTTTGCTAGCGCCAATTTCCAATTATAGAATGTCCACCGTTCGTGGATTCTATAAACGAAGAAGTCGCACAGGGGTGCAAAATTGATTCCCAGGTTGACGAGGATATCGGCATGGACAGCCCAATTGATGCGCTCCCAGGCTGTAATTCCATACCTATGGATCCCGAGGGTGATTGTTCTGGTTCCTCTGATCCGTCTGTAAGCAGCGGAGGCGGGTCCTCTAGCAACAGTAGTTCAACTTCCACTGGAAGCGATGAATCAGATGGCGGTTCTACTGCGGGCACCACAGACGAAACGGCCACAGGCTCTGCAGCCACCGGAACTTCAGATCCTACTGGCACTTCATAGTCCCTTGTCTAAGCGAAATAATAGAGCTGATCTGGGAAAAGTCGAGAATGCTATAGATCGAGTAGTTGTCATCGCCTTTTACTCGTGTAGTTTCACCGCTGGACGCTAATAGTACACTATCCCCTATTCCCATCAATATAGTGTTTGTACTTCTTGACCGATATATATATTCGATAAGCTATCTATAGTGTAGCACAATAGCAGAAGACCTGATAGTTACACGCACAACGCCTTTGCGATTGAGCAGGAATACATTAATCAAACTGCAGCACAATGATCTTCCCCCATTTTAATCCAATAAATATTTTTCCTTGGACAGCATCGAGCCAAATCCCTGTTGCTCTCGCTAGATCTACCTCTGGAGGGCATCTGACTGTACAAATCGACATGGGCGTGTCGGAGCTTCCGTCACCGCGCAACCCGGCCCCGTCCTCGCCTCTAACCTCCCCCACGCTCCTCGGGAACAACGCAATCTTCAAGTCATATTCTTCCAGATCAAAACCGGGAGCGATCGGATTAGTTACTGGGTGAGCCTCAATCCACGCTGCGCATGCATGTCCCAACGCGATGAGTTCGTGCCCTCGTAACTCAAGGGCATGACCGATAGAAAATCTCTGCGTCGTGTTGGAGTCCATGTAGTCCTGCTGAAACGCTATGCGACGAATCTCCGGAGTCACCGCGCGCCGCATGAATGGACAGGCGCCGGCGATTCCCGTATACGTATGCTTGAAGACGTAGGTTGGGCTGAGATCACAACCATACGATGAAGCGAATGAGATATGACTACACAGTGGCGACGCCTGCGCGCCACAAGCATTCGGAAGAACCGGAAAGTAATGATGGTTAAAGGATACCCGCGATTTGAGCTCGTGGTATGGAATATGATTAGGCGGCAATTCCGAGATCTTTCGTTCAACAACCTGGACAGGTTCCAATAATGGAGGGTTGAGAGGGGGGATTGGGAAAGCCGGGACCGGTACCATTTGTCGTGCCAGATCGTGCAGCGCGTAGACATATTGGCATACGGCCTCTCTCGAAGCATGTTCAAATTGCATGACTAGTCGGTCATTTCGGGCGTCCATCCAGCAGATGAATGAGCTTCTCGCCAAATATTGCTACGGAAGAACATCTATCACCACGCCACCCCCGAATTATTGAACACTTACATTTTTAACCCCTGTATCAATATAGGCGGAATCTTTCTTGAGCCAATCTGGGACGAAGAACAGAGCAACGTCTCCACTTGGTGACCCAGAGTACAGGGCACAAAATGACCTTCGAGCTAGAACGAAAACATTGATAATAGATCCATATGCCGGAAACTTCGCGACAACCTCCATGTCAAGCTTAAGTCTAAGGTCGGAATCGAAACCGGAAAATCGCATCACATGAAGTGTGTGCCCGAATCTCCCAGACGAATTAGATGAATGCTGACCGGCAAGCTTTGGAAACGCTTACTGATTCGGATTGTGCTCACTGAAAATGAAATACCAGGCCTTTTCTGCGAGATCCGTGAAGCTACCCCACTTAACCCAATCATGCTGATAATTGACGACCACTCGGGGAGCTTCCGCATTGCACCGCCAGATCTGCAAGAATCCGCTTGACATATGGTACCCAAGCTTGACCGCAAAGAACTCGTCCGTGATCGGAATTATCCAGCGAATTCTCTGAGTTGTATGAAATAATCCGTGTTGATACCGACAAGGACTGCAATCGATGAGGAATGAACTACTTGGATAAGCGTCCTTGGACGACCAGATGCGCCGAATCCGACACGCCCTAACCGCACAGCGCTTGAGCTGCTCGAGCGTCATTCGATCGATACCGGTGAATCCGAGTGCCGGTATTTGTACGGCCTGTTCCTGCATGCGCCGAATAATCTCCTTCCAGAGGAGATGATCACCCGCCCATTCCCTGCACTGGCGGTTACACTAGTTAATGGAAAGGTCAGAGGCACAAAATCATAAGAAAGTGAGATGGTGTATACCTGGCCTACCGCAAGCAAGCTCTCGACATCCGTCAACTCCAGTATCGAGAAGAAGACATCGAATGGAGCATCCAGAAACTTGCCCATCGGAATCGTAGCAGTGGACGAAGATGAAGTTCTCGCTGACTTTGTCGTGAGCTAGAGGCCGACGAATACGAATCAGACCGGATTACCAGGCCGCTCATCGGGGAACTATCTGGTCGGATTCATTCAAAGGGTTTCAGCCTCATTTCTGTGGTCAAGATTAAAAGGACCATTTTGATCATTCGTCAGCTGACCAATAGGACCGCGGGACTCGGGGATTACTATATTGTTGCAACGAAAGACCCGGTTTACAACATCCTTCCCTTGAAGCAATGGTCGCTTGGCAGTGGATGATTGATGGTTTGGGTTTGGTTTTCAGGAGAGGTACGAGCTTTCCTTCAAGTTGTATCGCTGCAAATCACAATCACGTGTTACTCCTTTGGACGAGATTGACACTCCGATTGATTGTCCGCTAGCCCTCGAATGGAAGCGAATCAGTTTATCGACTCATCTTCAAGCGATCTAGTGAATAGCCTATACTAACTACTTTACTCCGGAGATAAAGGAAAAGTCTGTGGGACAAAGTTATAGAATCTCAAACGAAGGCAATACTAGTTAATGTCCATAATAAATGTCATAGCGAGAGCGTAAAACAAGTCCATACATCGGTCGTGTCAGAGTCAATTAACCAAGATAAATAAATAAGCCTAGTCCATTGTTACCAGAAAAGAAACGCGCCCCGTAAGCTCCTTAAACGTCTCTATCACTGTAGCGCGGCTCTTCGTACTCGTGTGCGCCATCCTTCACACTAGCAAAATGCGGCACCGTTAACGGAACGGTCTGGTAGCTTGTACTCGGCATGAAATGGCGCGATTCCGAGTCCTTCTTTATGCGCCTAAGAAGTGCGATGCCAATCGCCATTAAAGCGATGAGAAGCGCGATAGCACCACTGAGGAGACCAAGTGCAGCTGGAACGAACTTGTCCGTGAGAGTGGAGATCTTATCCGCAGACGACGAGTCGATGTCACCGTCGGCGAGAGCGTTCAAATTCGATACGCTCTTTCCGGAAGAACCGTGACCCGTGTAACTTGGCGCAGGGGGAGCAGTAAGGTTCCCAAACTGATTAACGAAGCCAGTTCCGTTCTTCGTAACAGCGAGATTCTGGAACGCTTCAAACGACTTGTCGGAGAACGGGTTGGCGTTGATGGAGAATACCATGCCGACACCGCAGTGACTGAAATTGGCCGCCTGCTGCTGGCAGAAACCCCAAATGGGTTTTGTATCGTTGACGGTGATAGTGAAGTTGGGGAAGTACGTTGCGTCGTCGGCGACTGGCATGAAACCAGAGTCGAAACCATACACGGGCGGATACGTTGTCTCGGCGATCTTTTGGCATGGTTCATCAAAAGAGGCTTGAGTGACGGTATGGTTCTTTTGTTTGAAGATAAACTGAACCTATGAAGCATACAATGTCAGTGACTTCTGATGAGAGAGGTATTTAAGTAATACGAACCTTGTCTCCGACGTTAGCAGTAATGTTGGATGGTGTGTAAATAAAGCCCGCATCTTTCCCACCGACGACAATTGTATGAGTCGCAGGATACGCAGCCCATGTAGACGCTGGCGCATCCGACCAGTAAACTGAGCTGTATCCCCCATATCCACCATTCGCAACCGTAGTTGTCTCCGTAACAGTCTTCGTCACAGTTACGGTTTCGGTGCTGCCAGACCCCCAAGACGGACTTGTGCTAGTATACGCATACGAAGAGGATGCCGTATTTTGGGCCTTGGATGCCTTCGCATTCGCAAGGAACTTGTCGAATGTGTTGCCATAATCTTGCGCGTTCGCCGCAAAGACCATGCCAGATTGGCAATGAGTCGGGTTCGGTGGGTTCACCTGTCTGCAGTAAACCCAGATCGGGTCGGATGAGTTCACTTTGACCTCGAAAGTCGGCAAGAATCCGTAAGGATCCTTAACGGGCATACTAGGGATAAAAGTCCGTCAAAGAAACTTGTAGAAACGAAATAGATACTTACAATCCAGAATCAAAGCCGATTTCTTGACCGTAGGCATTCTTGAGCTTCGCACAGGGTTCACCGAAGCTACTTTGTGTCGCAGTATGATTTTTGACATTACTAAGAAAAATCAGATCAGATCAGATCATCAATGTGGAAAATGACCGGGCTTACAATTTGAAGCGGATAATATCATCGACGTCCGCTCTAATATCGTTCGGGTAGAATGCGAGGTTGGGAGTCCCGTCTGGCTTCAGTCCACCGACAGTGACTTCATGAACTGCAGCAAGAGACAGCGGGGCGAAAGCTGCCAGGGAAAGGAGTCCGAGCAACATGTAAGCTGAAGAATAAATTATAATGCGAAATACAGAACAATTCAAAGGAAGAGTAGGAAGGAAGGGGAGAAGAGGAGTGAAGAGTACTCACCACGAAATCGCGCTATTTATATACATCCTGGGTGAGCATCGAGTTCATCGCCCATCCGAGAAAGCCGGCACAGATTGTAGAGTTGCTGTGTAACATCAGCTTCAAGAATGGATAAGAGCGGCGACTTGAGGTTGCGGTTTCAAAACCGCACAGCCGCGTCAAGGAGGCTGATTGCTGGCCGTAACGACCGAATCTCCCGCGTATGCAGATTTACCGTCGGAAACAAGGCAAAGGCCCGCGCATGAACGCGTTTCTCGAAGTAATGACCATCGTTGGCGTGGAATATCCCATATACTCGAATTCTTCGAAACTGAAGAGCAGCTGATTATGACTACATAAAGAATAATCGGATGGTCCGTGTCAGACCGCATACGATCCGATCGCTCTGTGACCTTACAGCCTCGCAAGGAATTCAGGGTAAAGATTGAGCAATACGTGAATGTTTGAAATGAAATTTCGCAGAAACGGCCGTATGAATTAAACGATCATTACCGATGAGAGTAAGTAGAGTTGAAATTCCCCGACAGGTGTGAGTCGAATAATGTGGTGATAAACCTGTTCCTCAGAGATGCTAACGATGGATTCACAGGTGGACAAGACTCACGAATAAGCGAGTGAATATGTAATAAGTACTCGTACTAGGCCGACGAGACGAGAGGCTTTTGTAATGGTTGACCTTGATGATACAAAAATTTACGTTGAACATTATATAATCACTCGATCAGTTGAGATTTCATTCTGATTCTGAATGCCGGAGGCTATCTCATCTTCTCGCGATATGAACCGTCAACCTTACGTAACTCGTTATCACACACGATTATCATTGCATATAATTATGATGCATATAATATGAGTCGAGGTATAACACCGCATGCCAACTACACAACAACCTCGATATCCTTAAACAGTCATTGCCTTTACGCATTCGTCTGCTGCTTCGTCTTCCCTGCGTCGTGCTGCACGTTGCCTATTCAAGTTAGTTAGTAAAGTTGCAGCTAATTGTGTCGAAGAAATGTACCAGATATTTGTTGTTGCTTGTCGTCGAAGAGGGCGCCCTTGACTGCGTTATATTTGCCTTCTGCTCTGTCGGTGGCGCCATCGGCGTAGTCTTTGGCCTGAGCGACGTTCTGCTCAGCTTCGCCTTCGGCATGCTCTTTCTTCCCGGAATCTATCCAGGACTGGGCGCCGGTTGTATTGCCAATGGCTTCAACAATGTTACCCTTGATCGAGTGATACTGGCCGGTCGATTGGCTAAACGAGGTATCAGTTGAATGCTCTGAAAACATTGTTAAACTGACTTTGGCTGGGTATCGTTCGACGACATTATGATTGGAAATGCTTTATAAGCTGGTTCGAGATGAGTGAATGAATGATGAAAGGATTGACTGCGATTGCCTTTATATACCCTGCGGGATTGAGTGGAATGATCGGCGCGTCATTGATGACGTCGGACGCTCCCTTCTGCAAAGTGACGACGAATTATTGTTCCACGTGACCGAGGTGGTATAATGACATCACGCATCTCCGAAGAGTACTCCAATCCTTGGTGTTGTTATAATATCATACTCCTCTCTTTGTGACTCTACACAATGGCCTTGGACCCTCCAGTATCAACCCCTGCGCACGAGTGGGCATCGAACACAACCGACGCACTGCACACTTCCTCAGCAGTGAGTGCCGCAGAACATACTCGACTCTCGCAGCCGACTCAGCCTGGTCAGTCTTCTGGTACTTCAACACCCGGTCTAGACTTTCCAGGCGCCTTTCCTCGCGATAAACTCCCGCTTTCGGAAGACAGAACTCCACACGCCGCTGTAGACCATCTCGCAGAGGCAGCTCCAACAAAATCAGCTTCCGACATTCAGCAGTCTGTGAAAAGTTACTTGCCAGATGTTGGCGTACAGCAAGCATTAAACACAGCCAAGGCTTACTTGCCCGAAGGTATCGTCGGAGCTGTGGAGTCTTACTTGCGTACGTATCAGATCTCATCCTTCGAGCTGCACCTCTAACTTTTGCATGACAGCGTCCGGTATGACGAATAGCAGTCAGATCGATAAGGCAACATCAGGCGGGAAACCTGTGTCTGATGAATTCGCTAGTTCGGGATCTGCAAGCATTGATGCTGCCTCGACAACTGCGCTCCCTCCATCTACGAGAAACGATTCTCTTGCTTCGACCACCACCCAAAGCTCCCATACGCCTACCGCTGAAGGCGAGAACAGGGAGATAGTGAACATCCTAGGTAGATTTCCTCCTCGTGTCTCTGAAGCCGACTAACACTTCATCTAGATGGAACATCACAAACAAAGCCCGACCCCACCTTCATCAATGCAGCGGACGCAACAGCCCCAGTGAATACTTTGCCAACCCCGCCTGGATCACATGACAGTTCGCTCGCCGGATCACAGCCGGGAAGGAAGGGAATGGGTGTAAAAAATACCGTTGGCGTGCCAGATTATAATGGATCAGGGATCGAGAAGACACCGACTCCGCCGCCGAAGGACGAATCCTCATTTACAACAGACAATTCACTTTCATCACAGCCGAAAGTGAGCGCATTTCCAGCACAAGATCACGTCAAAAGTGGAACTGTCGTGGGCACCAACGTTCCAGGGACTGGTGTGGGAGCTGGAAATTCAGCCATTTATCCTCCCAAATCCGAGCTCTCAAATTCTCATGTGCTCGAAGATGACCGAAAGGATGCATCTGGTGGAGTTAGTAAAGCCTCGGCAGCGAGCTCGAGCGACGAAAACCTGGGAGGGGGCGAGAAGAAGCAGGGCCGTGTTAGTAAGGTAGTTCATAAGGTCAGGGATAAGCTTTCGCACCATTGATTTATGTCTATCCATCCGTAACCCCATCGGTCTATTTCACTAAACCCCACCCGAATGTATAATAGTCTTTCGCTATTGCGTACGACACTTGCTATTTCATAATGTTTAGAGGGAACTGTGCTTTTGAACTGTACGGATAAACTTTCAGCCTCTTTCAGCCAACATTCAAACGCGGAAGCCGCGGAGTGATTTCAGAAAATTTAATCCGACATTTCTGACGCAAGCATGAATGCCTCCTCACCAAACTTCGCAAGCACACGATCTTAGTCCAGTGCAAGAGGGCGAGCAGGTCGCATAGTAGATTTGGTGATATCACGTTATAAGTTGTTGTATCACGTTATCTACAGAGACGGACTTACGACAATATGAATTCACGACAGAAGTATTCGGCCATTTCCTGTTAAGGAAACTCGCACATCAACTTTAACATGGTACATAAATAACAAGAATCAGAAACCACTCACAGTCCAAACTATGGCACTCGTATTGAGAACCCCCGCTCTTTGAGCCATCCGATACCCATAAACTGGATAAAAGACCCGACAGGTTTACCTCCAGCTCCCTTACTCCCCTGCCCATCCAGAAGAGCATTTCACTAGAGCATCATCATCCACGTCAGCCGCAATAATAACTATGTCGGAATACTCAAAAAAGTGGTCAGCTTACGATTTGTCGCAGGATCTTATCACAGGCCCATATTCACCGCCAGCCTCGCGAATAAGACCCGCCTGATTGGGACATTTTTCAATTGTTCTCAAGTGGGCCTGCGGTGTGAAGAGTTGTGAGAGAAGACTGAGCAAGAAGTACGAACCTCCGCGGTGCTCGGTAGCACCAAGTTATAGAACATGCGAGTTGATAGGCATGGCGTAGGTGAAAAAAATGGCCTTCGACCATCTGTAATTTTCAGATGGTCATCGAGCTTGATTATATACGGAATTCTTGCACTATCAACCCACGCAGCACAGGTGGTCATCGGGCCTTCGTTCAAAAATCGAGTTACCTACTCTATGTGATTACAATGATTAGAGTTGCTTTTGCGACGAAACGGCTGAATGTCCCACTCACCTATAGAAAAGAGTACCTCGTCGTTCAACACCAGACCAGTTCTAGAGTTACGTCGACACTTACCGAGACCTCCTTGAATACCTCCAACATGTAAAGCATAATTCTACTGAGTTTCATTACGAATACCTCGCTATTACTAAAGAATTCACAATAACGTAAGTTAAACGCGTAAATGAAGGGGAAATGTCCAATAACTAAGAGTGGCGGAAGAGGTGAATGTGTATGTACAAGTTAGGATGGAAATAGGGTTGTATATGGCGGCGGGGTCAATAATAGTACCCCGACCTATCGGATACAAATTTAATGAAGGCGCAATCGAATCCAAGAACACAAAAAGATGCGAGAGGCTTTGCACTTAAGGCTACAGGTACCGCGGTCAGTAAAAGCTGCGAAGAGAAGATGGGATAAAATGAAAGGAACTGATCGGAAAAGCAATTATAGATCAGTAATTACGGCACGCGTTGGTTCGCTACTCACCAGGGAAAGAAAAAGGGTTAAACGGTACAATCGAACTAAGCCCGTTCGTCCCTCCAGAGATTCTCGGAACTAGCATCCGGATCAACGGCAAGGCGACCATTAATAAGGCGCACAACGGTGCGCTCAAACTCCTGGACGAAAACGAAGCATTTAATGGAATTGCAGTACAGGCGCAGTTCGCTCGCCAGTGCACGCATAGCCTGAGGCGACGGAGCAGGCTCCCACTCGGAGACCTCCAGTTCGACTGTGTGAAGCCCTCGGAGGCGCATAAGCAATGCGAAAAATTGAAGACGCTAACACACCGCGGGGATCATGGGCAGCACCGAAAGGAAAGGCCGAGAAGAAAAGGCCAGTTATAGTTAAGCATAAAAGAGATAAAGGGAATCGGCGTATCAGCGGATAAAAGCCGACCAGGTATCAATAGAAAGGACGCGCCTCAAGACCCACAGGCAGAACGAGAGTACCAAAGTACCGAAGTTCCGGTAGGTGCCGTTCCATCGTGCCGAGAACTGTAAGGGAAAACTCCTCCGTATATGAAGCATCTGCTAGGTCGAGGCTCGTGACTCTTGCCGATGCGCGTTGAAGACTAGCAGCGAGTCTACGCAGCTCCTCCGTCTTGCCCAGCGTATCTTCTCGAGAGAAACACGTCTTGACACGGGTAACAGGTCGGTTAGGTACAAGCTCAACAATCGCATCAATAAAGCTACACTCCAAAGTCGATAGTGCAGGTAGTGCGTCTGCTCGAACATGCGTAATATCAGGAGATTGCAATTCCGCGGAACCGGGTGGCCTATCGGGAACTGGTGTCGGAGAAGGCGGCGGAAAATCAGAAAGATAAAGATCGCGAAGTCGATCCTGCGAGTTAAGAAAATTGACGAGGTCCCTATCCCACGTCAAGTCGCAGTAGAACGATTCGAGTTTGAATTTCGTATCGCGGAGTACCCACGCGAATGAGGTGTCGCCATCAATATGTATGTTAAGATGTCGAAGTCGATTAGTATGGGCGAGTGCAGACGCTATACATTCCCAATATCCTTCGGGAAGTTCAGTGTCATCATCATCAGAGTCGTTCTCGTCGCGTGGTGAGGTGGATATCGTAAGCGCGTCAACAAGCGCGCCAAGTCGTGGGTTCTGAGCAAGAGTACGGCAAATCTTAACTGCAGTGGTAGGATCACTGAGAACGAGGGTGTTGTACAGTGCCCGCTCTGCGGCTCTCTGGAATGCTCTGGAGGTAAGTGTCAGAGTGTACAGATCCGACCTGGAATTGACGTGCTGAACAATGAGTTGATACGCTTCGCGAGAAAGTTCCATTCAAAGCGACGGGAGGCATAACACCCCAGGTCTAAGTAACAAGCTCAAATAAGTGAGATGATCAGTGTAAGGATACTAGATGACTAGAAACACCCACCGCGTAGCAAATGATTGTGTTCGTCGAAAGGAGCGGAATGCCGGGGCGTTCTCGGCGGATAAGGTGGGGCTTACTTAAAGCCCACGAGTAAATCTTCAAATATTATGCAAAAGAAAGGTAGAACCGGGCGAACGAAAGGCTGCGAATCAAATCAGTTTGTCAACAGTCTTCGTCAGAGGCGCGCGGAGAAAGGAATCATGCCGATACGTACAGCGGGAGTGTGAAAAATTAGACGAAGGGAGAAAGAAAAGTGGCTCGTAGCCTTTCGCGAGTGCGTGTGCATATATAGGAGGGCGAGCCCCCCAGAAAGGCGTAGCGACAGGTTCATTTCGGTTGACCTTGTGAGTTCCGTATGTGCGAGTCTAAAGATGCCTTCCTGTTCAATGAATTATCGGCGATCCCAAAGGGCACAGCAGGCAGAATCTGAGGTGCCTAGGTACTGAAAAGCCACGCGATGCCACGCGAGATTACGCACTATCGAAGGACCTAACTACCAGTTGCAACGATGGCGACGCAGCTTGACGATGACGACGAGGATGGGGAGAGGCTCGACGACGAACGACGACAGGAGGACTAGTGGAACCCTTGTCGATTTCCTGTTGCCCATTGCCCCCGGATGGTGACGGAGGCCCAGGCTTGGCTGGGATGGACTCAGGTTCCGAGTGGGTATCCTGAGATCATTTGGTTCAATTCTCTGGCAGTCCTTGCCGAGCTCCGAGGGCTTTTACCAGATGAAGAAGCATGAATACGCGCCCGTCAAGTCTCGTGTGAGTTTTGTTCCACCTCCCATAGATGAACTTCATGACGTACTCCTCCGGGAGTACAGAGCAGCAGCGGTGAGAGTGTAATTTTGAATGAATGCCCGAGAGAGACTCCTTCTGCCACAGGAACTTTCGCCTGCGGGGCTTGCAGAGCGCTCATTGCCGGAGACAAGATTATCACAGCATCGAGAGATAAGCTGGTTGTCGTCTTCTGTCGTGCTAGAGGTTGCAGGAGCAACGGTTTCTGTCCGACTCTGCCGAGTCGTCAAACATACAGAACTCCAAAGAACGTTGATCCTGAGTTCGGCATTGAGAGAAGCTAGCGATGAAAATAGACACCGAATCTACTGCGCTTCCGATACCCGCTCATGAGCCACGGAGACAACATAGTAATATGAAGTTGGATAGTTGGATCGACATCAACATAACGGAGTTTAAATAAATCACGTGTTGATTTGGTCATCCCAAGCAACTTCAAGTCTTCCTTCCTCGTCCTCGACTTACTTACTTCTACCTCGAGTGATACGGGCCATGAAGAATACTTTCACCGATGCAAGTATGCAGAAACTCCGCTCACAGTTGACATGAGATGAACAACAACCCTGACGCTCAGACTTTCCGAGGACCGCCGACGGTAGAGTATACCACGTTGGTATTCGTGCTGGAGAAGTTGCGAACAGAATCGTGAGCAATGCAGCTCCCAATATGCTTTTTCATTCGCGTGGGGGCTACCTCTGTACTCCTTCGCTAAAACCTCCTCATCCAGGTGACTGTGGGCTCCCCTTCGCGTGCGGAGACAATTGCGCTTCTTCTCGACCAGAGCGAGCATGATGAGCACCACGGTGACGTCTATAGACCTGTACCGGCGGTATTTCGCCTTACTTCAGAGCGCGGGTTTCTCACAATTACGGGCCGCTTCTGCGGTATTCCCATCAGCATTGTGAGCATTGGAATGGGCTACCCCAGTATGGATTTCTTTGTTCGCGAAGTGCGTGAATGCATTAAAGGAGATCTCGTCATCGTAAGGTTCGTAGTTTCCTATATCACATCTGCGCTTCGCGTTCCTCCGATCATCCAGCAAATCCGGGGGTAGACTAGCGGTGGTTGTTAACATATAATACGTCTAGGCTTGGGTCGTGTGGTGGACTGACAGACCTTCCAGTTGGCACACTCGTCGTCCCGACAGCAAGCGTGTCCGTTCGTAAGAACTACGATTACGATTTCCTCTCGGGCTCGCCGGCGGATAGTACCGAGCCTCCATACCATACTTCCAAGCCAGTACGTATCCCACCTTATCAAGCTCCCGTTCTGACTAATAGGACCCACTACCACACAGGTTGCTGCGGATTCTGAACTTCGTGCATTCGTGAGAGCCTAGTAATGGCACTGTGTGAGATAATCGTATTGACGATTCCTGTAGTTGGTAGATAAACTCAAGGACACCACGCCTCTGGACCCTCCAGCTAGTATAGTGAGCAACACAATAAATGCAAGCGCAGACAGGTGTGTTCTCTCACTATGTTCATTTGGATTGACATTGATATCTGCACCCTCAGTTTCTACGCATCACAAGGCAGACAGACTTCGTTTCCAGACCATAATGAGACTCTCATCGATGACTTGCTCAAACAAGTACCCGGTCTGGCAACATTAGAGGTCCGTGGGCAATTCAAGCTTCCCAATTTTCGTTCCAATTAATGATTTGTTAGATGGAGACGTTCCATCTCTTCCATTTGGCCTCTATTTGGCGTCCTCGGCCTCGCAGACCTGGTGCTACAGTTCTACCAGTTCCACCCACGAGTCTGCCAGTCACTCCTTCTGTTACACCCTCACTGCCTTCTGGTCTGCGTGCACCTGCTTCAACGTGCTCCTCCACCCCTTTATCGGATCCAAATTCCGCGAAAGGAGCTGACGAAACAGGAGATTCCAAGCCACTACCGCGCATCCGTGCTGCTTCAATCCAAATGATCTTTGCACAACGGCAGTCGCAACAATTCATCACGCCCACACGCGTCATGGCAGTCGAAGAATGGACAGGCCGCGCAGTACTTGATGCGTTGGTCAGTTTCCCCATTCCCGAAGAGGTGAGTACTGATATCTTCGTTTTGTGGGTTTTTGGTTGACTTTGGATATCAGAATCTCCAGCCGGATGTTGGAACCGTGTGGGAAAAGAACAAACTACATCTGGGATGAAATTCCTCTTTAGAAAGTCAATCACTCCTCAATATTGAATAATCCACGGGTAGATGTAGCACGTGTATAAGGTCTGGACAATGTTTAAGAAATACATTGAATGAATGATGGACAACAGCAAATGAAAACTGATAGCGAATGGTCCTGACTTCCTGACTCCAGCGCAACCCTCTATCACCTAGAGCAAATTACTTCCAGCTCCTGAGTGTCTTTTCGAACCCTGCGTTGGGCTTGATACATTTTCGTCGCGACCGAACGATCTGAAGTGCCGCATCGTACGACAGTGAGCGCTCTCGCATGAGATATGCGCAAACGATAGCAGGTGAGCGGGAGATGCCCTATGAAGTTTCGGGAAGAAAACATTCATTTCAGTCATCCAATCCACTTCCAGGCAGGGAAGAAAGAGGCAGAAGCAGGGGCAGCAAGGCACACAAAGGGCAAGACCAAGGACGTCGTAATACCGAACGCGGCAACAACGCGAGGTCCAGGGGTAATGAGAAAGAGATCAAAGACACCACGCACCTGCTGACAATGCACGAGGACGTTTTCCCCTCGATTTAGTCGTTCGCGGATGAAATGAACGGCACCGTCTAAATGAGGCGCTAACAGATCGGGCGCAGGACTATCTGGAATGGCAACTCTGAACCGACCCATCTGTCCTCCTCCGCCTCCGCCTCCGCCTGCACCGTTACTGGATGTGTGATGAACGATACCCGAAGACGATACGGACCGAACAGGAGTGGGACGACCTGCCATAAGCGTAGGCGACGTAGGAGCCCGATTAAACGAGGGTGTCGAGCCATTCGTATTCGTACTCGTCGAAGTCATGGCCATACCCGAAGTCGATGATTCCGCCACGCCCCACGGCGCGTCGTGGCACTCGACAATGGCACGAACGGCATGACGAGCGAGAAGGTCATTATCCACAGCGGCTGTCCACGAACCCAGGAACAGCGCTCCTGAACCTGTGTGAGGCGAAGCAGGGAGGATTTCATGCATGGGGGTACATATGGATTCCCACACGTCAGGTGCGAATGCGTCGGCGCGAATCATGGCTGACTATGCTTTGGGGTCGGGCTCGAGAAGACGAGGAGAGCGTGGAGAGTGAGGAGAGACGAGGTGAGATGAGGAGTGAAAGTGGGAGGGGAGTATATAGGCGGCAGGCATTGTATACTGTTAGTGATGATGAATATAGACTAGAGGATAGCAGTCAGAGTCTCGAACAAACCGTGTTCTGGGCCATCAAGCATCTCCATTATACCACCCCTCCTTTGCCTCGTATGTTGTTATTTCTCTCTCCTCCTCAGACACTCCCGTGTATAAATTATATCTAATATGCGCAGTTTCGCCTTCTCGCTCAGGACGATCATCCCAAGCAAGAAACGCGCGAGTTGCCGATACCATAAAGGACGATCATCCCGAATCACCACAAAGCCCCGCCCTTTTTCGTCAATCTTTCACTCTCATTCTCAACAAACAGAAGTCAAACATCTATACCCGACAACAACCAAAGCGATAAGGGCGTGCCGACCTGAAAGTCCACGACAAAGTAACATTGATCAATCCGACAACTCATCACGAGAACGACCCTGAACTTGTTTGGCAAACGAACGTACAGAATTGCAGGAAGAAAAACCGACGAACCATGCGGTCAAAATTCACCATCCAAACTATCTACTTTCCAGGGTAACTGAAAATCTCAAAATCTTACCACTCGCAGTTTGCTGCCTTCCAATATCTCATCCCATACCAAAGTGACATAGAGCGGTCTGAGAAAACCTATTCAGTTGCGCGAAGGTAAGGTTTCTAGTTCATTCAAGAAGTTGATCTATGAAAGTAAGTGGAAACTCACTTCCGATACATTTCCTTTGTCTGAAGTAGTTTGTATGGGCGTTGAACAGAAAGCAAAGGTAATGCCTACTTACCACTCAAGGATTTAGATTACATAACGAGATCTTCCGGATCACTCGGATCACAATAGACAACTCCGTGCCGGTCTCTGCATATCAAATTGCCGACTCTATACCTCCACTTTATCCGCACTAAGAAACTCAGCTTTCAGCTGATACGATACGATATGATAACACCATCAGGTTAGCATCACCTCGCGCCAAATAATTGGTGACTGGTTCACAGGTTGGTAACCCGTTTTCTCCATCCTCTATCTTTCGAAAAAAACAAATGATGTCTAGAGAAATATGCTTTCCAATAACGATAGATTGAACGATAGTACATTTGAATGATAGGACGAAGAGCGGAAGATAGTCCTAGAAGGAGTGGATGAGCTGTGAGCATCGACAGGATGAAGATGAGAAGTGGTGTGACCTAGATACGGGAGAAAATAGTGGAGCTGTAGTAATATCAAATTAAATACGGAGCATACGAGATGAGTTACTTGTCTTGTATACATACATTCCCTTCACTTCTGTACCAGTCAACGCGTGTCGCCAGGTTGCATAGGCATAGGACCCTATACGTTACTTTTCTAGTGCATTTTTCCGTTCCTTAACGCCCGTACTACTCCCGCGAACTCACGAAGAGAGGGTAAATCCTATACGCGCAGAAGATCATCCTCCTTCTTCCCCAAAAGCATCTTCCAGAAGCTCTTCTTTCCAATCACCGTCTTCTTCGACACAGAACCCGATAATGTGGACGTATCAGGCGAGCTCTCTTCATCCTCTCCAAGTAATTGTCGAAGCTCACTTTCACCCTCACAAATCCACCATTTCTCCACCTCCTCATCTGCATCGTACCCATATTGAATTGTATTTTTCTTTCGATCCGCCCATTGATTGGCATTCTCGGCGTTTCGCGCCTTGGGAATCCCACCGCTCCCACCGCTTCCTGCACTCAAAGTGTCGGATGTAGGTGTAGGCGAAGCAGAGGAACTAGCTATCTCGGAAGCTTCATATCTCTCTTCCGCAAGCATCGCCCTACGCATACTCGCATCGCGTGCTTCCTGTTCCGGTCCATCCGGCAAATGGAAAATCCATTTGTTAAGCGCGCTTGTCTCTTGCGTTTCGGCAGTACGACGAAGTCGTAAACGCTCGTATGACTTGAGAAGCATTTCCAAATGTCTTCCGGCTACTCGTTGAGGACCTAATCGTGAGAGAATGTTGCCTAGGACCGCGGCATCCTCGATTGCCATGGCGGCTCCTTGAGCACGGTAAGGTAGCATAGGATGACATGCGTCACCTAGGAGAACCAGCCTCCCAGCAGAGTGTAACCATGTAGAAAGTGGCTCTCGACCATCGAGGCGCCACATGAGGGTGCGATCAACTAATCGTAGTAATTTCTGGACACTGCATAATAAACAATGAGTACTGCCCTCAGCAACGAGAAAGATCTCCAACTTACCGTGGTTCAAAGTCCGCGAAGTCTTCGCGCATTTTCTCCACACTTCCCTCGGCAGTATATGACTCTTCCGAACCATGGTCCGGAAAGAGCATTACGAGATTATAATGCTTCTTCGCACTCTACAAGCGAGTAAACCACTTTTCCGAATCCAAGAAAAATGACGCATACGTACAATACAGTAACCCATGATATGTCGACCCGGTCCCATCCACGTCGTCAATTCGGGGTATTCAACTAGCGGTCTCAAGTCATCATCCTCTAACATCCGGTCCGTCGGGATCACAGTCCGGTAAGCAGCATCACCAGTATGTTGAGCCAATATCGCACGTCCACAGACGATCTGCCTTGACAGACTGTGTACACCATCTGCACCAATGATGAGATCTGCCTCGAAAATTTCTCCATCAACGAGAGCTATAGCAACCTTGCCACAATTATCAGGATGCGGATCAATCGAGCGCACGCGTGAATTCACACGGAAGGATACATTTGGGCATTCCTGTACCCGCTCAAGAAGAATACGTTGAAGGTCCGCGCGGTGCATGTGGTAATAGGGAGCGCCAAACTCGTCCGAAACAGCTGTACCCCAGCGTGTACGACCTACGACCGAGCCGTCCGCATACCTGCAAAACACAAGTCCATGAGGTTCGACCCCGACAGCTCGCATACGATCGGACATCCCCCAGCGTGCCATGAGTCGCGTTACGTTTGGAGACACCTGGAGACCTGCCCCGACCTCACGGAGTTTACGCGCCGCCTCGAAGATACTGACATTGTGACCTGCCAAGGCGAGACACAGAGCCGCCGCGAGGCCACCAATCCCGCCCCCGATGATGATGATGTCGAGTTGCGTTGATGGGACGTGAGAGGGACCATTCATGGGTAGCCGATTGGTACCTTTACCATTAAGAAGGCTAGCGCCATTCGCTTGCGGGGCATGACCGTTCTGCATGGATCCCGCGGGGCAAAATTAGGGATTGTTCGAAATGATACAAACCGGGAGAGATAGAAAGAGAAATAAGTACAAGAGTGGAATACAGCAGCGCGGAGAAGACTTTGAAGGATTGAAGAGAGGAGGGCGGGAGAAAGGTGGACAAGATGGCTTAGGATAAATATACTTACTACTTATAACCGGGAGAACGGAGAGTCGGACCAGTGACAAGAGTGAGTGAATTGATTTTTAGTTTGTTGCCTTTCGCTGTATCTTTTTGGGCGAAACGGTAATACAGGGTAGTGCCTGAGGGAGTGAGGGGGTCAAGAGATGACACTGTTTCAGCCGACATCCGAATCGACCCGGTTGCTACAAGTACTGCACATATTCGCATCAATATAAGATATATACAGTAACCGTCTTGCAGTCGTCTTGATGCTGCGGTATGGTGTAGATAGAGAGGATGAGAAGAGGTGAGTGAGTGAAGGTGAAGACCCGACGAAGGATGCATGTTCTCACGCTCTCTGGCTACAATACGCCAATGGATCTCAGACTTCTATTTATGTACATTCCCGAACACGTGGTCGTTACCCTCTCAGGGTCACACAGGGTCACACTCCTCCTCGACAACTCCTTCCAATGATCGTCACTTCAACATACCCTACTCTACAATTCAATTCAACTATCAATAATCTCCGCCGCACAAGGTACGTATTTCTCTCCCGAACATTCGCCTATATTCCACTTGTAGCTCCGGTTGCCAGCGTTCTCGACAAGTTGTACGCGGCCGAAATTAACGTGACATGCCTAGAAAATGCGACATCGGTAAGCATGAGTAAGAAAATCAGAAGGCCGATTAGACAAGGATCGATCGTCACACAGAGAGTGGTAAAACGTACGTAAACCCTTGAACGGCATTGCCCATTCTACAAAAGCGCGGCAGAAGCAGCAACACAATTTAGCTTGGGCTCTGGAATTCGGTGCGACCATCGCATGCGAAGAAGCTCACCCTTCTCCAGATGACGAAATCTCTTCGGTACACAGCCCGACATGGTTCGTGTATTGGAGGAAATCCTGGAATTCCCCGACGTCTCATTAACTCCCGCTTGTCACACAGAAAATGGAGAGAACAAACCTCAAACATGGAAACGGCCTTCGTCAACATCGCCCTATCATACTGTCCGGCCCGTGTCAGGGCTTCAACGCACCACAGCGTGCACAGACAGAATGTTCCTTCCTCGCCGCCTACGCCGTCATCCGTTTTTGTACTATCGTACCGGTACACCAGGTTCTGAATATTTGCCGCCGGGTACGGGTTCAATCTAATCAGAAACACGATCTCACTACCAATTCAAAGGCACACACGTTGACAGTAAGGCCGCCGCGTTCAGGAGTCTTAAGAATATGGTTCAGGGTGCTCAAGAATCGGTCTTCCGACTGGACGCTATAATCAGCTTCCATCTCTCGTTTGCCCAGAGGTGATAGTTCATGACTCACCGCAGCACAGAAGAAAACCAACGGCATGATAAGAACGGCCGAGTCTAGGGTATCCTTGTCCTCGTAACTCTGAGAGAAGAACCCCTTGTCCCGGTTCCACGCATGACTCATGATTTCCTCGTACATCTCATCCCTTGCAAGTAGCCACTCGTTCCGACGGGGGCATGGCAACGATCGCTTGTCAGCCAGACGGATGCCTAGAAGGAACAGTAATGGTTGGGCAGAGAAGCATACAAACCACGGCTAACCTCTGTCGATGGCAACCCTAGACCGAGCCAGTTAGTCAGCAGTGCAGATACTAGGATATACTACTCACCACATCATGATCTATCTCAAGCACACAATATTCAAGTACTATTCGAAACCTTTCAGGACTCCTCACCTTCGAATACTATAATGATTATGAGTCTTAGTATCCGGAGAGTATAACAAAGACTCAGTACCGTAAAGCGTTTCATTTCTCCCCGGACCTCCCTGGACGGACCCCTGAGCTTTCAGGAATTGTCTTCTATGCATCACAAGCACTCACCAAATGGACCTGGAAAATGTCTAGGCTTTTTCTCAATCAGAAAACACAAGCTGGGAAACGTACAGATCGGGGTCTTTGCGATGAGTGATCACATCTTTACAAAACGCTCAGCTCCCGAAGGCATCAATAGGGTTCTTTTGAACAACCTACATTCAACTCTATACAGATAAGCTAATCAGCTGGCATCTTTCATTTATCTGCGGTGTACTTACAGTTCTCGGACCGAGAGCCTGTTATGAAGAACAATTGAAATGGCTGCTCGAGTTATAAAATTGAACCCACCAAGTATCGTACGACTAGAAGCGTACGGTTATACTCCTTGAGAAAGATGTCCGTGTTATTAACTCACCAATGGTTTTCCGTACTTCAGTGGATTTCGATACAAGACAGGTCAGTTGCACAATCTCTTACGCAGGTAGACAGCACATAATGAACCTTTTGACCCAGATAGATGCAATCCATACTACGGACTAGTCAAACACACCCTATCACTTTGAGATTATCTAGTGATCTGCGTTAAGCACGTTTTACTTTCCTGCGTTGAAGTGGGGCTTACTCACCGGAAAACGTACAGCTCTCCGTAAATGTCCTAGCGGCCCCGGTCAAGATATACCGATAGCGACGCATAGCGATCAAAGCCGATACCACTTACCAACTGGATGTGATCTGCAGCTCCATTACCAATCCTGCCGGCCTCCGGTCAGCAAGTCATGAACCGCTCGAGTACCTTGCCGACATACGTACCGGACAGGTTTGGAACCCTTGTGACCGTCAAGATGCGTCAGTTCAATTTCTTCCATATCCTTACCGCCTGACATGTTCTCTGTCAGTCAAGCTTCATTGTGTACGTGGAATGACAAATCGTTACCATGGATCGTATACATTATCTGCAACGAACCATCGGGGTTGCGAGACTGGAGGCGTTTGAAAATGAAATCCATGTATGCTGCCCTCATGATGACAGTTAGCTACTGAACAAGGAGCTTAGAGTTGGCTTACGTACCACCTGCTTCTTGTGTGAAGCCGAGACGAATAAGCGCATACAGCGTAAACGAAGCATCCCGGATCCATGAGAAACTACCATGGTGTTAATTCAATTGACACATTGGAGCGGCTCGTAAACATGATACCGGTAATCCCTGATAAAATAAGCTTTAGCAGGAGTGATATTGGCGTGAGGATTACATACCAATTGCGAGTTCCGCCTATATGTTCTGGAAGACTGAATGTCGGACTCGCGACTATAGCACCTGTCGGCTCGTATATCAATAGTTTCAACGCAAGTGCACTGCGATGAACGGCTTCTTTCCAAGAGCCCTGGTACGTCGACCGACGAACCCAAGTACTCCAATATTTATTCGTATCCTGCATGATAGAACATAAGCATCCGCATCAAGCGCTGTCGTGGTAGGATGCGACCTACTTTAAGGAGAGAAGCCAAGAGTTCCTAGTAATCAAAGCTTATGAGTGTTTTCCAAGAACGGTTTTGGGAGGGTAACACCCACCGCAGTCAAGATAGGATCGTCCCTTGATCTCAGTTTTGAGGCTCCTATGATAAGACCTCGAGACACGGGCAATTTAGTCATCCAGAACACACAGGCGGTAAAATATCTTACTCTGCATTGGAACACCCAACTGCTTTGCCTGTAGCCGAGTTGGCTTAGATCCTGCAGGAGGTGGTGTGTCCGGTAAAACGCGTAACACAAAGGTCACCACCTGCCCTTCCACGAGCGGCAGGTCACAGTAAATACCCAAACCGAGGTGTCCGTTGCTAGAGAGATCCAAGAGTTCTAATCCCACTGGAGCAGTAGCAACGTCTGCATGGCATTCTGACACGTAACGCAAGTCTAGGCTCAACCCATCGGAATGGAATACAGCTTTCAGCTGCGGAGAGTGGGTAGCATGTTCATCCGGGCTCTCCGGAGGAGTTTTTGGAGATGTCGCAAGTGTAGGGTCTGGGATACTATCGTCCGGGATGAGTGATGTCTCGTGCTTTGATCTCGCGTAATTGAATGCCGGACAACATTCCATCCGGACCGGCATAGAGCCCCGGGTTACCTTAACGGTTCTAGTTTTAGAAGTCCTCGTATCTCGAGAAAAGGGACGGGACATACTTCGACACGTCGAATCAGCCAGAATAAAGGAGGCTTTTTCGCATCAGGATCAGATTGTCGGGGAAGAAAGTCTTAGATTGATAGTTCATTAATTCCTGCAGAGATTGGAATGCTATGTGCTTACCTGTGACCGTCACTATGCCCTGCTCCGATAAAAACCTGCATAGATGATTGTTATGGACTGTATGTAGCACTGGAGAATAAGGTACTTGGTTTGCAAGACCTGCAATGAGTATTAGACAAGGAATAAGCAAGAAGATCGAAAAAATACATTTGAACTTGGCATATACGCTTGCTTTGTCGTAAACGGTATGGTCGGAGTTATACAGAAATGACCTCCCTAGCGCAATATTAGTAAGGAATAACAAACATGTTTCCGTGCCCAAAGTTACCTTGTCCTTGTCGAGAATGCGCGCAAATACGGACGGCGAGTCGAAATTAGGGACACAGTAGCTTTCGACTATGTCGCAAAATTAGCGCTTACTGCCGCTCTCTTTGGTCCTTCGAAACTTACTTGATCCCTCGATGCTGACCTGGAGAGATAGCCGCATTAAAACACACTCCAAGCAATATAGAAGGTGGCTCACCAATGCAGCCGTTCGCAAATTACCGATGCTAGGTAGAACATTCAGCGATTCAGTTAGCCTTCTCGATACTAACTCAAATTTAGGTTTACTCACAGTGCATGATCTGCTATGTCCGTGTAGCCGCGCTCACACATTATACTTCCCTTCTTGACGGGCATGTCTGTTCAGAAGTTGATTTCCCCTTGTCGAGATGGCTGCACTTTTATAGATTCTGGGATGATATGATGTGAGAAAGGAAGTCCAAGGTGCGTGTGTACTTACACAGGCTCTTATATTACCGTCGCTGCCGCTGGTGTGGTGATGGACAGGCGAGCGTGGGTATAGTATTAGTATGGGGGATCTTTTGCCCGTGATCCTGAGAAACACATGTCAAATCGGGACCACCCAATCAAGTCACACGATAGAAATGCATTATTTACCCATTTCTCCCTGGAGGTCAAATTATCACTTTCTTTTTGAAGACGGGCGGTATTCTCGTACGAATTATCGAGTCGCTCCCGTACTACATGTACCCCGAATCTTCACTTGAAAACCCGGGACAATAAATTGATGCAGGTCTCAAGTCCATTGAAACGGTCGACCATCACAAAAAAGTGCACGATCTGAGAATGTTAAACCAGTACATGTAAGATAAGTAATATGTAAAATATGTAGAAGGCTTGTACATCAAATCATCATCACATTTATTAGGGTGATATATATTGGCAATACGTACAATTCTTGTCAATTTTGACAAGTATTTCGAAATATACAAGACATGGAGCCCATTGTCAGATTTTTCAAGACATGTTATCAGATGGTAAGATGCAAAACAATTCATATTATACTCTCTACAGTACAGTGATATGACCACAGCGCATACAATTGAAGGAAGAAAGGAAGTAGACGATGCACTGGGGCCAGGCATCCCAGAGCACCACGTCAAGCTCATTTCTGATAAGCAGGAGGTTGATCAGAAGGTTCCCTCGCAAAACGTCCCACATCCGTATGAACAACCACATTCGCACTACTCATTCATTGAGGCTGTATATTTAAAGCTTTTGCCGGAGGCAGCGTCGCCGCCCGAGAAGGCTGAGAAGGCTGTGAATAAACAGAAGCCAAAGCAAAGAAACTGTGTCATTCCATGCTAGTCTCTGCTTCTCAGCTAAATATGCAAACACTGCAGCAGGTGGTCCTGTAGCAGATGTGGTAGCAGGAATATTAGTTAACAAAGGAACTGAGACGTTGCTCAAACCAGTGCTGGTTCTTTTGTTTGGAGGTGGGGCAGTAGCCGGAGCGCCTGGTGAACTAGGTCGAGGTGAGGCGGGGGGTAAAATCGGGCCAAGTTGATTTGTGATGAATAATGGACCTTGGGATCTCATAATGCTCGATGGACTCTCTGGACGCGAACCAGAGAACATTGAAAGGATTGTGCTGAAATTTTGATTCGATTAGGAATGCCGATCGAAACTACCCCGGATGGGACCGGGTAATTTCACTGGCCGGAGACGATCAGGATCGACAGCACGAAGCGAAGAACACGCACGGCTAATACAATCCGAAGCCGACGATCAAGAAGCATCGGCTAGCAACGCTAATCCCGACGATCACACTAAACCTTCGCAAACGATGCAGCAAGTACAGCAACCTCCAACGGCTTGCTATAAATGCAGAAGAGTGCGACAGATCATTGAAGACCTACACAAGATAATACTACGGGAGGCAACAGGCATGTTGACGTATCATGTGTCCAGCGAATGAGCAACAGCTTATCGAGAATACCACAATCCCCTGGAGGTCATTCGAAATCGCACGAGGTCAACAATAGCAATGGATACAGCAATAGGCATGCAACCAAAGACGCACTGGACAATAATAGGAATCCACGACATATTAGCACTCGAGTGCCCAAGCACATTTGTGGAGATCAGTGCAGACTATGTTACGAACCGCCGCTCACCAATAACAGCGGCATGGGTTGCAAACACACTCAGGGAACTATGGGCATACTGCAAAGCTATTCGACTACAAGGAAACCTATACCTAGGCTGGAGAATACCTTCGAACGATACTCGACGAAGTGTACGACTACTCATCGCCATAGGCACCTATGTCAAACCACCTTGGTTTTCCCACGATGATATCTGATGTCAAATCACACTTGACGGCCCCGAACAAGAGTCCCGAGGCGACAAGCAAATCACAGCCTTCATAGCCCCAGATGCTATACAATGGAACCCCGATGGAATTCCTTAAATGCACGAGCAACTGCGGACGAGCGAACTCTAACTACGGTGCAGCCATGCAAAACCAATGGCATACGAACACGCATTCAATGACTCACTCACTGACTCACTCTATGCACAGGGCGCAGCACAAGGCCGACCCCGAGCATAGGTTTCAATTCAGTTCAAGTCAAGATGAGTCAACACCGAGTCATCGCCTTGCACAGTGCGCAGTCGATGAGTCAATCCGCAGCAGAACAATGGAAATACCAGACGAGTTTGGAAGCTAGAATAACGAATCAGATCGAGAGTAGGAACTACGGAGCATAGGAAGTGGTCCGTCCACAACATGAGGAAAAGGTATAAATAGTTGTAGACTTAGACCGTAGCTCCCCATCTTTCTTTTGATTGTTTTGTCCATCGAGTCCTCTTAGGCATCTAGCTTCTAATCTGAAGACTACCTAATCTGCTTAACCTCTCTTACTCTACGGCGTGGAACAATTGATTAGTCGCCCACCGACTAGGGAAGCTTACGAATGGCAGTTGACACTGTCCTACTAGTCTGTCAACGAGGTTAAGGCTCGACTTGATCAGTTAAACGAAAGCGTCTGAGGCAATGCTTATTATACTTGGGAATCTGCCCTGCTTGTGAAAACCGAGTAGGCTCCGGAAACCCTTAGAAAAGCATCGCCGATCCCATAACCAGCTGGGCCGTCCTATTGTAGTTACTATATAGTCCCTTTAGGGTGAGCGTTTTCTAACAAACATCGTGCCTACAAAGATTCGCAGGGTCCAAATAATCTCACGGGCACAACCGCCATGTTGTGCCAATACCAATCTCGCATGTGCTCGAGAGCAAAGAGCTAATAAGGATGAATGTTGTCAACATCTGTGACAGCAGAAGCAACATGGAAAAGTATTCCTTACTATCTTCTGGATTCTTGATAAATGCTTTTGTTACTCCCATCTGCCATTCTTCTCTTGCTATCCCAGATACGCTCGCATCCTGACCTTGGGTCACCCACCTAAACGTAGTCTCCAGCATAGGAAGTAGTGGGAGACAAGAGATAAAAGCGCTCAACAACCATCTCAAAAGTGTTGCAGTATGCAATATCAGCACAACAGACACGTATGTTCTCTTGGAGTCCAAGGTATTTGATTTGATGCAAAACTGTTGTTGAATCATACTCTGTCGCACTTCAATTCTGGTTTAGTTTGAAGGTGCAAATGTAAGATGGCTGGGCTCACATAAGATTCTCAACCAATGCACCTGCTGATAAAGTCACTTGCCTTTATTTTGTCCCATGTGGTGGAGGCCCCTTCTTGCTATTTGAGTCAGGTCGATCGGGAAAGAGGGTCTGCAAAAACTGTTTGCCACTAGATGCGACAAGATCTAGCAAGTCCTTAACGAGAGTATCCTTGTTCTTGTCCGTCATACCAGAAACATTGTACATAACATCACTGGTGTAATGTTTGACTACAAACTGCACTCCTCGTGATTCAAAATGCAGATTTGAAGAAAGAGTGGCACGTTGGATGAAGCTGGATATGGAGAATAGGGTGTACAATACAGATATTTATGGCTATTCCTCCATATGATTACAGAGCGTGTCATATACATACGGTCTGTTTCCGTACCTTACCGGAACAATGCAGATCTCTATTGGCTTGATTCTTTGAACTTGAAAGGAGTTGCGGCTCCAACAGCAATGAGCGAGGTGATGCAAAAGTCTTTCAGTTCACCAGAACCATGTTTGAAAATAGAGTGCATGAATTTGACAATAATAACGAGATTTATCGAGCCCACTCTGTTTATAATCAGTGATTTAGCCTGCAAAAATGAGTAATGCGTTAAAGTCTACTAGCAACATGATGGCATACAATGAAAGCGAGGTCAATTTAATTTTGCATTCAGCAAAGGGACCTCGGCGGCGACTAGCTATATGCTGTTTAGAGCATGAAGGAAGGTGAGGAAAGCCATGATGTTGAGTTGCGTTGCGACCAAGTCTAAATACCCTGTGCCTACGGTGGGCAAAATAGAATATCAGTGGGTGCGGTATTTAAAATTATTTTTTTGCCGAAAATTTAAATATCGGCAAACATATCGGCACGTGATTTATATTTATAATACCGGCGGGATTGATATACTTACTGATATTTAAAGTAGATGTTTAGAATATCTTCCAGGAAGATATGCATAAATACAGAAGGGAATTTAAAATATCAGCCCAATCGATATCCTTATCGATATCTAAAATATGGGCACGTAGTTCATATATATAATATCGGCGAGGTCGATATGCTTACTGATATTTAAAATAATTGCGAGAAAAAATCATTAAATTTAATGCCCGCTGATATCCTATTTTGCCCGCTGTGGCCCTGTGCCCTAAACCCTTTCACATGATCGTGTTCAGCTTAGAGCCGGTCAAATGTGACTTACATCATTCATATCATTACTCCATTTGGTACCTGGCACGGCCTATGTGATCCATGTGACGACTTTTCCCGAGCGGAGTTTTAATATGTGCCCAAATATAGTAAGTTGTGTTGATCTTTGTGTCTCACTCTCTCGACACAGCAATCCAACATCAATTTTTACCAGACCCGTTAAACCTCCTCTCAATGAATGTGCTGACTGTAAAACATTGAATATCATCTTGCCATATCTTAAATAAGTAATTTCTCCTCCTTTGAGGCGTATTTTGTCTCGATAAAGCATTCTTATGTAGGACTGCTAAATCACATGACCGCATATATTCGATTCAGAGGCTGCTTTGTCTTCATTGATATCAGCTCAGAACTCTGCTCATTATTATTCATGGATAATGTTGTGATGCTAACACATAGTTTTGTATAATAATGGAAGCTCTGACTCACTTAAATAAAAGGAAAATGGCATGTGATGTTTATGCACACTAAATGTATGCTTCTTTCCTCTCTGAATTCGAAAAAGTTGACTTGTTTCAGTGCATTTGCAGTACTTTCAAGTGATTTTCTTCATTTTGTCCAGAAAAAAAATTGGAGAAGTTGCCTAGTTCTCGAGAAAATGTCTAAAATTGGCCATAATTCGCTCAATATTTGTTATTTTGCTTCTATTTACTGTCCATTGTGTTCAATGACCTAAAAAACATATCCCTGTATTGAATCTAAATCAATCCTTCAATTGTGTAAATTATTTCAAGAGGACAAAGGTGAAAACCAAAAGTGTGACACTGAAATCAACGTGTCGATCACTGGCAAAGCTAAGCGAGACCATGGGAAAGTACGAAATTTTGATAGGCCATGCCAATCACCACTCCATTCCATCAAAATGAAAGTGTTGTGTGACCAATCCTGAGCTTAGAGCCGGTCAGTGGGGACTTCCAGTACTGTATCTTATCTCGGAGATCTTATCAAAAAAATGTATTCTTCATTTAAGCTATTCCAAGAATTGTACAAGTCTTTCCCCCTCTTGTATTTGAACTACAACTCTGCTAGCCAGATTATATGCAAGTGAAAGAATTGCAGAACTTGTATTCACATGGCTTGCCCTAGATGGCATGACAATCATTGCCTGATCTGGTCAGGTCAACAACCAAAAACAAGACCGCACCGCTTTTTGTGATGATATGCCTAATACTCATTTGTATGGTAAGGTCGTAGATGGATTCCATTTGAGTTGTGTTTTACGACAAGATAGTATATAAGAGATCGATCAAACTCGGATGCTCACGATCCAATTACTCACTGCTGCGGAATCTCGCATCCTGAATATCCACTCTTCAGATAATGCATACTGTTTCTGAAGAGGATGTATGCTAGAGTCCACGCTATAAATGTCCATCTTGCAGATGCATCAGGAGAAAGTCAGTTTGCTTACATTAGCATACATAGTTGTAAAAGAGCCAAAAGAGTAAAATCAATACAAGCATGTATAATGGATCTCAGCCGGTGGATAAGGTGTAATAATCCACCATAAGGCAGAAGAAATATTCAAGTACTTTAGAAGATAATAAATACCTTGTTGAATTTGCAAAGGCTTGATTATTCTTGTGCATGCTGGTTTGTATCCACAAGCTACTACATAGGATCTCGATTGCGGAAAAGGTAGTGAAATGCTGATTGATTTCAGTCATGCTTTTGGTTGCTTATAATGTGGTAAAAGTGGTACAAGGGTCTGTCAGTCAGGTCTTCTTGTAAACTATATACTGCACTTTATCAGGCGAATGTAGCAGTAATAATGGATTATATTGTCATTAATTCTGGGGGTACAGTCTATCTAATACACTAAATTTTAGTATAACATAAGCGACTCAATGGAACAATGACGCTGTTTCAAGATACCTGGAACGGTGTCAATGAGTGAATTCATAGACCAATGTAATGAGCTCACTCATCAAAGTCAGCTAGTGACATTGATGGACGGTTATCCATTGATCTATCAAATTCAAATGGTGAGCCTTTTCTCCACATAAGAATACAATGAAAAGCCACGTCCAATTTCTTCAAGTCAATAGGTCTCGGGCCTGAGGAACACCGTACTCCCCTTGATCAACTTGTTGACACTCCCGAAGGACCCAGAGCGCTGCCTTCCAATTCCTCACTTTATCGTCAGCGGGTGAGATAGTGGCTGATATTCAGCACAATGTGGCATAGTGAAAAGAGATGTGCGCGTGTTGGACACAAAGGTGCAGCAATCTACGACATCGACATGCTGTGATTCAAGATGCCCGACCACAGTACGCATGCCGTTCTGTGGTAGACCACAGCAACTGAGATCACGCATCTATAGGGTGTGAAATCCATCAGCATAAAAGCAGTATATATAGACGATATTTAAGAACGCCAACCTGTTCTACCTCTCATTCGGACATGTAAGGGTTGATGAGAGAACCGTGGTTGCTCTCGGTGACACCGCAGAACTTGAACTTTGGACTACAGTGATGCAAACAAGGTTAATCATCAATCAGCTATGCTAGAAGCAAAACAAGCCGCCAATGACAGAAAAGTTTCGTAGGAAGATGTTAGGTCGAAGATGAGGCCGTAGCCCTTGAATAACGACAACAACCAAGAGGTCTATAACGGCGTATTAAGTGTGTCGCCTGGTGATCACTGCACCGGATGCAATGGTCATAACCTAATGGAGCGGGATAAGTAAGCGGTACTGTTGACATATAGAACATAGAGTCACAGGGAGTTTCAACAGCTCAGAAATAAAAAGCCAAGTAATACTGATCACTTTGCAACACTGAGCAAGACTCACAATGATGTTGAGTAGTAGGAACGTATGTGACAATCGGGGAACTTTTGATGCCTAGTACACGGTACCAGAGTATGTCAGGAAAGCATTTTTCGGGGTCACCTAATAATACAAACCTCTGCAAGTACCACAACCGATCACCCCATTGTGTCAGTGATTCGCCATGCGTTCTCCAAGATGAGGAAATAGCCAAAGGCAGGTTAATGGGGTTTCAACGGTAGCGAGTAGTTTTCAATGTAGTCCTCAATTCTTGACGTGACAGCACACAGCTTGTCCAGGGGGTTGTCGAGTCTGTCACGCTGATGCGCCGTCGGACGTGCAATGTTGATACGGGAGGTCATAGTTGGTCAGCAAAGATGGTGGGAGTGAGAGGAAGAAGGATGAGCATGTCGACTCACTGGCTCCCTTTGCACGTCGTGTGTCAGGTAGCACTCGCGTCGGAACAGAATAAATGCATTCTCCAGTCACTCAATGCAATCCTCATCACTGTGCTTTAGTCAAGATGAGAGGGCTCTGTGAGCAGGTGTAAGTGTGCTGAGATGATGATGGTGAGTGGAGGAGAGACGACGTGTTTTACTGAGTCGGAGGCAAGTTTATATAGTCTGGATTGTGACGTCACTCATAATAAGTACAGGTCGCGTTATCCGTGAGCAGACTCAGCGATCGCACACCATCGTACGTTTCCTATCGAACTTTACACCTTGAACGAGGACTAACACTTGATTACATAATAAGGTGCACACTTACCACCGTAAAGCGCATGCCAACTTTCGTCACCTCGATTTTGCAGAACGCAATGGCTACCTCTGCGGTATCATACAAGAAATCATCAACGACCCAGGATGTCGTGCCCCTCTTGCTCGTGCCGTTTTCTGTGACCCTTACCAGTACAAGCTTCGTACAGAGACCTTCATTGCTACTGAGAGTCTGCTGTGGCAAGAAAGCTGCTTTGACTGTTGGCAATGTCATACCTCTCGGGCAACTCCCAGAAGGCCTAGAGACGGTTGTGTGTAATGTTGAGGAAAAGGTTGGGGATCGTGGAGCTCTTGTGCGTACTTCAGGCAATTATTGGGCATTCATTTGAAGACAACAAGACAAGGACTAATCTCCCATCTGGAGTGAAGAAGGCTGTTTCTGATTCGGCTTGTGCGACTGTTGGTAAGTATTGTTGCTGGAGGTGGACATATTGACAAGCCTCTCCATAAGGCAGGTCGTGCTTACCACAAATACAAGGCTAAGTGTTGCAAGTACACCTTTCATACGTTGCCATGAACTTGGGTGTTAGAAAAATAATGCTCGCCCTAAAGGGACTATACAGTAACCACAATAGGACGGTCTGGTTGGTTACGGGTTCGGCGATGTTTTTCTAACGGTTTCTGGAGCCTACTCGGTTTTCACAAGCAGGGCAGATTCCTAAGTATACTAGACGTCGCCTCAGATGTTCTCTAGGTACGGTTAACCAGTGTTACAGATTCGACGGTGCTATTCCAAGGGTTTCCGGAGCCTGAATAGGGCAGATTCCCAAGTGTACTAAGTGTTGTCTCGGACACTCACGTTTGGCTGACCAAGTCGAGCCTTAACCTCGTTGACAGACTAGTAGGACAGTGTCGACTGCTGTTTGTAAGCTTCCCTAGTCGGTGGGCGACTAATCAATCGTTCCATGCTATAGAGTAAGAGAGGTTAAGCAGATTAGGTGTCTTCAGATAGAAGCTAGATGCCTAAGAGGACTCAGTGTACAAGAGGATCGAAAGAAAGATAGGGATCTACGGTCTAAGTCTACAACTATTTATACCTTTTCCTCAGGTTGTGGACGGACCACTTCCTATGCTCCGTAGTTCCTACTCTCGATCTGATTCGTTATTCTAGCTTCCAAACTCGTCTGGTATTCCTATTGTTCTGCTGCAGATTGACTCATTGACTGCGCACTGTGCAAGGCAATGACTTGGCGTTGACTCATCTTGACTTGAACTGAATTGAAACCTATGCTTGGGGTTGGCCTTGTGCTGCGCCCTGTGCATAGAGTGAGTCAGTGAGTGAGTCATTGAATGCGTGTTCGTATGCCATTGGTTTTGCCTGGCTGCGCCGTAGTTAAAGTTTGCTCGTCCGCAGTTGCTCGTGCATTTAAGGAATTCCATCGGGGTTCCATTGTATAGCATCTGGGGCTATGAAGGCTGTGATTTGCTTGTCGCCTCGGGACTCTTGTTCGGGGCTGTCAAGTGTGATTTGACATCAGATATCATCGTGGGAAAACCAAGGTGGTTTGACATAGGTGCCTATGGCGATGAGTAGTCGTACACTTCGTCGAGTATCGTTCGAAGGTATTCTCCAGCCTAGGTATAGGTTTCCTTGTAGTCGAATAGCTTTGCAGTATGCCCATAGTTCCCTGAGTGTGTTTGCAACCCATGCCGCTGTTATTGGTGAGCGGCGGTTCGTAACATAGTCTGCACTGATCTCCACAAATGTGCTTGGGCACTCGAGTGCTAATATGTCGTGGATTCCTAATATCGTCCAGTGTGTCTTTGGTTGCATGCCTATTGCTGTATCCATTGCTATTGTTGACCTCGTGCAATTTCGAATGATCTCCAGGGGATTGTGGTATTCTCGATAAGCTGTTGCTCATTCGCTGGACACATGATACGTCAACATGCCCGTTGCCTCTCGTAGTATTATCTTGTGTAGGTCTTCGATGATCTGTCGCACTCTTCTGCATTTATAGCAAGCCGTTGGAGGTTGCTGTACTTGCTGCATCGTTTGCGAAGGTTTAGTGTGATCGTTGGGATTAGCGTTGCTAGCCGATGCTTCTTGATCGTCGGCTTCGGATTGTATTGGATTCGCATGTTCTCTGCTTCTCACTGTCAATCCTGATTGTAGCCGCTTGTTAAAGTTAACTGGTCCCATCCGGGGTAGTTTCGATCGGTGTTCCTAATCGAATCAAAATTTCAGCACAATCCTTTCATTGGGTGATCATCCTCACGGTGGTGGTAACCACCAGCATATCGGGAAGGCTTCCACCTTTGCTCGTTCTGCTGTTCCTGGTCAGAAAGTCGGTCTTATCGCCGCTCACAGGGTGCGTATTCTTTCTCTCTTTTGTTTTTCTCTTGGAAGAGAGTTAGTATCTGATCGGTGTTTTTTTTGTTTGATGTTTGATAGACGGATCTGCTCCGTGGTGCTGTCAGGACGAAGGATACGTAAAGATCGAGTTGGAAGGCATATTCTGTCTTGTTTTGTATATCTCCGACCCCCCTCAGGCAAAAGTGTATTCAACACTATGAGTATATGATCACTTCGTCATAATTATTTGCTGGATCGCTGGTGGCGAGAAGGCTAAGGAGAATAAGATACTTCCTTGATGATAACATGCGATTCTTCATCGTCTGATACTGATTTTGTTGTGAAAGCAGCTGTGAACAGATCAAGCGCTGTTGATGAATAGACTCCCGGGTAGTGTTACCACACAATCCCAACACTATATATATAATCGAGATTCCCTCTTTCCTCTGAGATATATGCGCACCAACAGACAAGGTGAGCATATATACGCCAAGTAAAATAATGGTACGTTCCGGAAATGACTGCTAACAGGTATATTGTTTTGTTACATACCAAATTAAATCCATCCATTGATTAGACAAAGGTGACATTCAGCTTGTATAATTATAGGCAGATTATTGGACAGTACATGCAGAACAATACTCAGATACAATGCAAATAATAAAGAAATATGGTGTAATTCTGATTTATATGAGATTGACCAGACTGATGTTTCCTTAGAAGCACACAATCATCATTCGAGTGTCCATACACGAAAGTAAAAGGATTATTTACCACTTGAACGGTGTGTCTTCACCCTGTACTACCTTATATGCGAATAGCTGACTTCGATCGACCATCTACCCAGATCGGAAGTCTGAAAATTTCCTTAAATGACTATAGATTGATTATGGCATACTATATGCAACGTAAGCTAATGTATGTGATCCGCCTTTCTCCCGATGTGGATGATGCTCACTACCGCAGATGCAATCGCTAAACAGTAAAGAGATTGATACTACAGAGAGTCTAAGCATATCTTGTCGCCCAATCATCCACATTCTCAGTCTCCGCCTTCGTTGTCGCTTTCGTCGTTATTCTCGTGTTCGTATTCATCCTAATCTCCATCCCCATATGTTTATCAGTCATTTCTGAGGCTCCACGAGATTACAATAAAATACCTGAAGCCTTTGTCACCTTTTCCTGGTTCTAAAACTTCAGCTGAAATGACATATAAGAAAGACAGGAGTTGCCAATGTAACTCGAAATCAGTTGTTCGTTTCTATCCTTTGTTTTACTGAAATCCGACCAGGAGGAACAGAGGAATGCTCGCTCTGGTTGACTTTGATTACCAGATCCACGAATTATGTCGTTCATGGAATATAACGGCACGTACTATGGTTGCCACTCGTTTCTCCAAGCAGTACGGACAAGGGCCACAAACATCACGAATCTCGTGCACTGGGGATATACGTACCCTTTCCTGTGTCGGACTGCTACCCTTCGGAGTACTTGGACAGAATTCAGCGAGCATCAAAATAAGAAACCAGCTCGAGCTGCTAGGCATTAATCCCTCTACGGTCAATGGGCCGAATGCTAATAATATCCAACAAGGAGACGCCTGTAGAACAGGTTCTTCGACTCACCAGCGGTCTTCCAGAACCAACTTGAGGCCTTTTGTTACTCTTTTGGACAGGATAGCTCCCTGAGAACGTGCGAAGACCTGATCCGTGAAGCTACCGAACGCCAACATCGACTACTCACACTAGTCTAGTCAAACTTTAGCGAATCGAAAAGGTATATGTGAAACTGACCACCCACTCGCGATGTGCCAGGTGAGCAAGCATCACATCTTCCATCTATCCGAGATTATACCTTGTGCATTAGGTTGAGATCATTTCGCTAGGATGTCGAACTTTGTGTGCTATCGACCTCTCGAAAGCCATAATCTTAAGAATTCAATTAGAATACCAAAACGGTATAAATACCAGCTACTCAACAGGTATAATTTCCAACAGACCCAGCTTCAGAAACGCCTTGAGCCCACTCGCAAATCCTACCTCATAACTATCTCACTCGTCGAGTATAAACACAATGACACGAACAACTCCTTCAGATGCGTCGCGTATCCAGTCCACTCAGGTGAGACGCCTTACACATGTCGTGTCCTTCAAGCTATCTGGTACTCATAGCGCATACGTGTAGGCAAAGGCTGGAAACGATACCGGAAAGGGATCCTTCCCTGCACGCGCACAATCCGGTGCTGCTCGCAACGCAAACGCCGATGGCGCAGCGAAATCGAGCGCTAGTGGAGCAAAGACCGGAGGCAAGGGCGCCAGTAGAGCTTCGGGCAAGAAGTAATCGCCGCTGTTTGAAGTACTGTTTATCGCTTGGCGATTGTGCATCCGAATGTCCTCGCTGCAGTTTGTATCTGACCCGATGTAATCTTCAGACCACTCGCGTTGAAACGTATCATTGTATGGCATGCGATTCCTAGGCATATGAGCTCAATATATTCCCTATGCGCGATCCCGCAATTCGGTACCGATTGTTGAGCAGATTGGTTAAGTGGTTCACCTCGCAGTAACTCAAGAACGTACGATATCCTGCATGAATAACTCTTGTAAGTGCCTAAATGAAAGATATATACATAAACTTACCTTGAATATACGACGTCCCCGATAGATGAACGAATGAAGTATCTGGCACGGTGGTAACCGAAGAAGGTAGACTAAAATCCAAACAGCTCCGCAAAGCATTACCTCTAATTAGACAGAAGAGATGCCGAACGTGCCCTACCTCTCAACCGCCATACCATCCGTCGACTGTGTAGTAATACAATATGACGAAGCGACTACAGGTGATGCGACGTATTCAACTCCCTCAGGTAAGGTACTGGTACATGTCACGTCGCCGCCTCCACTGCCCTCCTTATTAACTCAATGTATACCGGGCTACCGGGCGAAGGCTAGACAGCACTGGAAAGAGCTCCTTCTCATCGCTGTGCACATGATGAGAGATGAGCGGAAACCGTAGCCATTTTTAGTATCCGATATGATCACTCCAGGTTCTTGCGCTAAACACGTCTTTATGACTCTGAAATCAATTCACTTAGAACATTGGGTTTATCTATGCCCCAAGATCGATTACAAAACTCGCCTGAACTATCGGAAGCAGTCTCTATAGTTAACGTTTGCATCTACAATGCTTCGCGGGTTCAGCCAGAGTTTGACCGCCCGAAGATGTCATCCTAAACTTTTCGGGAATCCGCCAATGCCCGATCTGAACTACAATAGTACATTAGACGCCCGAATGTGAGAGGTCGATAAGATCCTACCTTTGGAAAACTAAAACCCAACCCACCGGAGCACCGGGTTCATAAGGTACGGTATGAGTTAGCAAGCAATATAAATCTTTCCTTGGTATGACTGACCCATTGCTATTATTAGCGCAAGTTCTAAATTAAAGGTCCTGCCTTGGCTTATCGTGTTTAAGCAGAAGTGTAACGCACCGAGATCATATTAGAAAATATACATAAACCGGGTATCTCGCACTTCATACTCTTCCCCGCACAATACAAACGAGGCTGGGGGCAGGGTCACAAGAGCACCAGTAAACGACTGAGGCATGAAGGCGAAGCTCAGCTCTCTACGAAAGACACCTATGTATAGGAGCTTTAGCACTTTGTAACAGCTTTCCAAGACAACAAACGTACCCATATGTTGTATTCGTTCCTTGTTCCTTTGATACTGGACTGAAATTTGCCGGATCATCTTCGCATGACGTAGGAGGCTTCATCAAGATTAGGCACACGTCGTTCGAAGTTCCAAAAATTGTGAATTATAATTCTTCTACACGTCCTTTAGCAAGCTCACGATTTTAAATCGGGGTGGATAGTCGGTGATGATAGACAAAGGTCAATTAACATTCGTGGCAAAGTAATGGAATTTAGAGAATGGAAAGAAACGGATAGCTTGTTGCAAAACCTGGCAGCCGACAAGAGCAGAAGGGCAAACATTCGAAAAATCACCCTACCGCTGCGATCAAAATGTTTCCTCTTCATCCACGGGCCCTCCTTCTGGTACTTCAAACCCTTCCTACATTACGTCACGACATATAAGCGATTTCCAGGGATCAAACAGAAGGGGTGCGCACCTCCGTCGAATATAGTATTTTCTGGATTTCTCCTAATGTTGTATCAACGGGTCCCCCGTTCTTCTCATTTTCTTCCACCTGCTGCTGTACCAGAATCTCGATATCACGAAGCTAGGTCCAGGTCAGTCCAGCTCAGCACGTGCATCGCAAACTACCGAGATAGCTCACTTTTGAGAAGTAGAAATCTCGTTCCTTTTCGAGCCCTTCAAGATGCGAACTCATTTCAGCTAGTTGAGTACGGAGCGCCTGTAATTGCTCATTCGACTGAGCGCTTCCGGTTCGTGGACCACCAACGGGTGTGCGACCACCTGCACGTGTTGCGCCGGCGTGAAGTCCAGCGGTGGAAACGTTTCGTGCACCTCCACCGATCGGTGCAATAGTTGCCGGCGTATCGGCAGGTGCACCGCGCCTTCGTGCAACAGGGTCATAAGGATGTCCTCCGTAGTTCGCATCCCAGAATTTCTTGATCCATTGTAAGAACTCGAGGTTGTCTCTGGGGAGGATAGCAGTGACTGTGTGAGACTTCTGCCCAAAATATCTTCATAGTGAAAGGACGTACTGCATCTTGCATTTTACGAGCTTCTCAACTGGTATTGGCTATAACACAGGTATGTTAGGAAGAAGCCACGAGGGAGCCGCATTACATACCTTCTCGATCTTCTTTGCCTTGAAGACATTTTGTAGTACTTTGAAGTTCGCGATGAACTCATATTCGTGCTTCGCGTTTGTCTTGACGCGTGACATGGGCAGGTCACCTAACCGTTACCCAATCATTGGCAAGGAGTGGGGGGTGATTCCAACGGGGCCATCAGACGCATATGAGAAATTCAAGCGATTTGGGGCAGAGGGGTTCACGGTGCGCGTCGAGTTAGCTCTGAATGAACAAGGTAGAAGGAAAGGACGAAACACACCATAGATGGAGTCCATAATCTGACAGTATGCAAAGCCCGTGCCACACTGTTCAACTTTGGTGTAATTGATTTGAAGGACATCATTAAGCCATGACAACAGCTCTGTGCGCGATTCTCCCATCGTTCCGTCTAGTCTGTGTGTCGGTGGTGGATGGTGAAAGGAGGAATGTGATGAAAAGCGGTGGTTGTGCTATGCAATCAGCACGCAAAAGTCAGTCTAATGAAACCCTCTCACAACACCTTAGGCTTACGTAATTCGCAAACAAAACTTTGATCCGTCCATCATACTCCGGCAGAGAGTAGTACACAATTATTCGTTAGTTTATTAACTCGACCAGAAAGATATCCTATCGCCGCATGCGGCGGGCAATATGAGTGGTTATTCCTGATCGGGATTGACGCAGAAATTGTAATACAATAGGAATAGGAATGGTAGGGAGGGACAAACAGGCTGTATGCCAGAAAGCATCTAATAACCTCAACTCGGAATCATGGTGAGTGGGGTGGACACCTTTGACGCGATAGAATATTGGCGGTGCATCATCATATGCGCAACCCATGTCCGTTCCTACCTGGTTCCCGAACAAAGAGCGTTACACAATTATCGTGCAAAGCCTCTGCGACTAGTTCATCTTTGTCGCACGCCAGGGTATAGCTCGTAACCATCTTCGACGTCGTTGATTGAGACCGAGTCGACGAGATATACTGATGTTCGGAGTCGTTTGACGTCGCCAGGCATCTGAGTAGTTCGCGACTTTTCCTGTATCACAGCGGAGTAGTTATCTCGCACAAGACCCTGTAACCAGTTAGCACATGGTTAGTCTCAGGATCTGATTGCAGGCTAGTACTCGCCTACAGGCACAACATCTGAATACATGTCGGAACCATCCTATCTCCCTTAACGAACTTGATAATCTGTTACGGGAAACGTTTCGCGGTGTGTATCTGGGGCTATCCGGAGCACATCGAGTTTGCGTTGGTTAAAGTCTGTGCCGGAGCCAGAGAGGCTCAGTTAATGTAAGAGAATGCTCTGATAGCGTTGCACATGGCGGTGGGAGGGAAGATGGAGGCCTGGGGGACAACACCTTGCGTTCCTCGCCGTCCCTTGAATGAAAAACAAGATGCCGTATACGCTGTGAATGCATATACGGCAACGTTTCCACATCCCCATACACATGAGGCCATTTCTTTCCTTTTGTGCGAGTGAAGCTCCTTGTAAGTACATACGGTTGGAGGTATAGTACTACGTCCACATTCCATGATTACATAATAATACTGGATAGCTCAGAGTTCCCACACCCGTTGGTTCCTTAACTTTTCCAGGAGCTCACTGCTGCAAGCGTCACGGACGAAGTAGAAGGACATCCTTACTTGCTACCGACGACTCTCTTATCATACCTTCGAAGTCGATTTGCAGAAACCGACACCACCGCAAGGTTACGATAGGCCATTTGGACTTTTCGCCTCGGTGCACTAATCATGTCGTAAGCTATCCTGGCTCCGCATCGCGAAGGTCCTTGGTCCCTGTCGTGGAAATAGTTCCAGGGTGACGAAGAACTGTACTCAGTGGATGAATTGTTTATCTCTGCTATCGATGTGCTTCGGTTTCTCAACGTTGCATAAGGTTTCGCAACAAGGCTCGTCGGGCTTTGTAAGTACATCTGTTCTTCTGCATCGCAACGTGTTCAACCTTTTCTTCGTGACTTCGTAACAGGAATGTTAGTTTCATGTTCTGCAGCCTTCGATATTGCGCGTCTCACCAATCCCGAGGAATATAACGGTGGCTCAATAACCGCAGTCGTCTCGCATCCGCCAAGAGCTGTTCTTCCGATCGATAACATTCGGTTCAATAATTACCATGTCTTACAGAGGTATTATTTCTGAAAGGTATCTGGTCCCCTACGTTCGTTTCCGTGGCGTCTCAGATTCGTAACGTTTCGTAACGTGGATGATGGATGGTAACGGAGTTCGCGCATCACCTTACCGGATCTTGCACACAATCAGAAGTAAGTCTCCTATATCGCAAATATTGTCGACGTCATTGAATTCATTCAAAAAACTGCATACGCGATAAGGCCTATCAACCCATCGACCCTGAGGTCTACAGGAGAAATGGAATATGAAAATGAATTATAATGCCCCACTGTATTCTAATTTTGCAGATACTTGGCGGAAGGAACTACGTCGTTCCTAGTACGGAAGAGAATTTGCCTCCGGACTCAGCTGGTCGTTAGAGGGGCCGGGTTTTGTTGAGCGGCATACGTGCATGGCCAACAGAAGTCATCAATCATTTGGATGTTTTCCTCGATATCCGGACCGTAGTTCTGAAACAAGAATTAGTTCTCGATACAGAGCCAATTAAAAGGATAAAAAATGGTGCCGAAATCTCGAAGCCACTAGAGGATGACTTACGCGTTGGCAGGTCCGACTAGTGCATTGCTTGGGATGCCATATACTGAGTTCGCAATCGCGAGATTTGCAATCCACCATCGCCGTCACTTGCAATCGCAAGAAATGCTATGTACGAATAAGAACGCATCCAAGGTATCATGTAGTGCGACCTACTCCACAGCGAGAAAATCGGCGACCTTTACTACATAGGCATCTCATAGTTAGTACCTCGCAAGGGCTCATGATGTGCTGAACACTCACGCTATCCTTCGACACATGGTTTGTTAGAATTGAGGTTGGTGTAGATGAGGAGGTTGAAGTATGAAGAGGGGAGGCGAGGTGAAAGGCAGGGCTTATATGGGGAACAAGGAAAAGTTGATGCACAGGAGAAGTAACTCGAGACTTTTAAATGCCATCTTGCAGCCACTAAAAGAATCACGCTTTTATCCATCAAGGAGGCGTGGACCCCGCCGAATGGCCTCATTCGTGGCTTGTATGGCACGTGCATGGTGTAATCGCGCGTATTTCTCTGCTCTATTCCTCTTCTTCTCTTCGCACTCGTGTTTGTCGTCCTGGAAGTTGGTTTCGGAATAGCAGTAAAACAGACTCGTTCCGAAGTCATGTGTTACAGCCCAGCTGAGCAGAAGGCGCTATATATGCACTAAATGCACGCGGGGTTGGGTGGGATAACGGAACTCATCAATCTACACGCTACGATCGTGTACCTAATTCATCGCCATGCCGAGCCTTTATGGAAGCAAATCCGACTTTGTAAGCGTGTGTCTTGAGCCTCTTCAGCATTGATATAGAAAAGAGTTCCAGTCCAGTTTGATGGGCCCACTGTGAAATGGAGCCTTCCTCTGCGAACGTGCCATGCTCTTTCGCCGAAGATAACGATGAATAAGTCATCACACACCAAATCGGTATACTTGGCGGCGGTGTATTCGCATCTCCTTGATGCTGATATTGCTTTTTTAACCACTTCCGCTTCCATGCTTCGGACGAAGCTAGTGCGAGGCTTTCGGATTTTTCGCACTTCACTCAATAATACTATATTAAACGAAGCGTCAATCTTGTGGCTCATACCTCAACGTGTAAAACGTGAGGTAGGGTTATGAATGGATGTATCAGGGGAACTCATATGACAGATTATTCCGAACTTTTCATATTGTCGTACTATCGGACAATGTTTTAGTATTCAATCGGTTCCGTGGTCTGAGTTCATCACTTACTCACATGAGCCTTCCAAAGTTCCGTATTAATCACACAGCCTCACCCCGCATGCGGTTTTGGCGTTAGTGCCTGGATAGTAGTCCACATATATATGTTAGCACCCATGCTTGTGTGAGTTAAGCCAAGTCCTTCTCATTCGACTGTCTTTTTTGGTTCTTAGTTCTCGAAGTTGTTTCTTCCTCGCCAAGAATGATCTTTTTAGCTGAGGAACGCTTGCAGACGCTGGGACTCACGAAACGAAGATATCATGACATCTGAGCTAAAAACTCAAGAGCATGTCATCTGACTGACACAGGTATCCTCGTGGTCTGCTCAGGTGGTCGCGGTCAAGAATATAGCACAAGGAAGCTAGCTGTCTGGGCAGAATAGAAGAGAAATATGCACAGTCATTCTGATTTCTATGACCGCAGTAAATATTTGCGGATTCGGCGGACGTTGCTGCCATGCTCTCAGGTGGTGCGATAGCAAGAATACCGTTCCCATTTGAACAGTAATTTAGTCCCATCGCCGAGAAATGGATCTACATGCTCGGCGCCCAAGAAGGACCAGGTGACGAACAACTCTCAAGACGAGACATAAGATACGCACGATCGCAGAGGTAACGATCTTCGACTTTTGGTTGATGGTTGTACATGAACATCCGGTTTCGACGGCTTCTCGGCGAACGACGACGAATGGAAGATCAGAATCAGATGCTGCGGCGAATCAGTTTATCCATCGGTTTTGGGAAGAGGACGAGATAGCCGATAAAGAAATCAAGAAAACACAGTAGATTGACATAAATACATCCCCCGACGTCATCTAGAAAGGTTTTCCTTCTGCGACTCCTCTGTGCTACCTTCATCGCTATCGACAACCTTAACGGCAACAAATCGGCGGGTGAGAAGGTTGAAAATGCTTCCGAAGATTAACGCAATGAGTGTGCTACTCATAATGATCACGTTATACGGCATGCTGAAGTCGGGAGTGGCGACGTCAACGAGTACGGGTCTGGTATACGTGCGATCTCCGTGAGTTACCGAGTCATTGCTTCCACGAACGATAAAGACAGCAGGGGGCATGTCCCAACCCCTATGTGCATCAGGAGGGTGCTCGGTGTATCGTAAGAAGGATCTCGCCACTTCCATCGATACTTGGAGAGTTGACGACGCCGGAACTGTCAGCTCGGCCTCTAAAAGCGTTGGTCGCCCATGTGCCTCGGGTGGAAGGTACGAAAAGCGGGTCATCAACTCATCTATTAGACCCTCGAGTCAATGAAACATCCCCTGCATAGACAAAAGGAGAATGGACGGACCGCGTCTTTGGCCGTTGACTCTCAGATCGATTGTGTGTAGATAGAACGCAACCAGCCATGGCATCGTCTCAACATAGAGCAAGTGCAAATCATCGGTACGTCTGTTCTGGATCGAGATCCTGAGCTTTCCTCGAGATTGCGTCGCACCAATCAGAGTTCGCGAGATCTCACATTCCGTCGAGGGGTCGGTTGATTCCGTTGCTACTCTTATCAGTGACTACCTTATCCAAGGGAGACGAATATGCTCACAGTATGTAAACGAGCGCTCTGCCGGATAACGAACGGAGATATCCAGAGGGTTTAACTCGGCTGGGGAAATGCAAATTAGATACCACGGTATCTTGCATACTGAACACGTACTATTCAATATGTTATACACCGCAGTGTGTTCATAAACAGCCGATGGTTCGGGAGTTATTGAGTAACCAATACCACGAGGCAATGATACTTCAACTCGACTGTCTGAGGCAATTGGACATGCCGTTGAAATGGTCCGATCAAAACTCGAAGGTAATGAGAAGTCTTGGTGGGCAAATTGTCAATCAAGGCAACGATATGGAATTACCATGCGATACTCACCACGCTTTTGTTGCGTCGATAAGCGAACAGGGTCAAATACGGCCTGAATACTCAGTTGAAGTTTCACTCCTTCTACCTCAGTCCATGTGACATGGATGGCCATACCATGCCAATCCGCATCGAACAGCCGATGCGGATTTAACAAGGACGCAATACCTGCTGATGACTTGCACGGTAGCAGTTTTAGGAAGGGTGTCAAGTTCTCCGTGCACACATGTTCTGAGGGTAGCGACGCGTGTCGGAGCTGGTATGCAGCCGTCTGGTTCTGCATAAGGAGAGGAAGCTGTCCTTCTGGGCGAAAGGCATATGCGGGAGAAGTCGTACGCATTTCATTCATGTCTCCGATTGTCGCGCAAAAGAGCCCTGAAAGCGCATTCCTAAGACCTTTCCACCGTTCATCCACGCTGTGGTCAAACGTTAACACCGCGCGGGGCAACCTTGAGCAATCAGCAACGTACCTGACAAGATCAGAATCCCCTATCCATGCCCACAGTTCCGCTCCGCTCGCAACTGCTTGGTCGTCAGGCCGTCCCCATTTCCCATAATCCCACTTTCCAGCATTCAAGCTGAGGTGTGCTTCAGTCACAGCGTACTGCCGAAGTATCTGGCCAAGTGATAGAGGAAACAACGAATAATGCTGTGCTATCCATCGTATGCCGGATGAGTTATCTCTTGATTCAGACAAAGAGAATAGACGGACGCTTGTCTTCCTCTAGAATTGTTTCAGGACCTCGAGGCGTGGCACCTGCTTGGGTCATCGAGAATAGGAAACGTGTTGAGACGCGTCCATCTTTGAGAGGTCTGATCGTGAGGAGTTCATCAAGATTCTCAGAAAGTCCAGCAACGAAGCCGCAGCACGCTAAGCAGGAAAGGCTGAGGGTAACGAGACCCTTTGGCAACATAAGTTGAGCGGATTAGAGACGAGACGTGTTTCCTTTTCGCGTCGCCGAAGGTTGTCCATTACGTAATGATTCAGTGATCTCACGTAATATAAGCAGCATACACCTATATACACCTATAAAAAATCAGAGAAGACTGTCTTTCGTCCTGTGGGGGTTTCCCATGTAATTAGGAATTTAGTTATGGTATATGATCAGACTACAATAATTCTCTGTCTTCACAAGTCTAAAACATCATTTATGATCGGTGAAGCACATATAACTTTTATAAGAAGACACGTAGAACTATATTATCAAGAACAGAAGAATACTGAGACAATCCAAAACCACCAAGAAGGTACAACGGAGACTCGGCGGCCTGTTCTATAATCCAAGTGCAAGTTTGTGCATCTCTTAACAATGTATCATTTGTAAATTAATAATGGCTTGTAGCCATGTATATGTAAAACGTAAAATTCGAACTTCTTTTGAAAAGAATAAAAACGAAACCTCCCATATTTCAAAAGAGAAACCTGGTAAAGCCTAGCTCCCATTCTGCCCATAGCCTATAGTCGAGCCAGTAAAAGAAAACGTCACCCTCAAGAGGATGTAAAACGAAAACCCTGCTTCATGGCAGCTTAAATACTTCGATCAACCGTTCAATCGAAGATATGATGTTATTGAACCGGTGAAACCAGTCCAAAGTTTGTGCGCGAGGGAAAAAACCCCTACTGCACGGGCATTCCAGAAGGCAATGCCGAACCATATCAAGGATGTCGCAAACCTGACAGTCCGCGTTCGAACCGTCAAGTCTAGACAAAAATTCGCCTACTGCAGGAACCCCAGCAAGGAGCTGGAGGGCAGTGGTTTTCCCTATTCGCGACATAGTGGCGTATGAAACGTGGATGGGAATGGGGCGTGGGCCTAGGATCAACCGTCTCTGAGATGGCGTCTCGATAGTGTGATAGGAGACTGTGCGCGCTGTGCCCAAAATTTCCTTCCATGCCGTGGTGATGTCCGCCCGCGCGGACGCCTTGACCCCGTCCACTGACGCAGCTGGGAACAGAACAAATTTGTCCTCCTCTAATGGAGGTTTGACGGGGAATCTACGAGGAGGGGCCATTCGAAAAGAAAATCGGGCACCGGACTGACTCATCGAGCTAGTAAACTGCTCAATGATTGCCTGGACCGCTGGTTCCAGGGACAGAAGGTCAGAGCGGAATATTACTGGAACAAAGATATGGATGGGAATGAAACAAACATCCGTGAATGGGTGAGTCAAGAATTGAAACATAAACTTCAACAAAGAAACCAAAATCAGAGAAAAGGAATCCAAGTCCTCTGTTGCCCTAAAAGCAACCTGCTGTTCTAGAAGGCCGTTACCATTGTCCGACCAAACTTCTACCTGTCTCGGCCTCTCCGTCGAGTAGACCCACACCGTTGGGCCCTGCTCCCGCACCTGATGGTCGAGAATGTGCGCCATGACTTGGTGCCACATTGAACAATGTTCCGGACTCGGAAAGTGCATGATAGGAATGATCGGACGTCGCACTATGCTCCTCCAATATTCCATTCTAATCGGCGGGGATCCCAGTCTACTTGCCTCGATCCTCGCGTTCTGGGTTTCCGACGTATAAGCCAAAGTGAGGACGACAGGGGGAATGCCTGCCAGGACCTCCATGATGTCCGTCCTAGTGAATGGAAGCCACGCGCCTATGTCTAAAAGCGCGCATCTGTGAATTGGCTCGAAGCGGGCCGCCAGCTCCGGTTGCTTAGTCATCCAAATAGGTGCCCCCCAGGCAGCTACAGGAGCGAGGACATTCTGGTAATAGTATCGCATCGCCTTTAGCCTGGCGCCCGCCGTCCGGTTTGTCATCTATTGTAGTGTGTTCCAAGTGTGCTTCACCGCATTAACCCTAGATGCTATATGAGGTGCGAAACTCCCTGTTCGCGACATCTCTATACCCAACCACTTCAACACCTCCCCATGCCATTCGACCTGCACACCGCCGATGTTCAAAGGAGCACGCAATATGGGACTGTCCCTTCCCTTAACAATACCCTTGATAGATGCTACATCGATGTGCAGCCCTATTCCTGTCAACGCCTCATCCACCCCCCTAAGGCCTTCCTGAGTAGCGTGGAGTAGATCGAATGTATTCCTTCCTTTCATCAAAAGCAAACCATCATCCATATAAAAGAACAATGTTTGGTCCAAATGTCGAATAGCTAGGTTTGCCGCTATGTTTGCTAAAACCGGCGACATAGGGGAACCTTGGGGAACGCCAACGTTTGGCTTGACGAACCATTGGGATTGCTGACCGTTGAAGGAAAAGGCGATTGACCTATTCTCCATGAAACATGCTATGGTATTGTTCCACACTCGTGGGACTCCCAGCTCATCTAAACTTCGCCGCAAAATTTCCGGCCAGACGTTATCGAAGAAGCCTTGTATGTCAAAGCCAACCATCGTATACCTGTTGTCTTCTCCCTGAGATGCCGCCAGGAGCGCGTGCCATGCTGTCATGACCGAAGCGCCTCTCCTGCCTCCGAACTGTCGTTTGTCAAACAGTGGGCTCCGGTGAAGCAGTTCCTGAAGGCGAGCCGCGACTACCCTCTCAAAAAGCTTCGCGAGTACTTCCTCGATGCAGATGGGTCGGTATGCCCTCAGCGTGTCGAGTGGGTACGGCTTAGGCTTGCGTACCATCGCCACGACCGATTTCTTGAACTCCTGAGGATAGCTCTCCGAGCGCAGCATCCCATTGAATAACCGGGTAAAGCAGTCGATGTGTCGTCGGACCACTCTCTCCACTGTGTGGTATGTCATACCTGAGGGGCCTGGAGCACTATTAGCTGGCATTCCTCCCAGCGTGATCAGTACCTCGCTCTCCGTAATGTCCCTCTGCACCCCTACTGACTGGAGGTGGACCTTGTTCGGATGGTCCCTTCTCTCCGGAAAATAATGCTGCCGAAATGCGTGAGCGATTTCGACATGTCTCACTGCGCGAAAAGGAACCGTTAGAGACGGAATGTTAATTCTTTGTCGTGGTAAACCCGCTCTGTGATAGGACCACGGTGACACGTTGCCTGCTTCCTCCCGCCGCTTGCGAAACCACATCTCTCTTCTGTCCCACAACCAGAACAGAAGGTCTGGGGCATTCTCCCTTACCCACCTATCGCACTCCTCATCCCACCACCGCTCCTTCTTTTGCGCCGTGGATTCGAATGTCAACACCTGAGTAGCTTGTTGCGCACTAATCCAAAGGCGCTGAAGAGAACTACGTGCAGCTGAGCTCGGTATCAAGCCTGGTATCCCATTCTACGCTTACCCCATGCTACGGTACAGTCCCATCTACACCTTCCAGTATCCACCAGCACACCCAGAGAAACTGTCAGTCCCATTTCTCGAAGTACCGAACACCGAGAGTACCGGTACCGAGCGCCAAGAAACCCGGTACCGAGAATACCGAGAGTACCGAGTGCCGAGAAACCCGGTACCGAGACAAATTGACAATTCGACATGCTCTCATGACATGGATCAGACGTCTCCCTCTCTGGTATTCATTCCTGATGGTTGGACTATGCATGCCGGTTCTTTGGGGAAGCTCAGGGTCAGTATCCGTTAAGGTTTTCAGGTCCGGTAGTACCAGAAATGCATCGGTATCAATCAGCAGGGGCGCAGATCTCTTGTCCTGAGGACTTTTCATCCAGGGGTACTATATGCTACGTTTTCATTGGTATCTTGTCCTCCCTAACCCTTTCTTGTTGTCCCCCTGATGGCGCTGCAATGTTCACTTTTCTTGTTACATTTTTCTTCAGACTTTTCTTTGTTTTGATCTTCCTTTCTACTTTCTCCTTTTGGATTTATGAGCTAACTACGGTACAGTAGTATAAATATCTCCTCCTGTACGTAGTAGCTCTCCAGGTAATCTTAGGAGCTAGCCTCTAATGTGAGGGCTCGGGTTTCCTCACCCCCTTCTTAGTCTCATCTCAGCTTCATCTCAAGTTCCATCCCAGTTCTGCCCTAGTGAACCTTCAGAGTTAGCCTCCCGTGCGAGGGCTCAGGTTTACTTCCCAGCACAGTCGACACCTTCAGCTACCAGTCTCCCCCATCCTGTCTCTTGCTATACTGCCCCGTGCTAGTTGTTTTCTTGCAGTACCGACGTGTACCGACATTTTTCCCACGGTACCGACCTTTTGTTATCCTTTGTATTCTGCACGTCACCCTTTTGTTTCTGTACTGATCTTCTTGTTTGACAACATACCTTCACGTACCGACCCCTTTCTTTCTGTACCGACCTGTACCGAGGTTTTTCCCATGGTATTAGACTCTTGTTTTGCTACGTTCTCTCTCATACCGACCTGTACCGAAGTTTTTCCCACGTTCTAAACTGTCCTTTTCATACCAGAATCACATACTCTTTGCTTCTGGCCCATCCATTCACTCCCCCATTTCATAGACAACAAGTACTGTGAGTGTACTGGTTAAGTACCGGCATGTATTAGCCCTCCCCCACTTAAAACCATACACCCCTCATCTCGGTATTACGGTACCGGACGTGATCTCACACATTTAGTGCGACACCCAAGCTGTTACCGCTTCCCCAGTTCTAAACACCTGTCCCCAGAAGGCAACCAGGACTAGATACTTGAGCTCAGCTGCCCAAGACTCTGCTTTGTTATTAGGGATGCCCATGCGAACCAGACTAGCCCGGTTATGCCAGCCCGAAAAGTCCGCTATCATCACCTTGTGCTGTAAGAAAGCGCCGGTGTTTCTTATGGCGCGCCATGATTGTCGAAGATCCGGCAAAGAGTTCGGAGTGAAGAACATGACGTCTGGGTGAGTACCCCTCCCATTCTGCGTTCCATGGCATGTGATCACACTCAGGTCGTCTGCACAGACAATATCCGGGGAGTCTTCCAACCATGCCTCGAAAAATTCTGAGCGCTCATAGTAGTCTGGGTTTCTTGCTGTAGGGAGATCCGTCCACCTGCACGCTGCGTTAACGTCTGCTCCAATAACCGTACGTGCCGGGAAACCCTGTTGGAAGCACCTAACTGTAGCATTCCATGTAGCGTGGTGCGAAGAGTGGGGGCAATACACCGAAAAAACATGGATATTACCTTCGTCTAGATGGAGTTCGACGTGGACCATCGTAGACGGCGGGACGTCTGTGTGCTGGGACCATCGGACACCATTAGGAACCACGATGGCTACCTATGGGTCCCTTCCCCCAGCTGTTATAATTCTATGACCGCTAAAGAGCGGCGCTCCCTCGTCTGCGACCTCGCATTCACCTGTACTTCGTGCCACGCCCACTGTAGAGAACGGAACCTCCTGGATGCTCCAGACATCCAGATCCCAGGCTGACAGAGCCTGCTGTTGCAACTTGTGTTGGGCCATAAATAAAGCCATGCGCGAACGACCAGCGTTATAAGATATAAACTTGAGTTCACCCTTCATTAGTATGCGGGCGGAGAACCTGAACGCGGCGCGTTACTCGGAGGGCGTCTTGGGCAGTGCTGGGCATCCGCCCTGTGTGGGCCTTGACAGTTCGCACATTTGATGACGTGTTTACACACGTTCGCGTCGGAGCACGTTTCGCACTTCTTCTTGCACAACTCCATTTGATGCGGTTCCGCACAACGCGCACACCGGTACGACTCAATGCAGTCCTGATCACTGTGGCGGAAGCACCAACACTTACGACATTGCATGGGGCCCGATCGCACCCTCTGTTCCACTGCGTACTGGTAATGTCCGTAGTACCGGATCGCGCGCTTGACAATTCCATTATTATGGAAAATTGCCTCCCTAGCTTTGAGCGGGTGGGACACTGCAACTATCACCGACGCCGTTGCCTTAGGGTTCTTCGTAACCAGGCTTCGGAGAACCTCGTCTTTGCCCGAAAATCGCGGAGCCTCTGTAAAAGGAAACTCGATGAAGACTGGGTTAGATAGCCGGAGTTCCTCCGCTATCTCCAGCGGAGTGTGCATCTTTCGGGTCGAGGGGTTTATAATTGGGAACCCCGGGACAATGAACTGGAAGTTTTCCACGAATGGGACAAACTCCACTGATGTCATCGTGTCTGATGTAATCCTCAGTTTTTTCTGCAACTCCTCCGCCCACACCGGCCCGTATTCCGCGGCGTCAGGACGCACGTCCACCTCTATGACGAAGTCGCCCTTCATATTCCATTGCCCTTTGCGGAGCACAATAGCCCCGCCTTTATTTGGCGTAGGTTTGGCTGACCTCGCCACGATGTACATCTCCTCCCTCGAAAGTGTCGGGCGTGGTTTGATGGAGAAACCTAGCATAGTCGTGACCTTTGCCTTGTTCTGGCGAGCCTGATTAATGGTGATGGGCTTCTTCTTTTGGGGTGCTTTCTTGCCCGCAGGAGCCTTCGCCGCCTGAGCATATGAGTGAGAGGAAGCGTTTGTTAGGACCAGTGCGGATCGGATCAGCAGACCGACATTGATCGACTGATCAACACGATCGACGCACCAGAACAAGTCCACTCACTCCGGCAATATTCGCAATCCGTCTTGATAAGCGATGGGAAGTGCGAGACGGTGCTTTGTAGAGCAGGGTAGCAACAGTACTTAGTCGGGGTCAAGGGACCGGCCGGACACTAGTACCGAGGATAAGAGTGGTAGCGAAGAAGAGAAGCTTGGTGGGGCTTCTTTGTATTCACTAGTACAGAAGAATTTTGCTGAGGGACATAGCCATCCTCGCTTGGCCTATTTATACCCAAAGCTTCTATCTATTGAGTTACCCAGGCTCCCTCGGGCACAGCCTCCTGATCTTTCCGAGCATAGCCCCTATCTTGTCCGATACCCCACAATCTCCAATCGGGTGGCGGTGCACTTCCGATTTCCTCCTGCAATCTTCAAGATCCTTCGATATGACTTCATACCTGGTCAGTGTACGGCAAGCACGCCATCACCGGCCAATCCTGTGGCTGTGCAGAGCTCCGTGCCTTCCGCACTGCTACGTCAGTCCTTCTTGAATGTTCCTTATGATGTCATGCACAGCAACTCGAACAGTCTGCCATGTCTTCATCTTCTGCAGGTGCTGCTGGGCTATTCGGCTGTCTCGGTTGACTCGGGCTTCCTCCCTCAATAGGATTAGCTTGATTATCAATCACCGGAGCGGCGGGCCTATATGGTTCTGCCTGTACTATGGCAGGTAACCCAGTCTGCCAGATCGTCGCTCGGCGATATCTGTCGGGTATCCGTATCTCCGTTCCTTGCACCTGATCGCCATTGATTCCTTCCATGACGAAGGTTAAGATCGCCCCGTTGACCCGTTCCCTCGGTTGAGAGATTTCCAATGCTATCATCCCCAGTAGTTGATTCTGCTCCGATTTCCATCGTGCCACTATGTTGCCAAATAGATTATTGCGTAGTGCTTGATGTTCTCTTGTAGCTTCCGCATGTATTGGCCAGTCAAGTTGTATTGCCACTCGTCGGCATAGCTGGGAATGTATCGATCTTCTTGTCCATGCTATTACACCTGCATTCGCAATGTAGTGTAACCTCCTTCCTGACCAAACCGTAACTTCGTGCAAGTATGCATTTAGTGTAGGTGTGAACAATGGTTGAGTTGTTTCTGCAACCGTTGACCAATGGTGGTTGGTTCGAATTAAGTAAGGTTCATGTCGAAGCATATAGTTGACTGCGTCCTCGAGTATCCATGTCTGCAGTATCCATGCTTCCTCATGTGCCCATTCACAGAACCTGCATATTGGTGTATTGATTTGTCCTGGTAATGTCGAGCCCCAGGGACAATAGCATGTGCGTGTATAATATGTTCGATTGAATTGTCTTTCCATGCCTGATGATTGTGGGAATTTATCGGGTTGTAGCGTCTCTGGATCTGCATGCCAAATAAGTCAATTTCTTCTGACAGCATTCTTCTTTGTGACTTGAACGAAAGCCTGTGGGGCCGGAGCTGAGACGTAACGAACGTACCGGTCCGGGATGCCTTTGGCTTTGTTAGACAAGTTGATCGCGTCTACATCAATGATCTCGACCGCCTCGCCTCGTGGGGTCTGCCTGCCCTTGCCTTTATTGATCGGCTTGGGTGGGACAACCTGTTGGGGGGTAGTGTTATGCGTGACCTGCGCACCGGGGGCCGCTACCTGCACACCCGGTCGTCGACTAGGGGTCACATCCTGGGGAGCTTTATGCATTCCACCACCCGGGGCAGCTCCCTGCTCAGCGGGGGGTTGTGCCCACCTAGACGCCTGGAGCCCTTGGGCCGTCTGGTGGGCAGGACTCGGCAAACGTCCCTGTTCTACCTTCTTCAACCTCTCCTCCAACACGATAAATGTGCGAGATCGCGTCTGGTACCGGAGGTACCGAGACGAGGGGTGTATGGTTTTAAGTGGGGGAGGGCTAATACGTGCCGGTACTTAACCAGTACACTCACAGTACTTGTTGTCTATGAAATGGGGGAGTGAATGGATGGGCCAGAAGCGAAGAGTATGTAATTCTGGTATGAAAAGGACAGTTTAGAACGTGGGAAAAACTTCGGTACAGGTCGGTATGAGAGAGAACATAGCAAAACAAGAGTCTAATACTGTGGGAAAAACCTCGGTACAGGTCGGTACAGAAAGAAAGGGGTCGGTACGTGAAGGTATGTTGTTGAAAGGATTGTGCTGAAATTTTGATTCGATTAGGAATGCCGATCGAAACTACCCCGGATGGGACTGGTTAATTTCACTAGCCGGAGACGATCAGGATCGACAGCGAGAAGCGGAGAACACGCGAATCTAATACAATCCGAAGCCGACGATCAAGAAGCATCGGCTAGCAACGCTAATCCCGACGATCACACTAAACCTTCGCAAACGATGCAGCAAGTACAGCAACCTCCAACGGTTTGCTATAAATGCAGAAGAGTGCGACAGATCATCGAAGACCTACACAAGATAATACTACGGGAGGCAACGGGCATGTTGACGTATCATGTGTCCAGCGAACGAGCAACAGCTTATCGAGAATACCACAATCCCCCGGAGGTCGTTCGAAATCACACGAGGTCAACAATAGCAATGGATACGGCAATAGGCATGCAACCAAAGACACACTGGACAATAGTAGGAATCCACGACATACTAGCACTCGAGTGCCCAAGCACATTCGTGGAGATCAGTGCAGACTATGTTACGAACCGCCGCTCACCGATAACAGTGGCATGGGTTGCAAACACACTCAGGGAACTATGGGCACACTGCAAAGCTATTCGACTACAAGGAGACCTATACCTAGGCTGGAGAATACCTTCGAACGATACTCGACGAAGTGTACGGCTACTCATCACCATAGGCACCTACGTTAAACCACCTTGGTTTCCCCACGATGATATCCGATGTCGAATCACACTTGACGGCCCCGAACAAGAGTCCCGAGGCGACAAGCAAATCACAGCCTTCATAGCCCCAGATGCTATACAACGGAACCCCGACGGAATTCCTTAAATGCACGAGCAACTGCGGACGAGCGAACTTTAACTACGGCGCAGCCATGCAAAACCAATGGCATACGAACACGCATTCAATGACTCACTCACTGACTCACTCTATGCACAGGGCGCAGCACAAGGCCGACCCCGAGCATAGGTTTCAATTCAGTTCAAGTCAAGATGAGTCAACGCCGAGTCATCGCCTTGCACAGGGCGCAGTCGATGAGTCAATCCGCAGCAGAACAATAGGAATACCAGACGAGATTGGAAGCTAGAACAACGAATCAGATCGAGGGTAGGAACTACGGAGCATAGGAAGTGGTCCGTCCACAACATGAGGAAAAGGTATAAATAGTTGTAGACTTAGACCGTAGCTCCCCATCTTTCTTTCGATCGTCTTGTACATTGAGTCCTCTTAGGCATCTAGCTTCTAATCTGAAGACCACCTAATCTGCTTAACCTCTCTTACTCTACGGCGTGGAACGATTGATTAGTCGCCCACCGACTAGAGAAGCTTGCGAACGGCAGGAGTTACTGTTACCTGTCCTACAAGCCTGTCAACGAGGTTGAGGCCTGACTTGATTAGTAAACGAGAGCGTCTGAGGCAACGCTTAGTATACTTGGGAATCTGCCCTGCTTGTGAAAGCCGAGTAGGCTCCGGAAACTCTTAGAAAAGCATCGCCGAACCCGTAACACTGCGGACCGTCCTATTGTGGTTACTGCATAGTCCCTTTAGGGCGAGCGTTTTCTAACAGTTGTCAAACAAGAAGATCAGTACAGAAACAAAAGGATGACGTGCAGAATATGAAGGATAACAAAACGTCGGTACCGTGGGAAAAACGTCGGTACAGGTCGGTACTGCAAGGAAACAGCTAGCACGGGGTGGTATAGCGAGAAACTGAATGGGAGAGACTGGTGGATGAAGGTGTTGACTGGACTGGGAAGCAAACCTGAGCCCTCACACGGGAGGCTAACTCTGAAGGTTCACTTGAGACGGAACTGGGATGGGACTGGGACGAAGCTTGAGATGAGACTGAGATGGAACTGGGAAGGGGGTGAGGAAACCCGAGCCCTCACATTAGAGGCTAGCTCCTAAGATTACCTGGAGAGCTACTACATACAGGAGGAGATATTTATACTACTGTACTGTAGTTAGCTCATAAATCCAAAAGGAGAAAGTAGAAAGGAAGATCAAAACAAAGAAAAGTCTGAAGAAAAATGTAACAAGAAAAGTGAACATTGCAGCGCCATCAGGGGGACAACAAGAAAGGGTTAGGGAGGACAAGATACCAATGAAAACGTAGCATATAGTACCCCTGGATGAAAAGTCCTTAGGACAAGAGATCTGCACCCCTGCTGATTGATACCGACACGTTTCTGGTGGTACCGGACCTGAAAACCTTAACAGATACTGACCCTGAGCTTCCCCAAAGAACTGGCATGCATAGTCCAACCATCAGGAATGAATACCAGAGAGGAAGACGTCTGATCCATGTCATGAGAGCATGTCGAATTGTCAAATTGTCTCGATACCGGGTTTCTTGGCACTCGGTACTCTCGGTATTCTCGGTACCGGGTTTCTTGGCGCTCGGTACCGGTACTCTCGGCATTCGGTATCTTGAGAAATAGGACCGACGGTTTCTCTAGGTGTGCTGGTGGATACTGGAAGGTGTAGATGGGACTGTACCGTAGCATGGGGTAAGCATAGAATGGGATACCGGGCTTGATACCGAGCTTGATACCGAGCTCAGCTGCACGTAGTTCTCTTTAACGGTCAACTGTTTCTTCGCTGCATTCGCCGTCTCTTCTGTGCGACGACCTGCCGCCATCTGCTCCGAGCCTATCTGGTTGAGGCGATCGAGAATGGTGTAGAGGTGGGGGTCCACATCCTTGCCCTGTGCCGGATAAACCTCCGGCATGATTGCACAGTCGGACGCCAGATGACGTAGACCATCTTCGAACGCTCCTGGGTGCAGGGCCTCCTTCCTGTAACCCTGTTGGAAAGCCGACATGTACAGATCCATACAATCGCCCGTCGCAAATGGTCCATCCTCTTGGGTTTGAGTAAGCGCCGAAAACATCATAGCCGTGACTTTCCCCATCGAGAAGCCTAACTGTACATAATTGTGTTCCAGCGAGCCGGGCTGCAATCCGAATGAGTCAGCCGGGTCGACTAGCTCTGGGTCTTTCAACTCCGACTGGACCCTAGACAACGTGTCTCCCACAAAGTCGTACGTGCGGGCGTAGGCAGCCTGGGCGTCAAAAACACTCTCCACCTCCATCTGCTCATCCCAAGTCTTCTTCTTCACCGATTCCACGTCTGAACCTGCTGGGCGTTTACCCAGCACCTTACTAACGGCCTCTGCGACTGGGGTGTCCACCCGCTGGTCAGATGGGACGTCCCAACCGGACGACGCGACAGATTCTGGGTTGACGTCAGAAATATACGACGACGCCCTTCCAGACCCACTGGCCCGCCCGATGGCGGGTTTCGACGGCACAGCAGAGGCCTGTTTGCCCTGGAGTGCTGCCTGTAAACGCTGTACCCCTCCACAGGTCACTGATCGCAAACTACGTGTTTCTCCCTTATCACTCATGGCGGTAAAAGAGAAAGGTGTGCATCTCTGTGACATACTGGAACACGTGATGAGCTTGTGACAGATATCCTGACGTAATATCATCTCATCCCAGCTCATCGTCACCAACGTCCTCGCTATCCTTCTTCGTGTCTACAGCTCACGATGCATCCCTCACTTGTGCGTCGCGCGCTCGGAAACTTGGTCCCACCAAAGATCGCAACTCCAAAGCTCCTGGTAAGCTTCTTTGCTACCGTGAATGTTTTATTTTTCTGAATTGTTCGTCTCCGTCGTCTCGCATGTTGGCATTTCGTCAACCGTCACTGGTAATGTGTCCCTACCGCTATCATGGCACATTCATCGACGGACGAAATCACTTCCGAACGTTGGATGCGTTCCTTTGACTTACATTGCATTCGTGTTAATCGCGTGTGATCGTTCAGTCGGGCGGCCCCGGTTCGACCGAAGGACTTGGACCCCTAGTAGATTTCTACTCCAAGCTTCCCAAGGGTCCTGCACCACGACCATCAGGTCTTCGCGCGCGCTATTTCGAGGGTGCAAAAGCTTCTGGAAAGCCACTCGTATTCACCATCCTTGCGATCTTTGGGCTTGGTTATACAATCGACTACAACAGTCCGTATCTATCCAACTCTTTCTCTCCCCTTGTTGCTGATTGCCCTCGTTGCTCTTTGCTGTTTTTGCCCGACACAGTGCATCTAAGTACGTTTGTCCGTCTTGTCTAGTGGAACTTATCGTCTCTGACCCGAGTTTGTTGTCTTTACCAGAACATCACAAGAACCATGCCCACTAAACACCGTTCTGATTCTACAACTGCGCAATTCTTGGCCGCAACATTTAGATCGCTAGAAAATGCTGCGTGCGATAGAGGCGGAAAATCTATACTGTAGAGTCCATGGATCGTGCTAAAAATGCAAGTTTTCTTCCTTTTTTGTTTGCACCCCACGGCAAGGTTTCCATGCAAGATGAAGATACTTAGTGTTCAGTGCACCATCAATAGTTTCACAACCGGCGGTGCTCCGTGTCATGTCCGTGCTGGAAATCCAAATATCCTCAACGAGTCGAGCCAGTGTGTTTTCGCGGGTACCAGCAGCGTTTCATCGTTCCATCCTTCTTATTTCATTTTTGATGCTTGGATTGCTAATTTCTTCATCTCGTTTTCGTCGAGCCTGAAAACTGTTGTACTGATTTATGGACGTTTATGGGTAACTCACCGCGGATCAAACGTATACCAGCGTTGCCTTGGTCTTGATTGATGGTTTTATCTATATTTGTCTTCGTAACATGGGCGAGGCGCCGAACTTACATGAGCGCTCAGGACTTAAGTTCCATCAGCGGAGGATGATCTACCCATTTATTAAGAGACTAGAAGTGCAGACAACTCGTCTTTCGTCGTAACCGCCATCTGAGTATCCCCATGAACACCGTCCTGAACTCCATCGCGTCAAGGCTCGTTCGCGCAACTTCCTGGAAAGATGACGCACAGGCGCGAAGGGTATCAAAGAAAAGGTCCGTCTTCGAGCAACAGGAGCATCGTGCTGGCCTCTTCGTGAATAAAGAACTGGAGAAAGCGACCGAGCGTTGCAGAAACAAGGTCCAAAAAATTGCGCGAGACTGTCGCCGAAGGAATCGGAAGTTCAGGTGTGAATTTCCCACACTCGACTATCCCATCCCATACTCACTCTACCTACATCAGAGATATCGAATTCGATTTTGGTGGCAGGGAATATTATCTTCTACACAGTCCTGACCCGTAAGCAACCGTCATGCAGATATTTATTCCATATTAATTTCCGGGAATTATTATAGGGATACTGATCGATTCGACCCGGCCGACGTCCTTCGCGTAAATCAAATATTTGAGAATCCCAGCCTGTTCATTGATGGTAAGTAACTCGTACCTCCCTTCCTTCGTTTCATATGTATCATCCACTTTTCAGGACCATCGTCTTCAGATATATGCCAGGGTTCGTGCCTATGCTCCCGGAGAAAGGATGTATTGCTGATTGGTGATGCGGTATAGGTGGGCTCGGGGATTGCTGGCTCCTGAGTGCTATGGCTGCTATTGCTACAAAGCCATCGCTAATTGAAAAGCTCTTCGTCGAGGTAATGCTTTTCTTTCTACATGGTTCTCTATCACCTGAACAAACAAATCGTCAGTATGACCCCGTAGTTGGAGTCTACGGGTTTGTATTTTGTCGGGACGGTGAGTGGGTTGACGTTATCATTGACGAGTACGTCTTTCTGCAACTTTCTGATTCTTTCGTACTGACTTTGTCTTTCTACTGCGAATGTAGCCAACTATTCACCAAAGTCCCAAAATGGGAATGCCTCAGCTCCGAAGTTTGCCCTGCTCATCGTTCTCTAGCCTACTCGCATGCTAATTGTCCCTTTAGACAAAGCAAGTTTACCACGATGACAGTGACTTGTACGATCGGATTGCACGAAAGGGAGGGAAGACTCTATACTTCTCTCGTTCATCTCAAGAGAACGAGACATGGGTGTAGGCTTGCTCATAATGGTGAATACTCAGAGTTAATAATTTCCATAGCCCTCTTATGGAGAAAGCATACGCGAAACTGCACGGAGACTATTCTGCGACCGAAGGAGGCTTCACCCACGAAGGGATTGAGGATCTAACTGGGTTGGCATGCTTCATACGTAGTATCACATTCCACTTCTAACCGATTCATCTATTACAGAGGCGTTTCTAATTGCATCTACATTAATGTTCGTGTCCAGGAACGTATCCCTGTTATTTGAGACTCACCGATATCTTCGTTCAGGACATAATGGATCCAGATGAATTCTGGAAGAACGACCTTTCTAGAGCGAACGAGGACCTCCTATTCAGCTGTTCCCTCGCCGAGCCCAGAGGCATGAGCATTGAAGTAGCAAAAGGTCTGTCTCCGACCAAATTTACATAAGACCCTTGCTTTAATTTTCTGACTTCCCAAAGGCCTTTTTACAAGTGAGGTGCAATTCTTACACTCAGTACTGCCTTTTCTAACAGTTTGCAATGTAGGACATGCCTATACTGTTATCAAAGCTGTGGAGTTCCGCGGGAAGCGTTTCCTCAAGATTCGCAACCCATGGGGTTCCTCAGAATGGACAGGCCGCTGGTCAGATGGATCTAAAGAATGGACAACGGAGTGGCTAGAAGCCTTGCAAGCTCTAGAGCACCAATTCGGCGATGACGGGGTATTCATCATGGAGTACAGTGACTTCTTGGACACTTGGACCTATGTCGAACGAACCCAGCTATTTGATCCGTCATGGGTCGTAAGCAGCCATTGGTTATTAGTAGAGAGTCGATCTCTCCCCAGTGCATGGCAGTTCGGAGATGTTTCGTGTACGTCATACTCTTCGCCCGTCTGTTAATGGTTTATCGAACTTCGTATGTTTCTAGTCACGTTTTCTCTTCCCAAGCCCTCCGAAGCGATCCTCGTACTCTCGCAGTCTGATAAACGCTTCTACGCGCCTCTCGCCGGATCATCGATCTGGACATTCGACTTTAAACTTTTCAAGAAGGGGGAAGAAGACGAAGTAGCTAACTCTGAGTATATGCGAGTGTTCGCCAGGAGCAGCAAACTACATATCAGCCTCGATGAAGGAGACTACATTGTCCATGTTCGCCTCAATAGGATTACTGATAAGGACAAGGTGCGTATGTACTTGGCACTAGTAACACTGATGCTGAAGTGAAGACCGTAGAAATCGAACTATGCCGACAAAGTGGCTTCGTACGACGAGCAAAAGGCTTCCAGAGTTTGGACTGAATACGCTCGAAGCAAGTCGATAGCCGCCAACTTTGATGAAGAGTAAGTTCTAGTATCTTAGCCTCACTATCAACGATTAAGCGCGCGCTTCCCGTATTCCAGGCAGTGGAGGAATCATTTGGAGGTTCCGATTGAAGTTCTTGCGGGGCGTGACCTCCATGAAGTACAACTGGAGGACATCCGCCAACAGGCTGAGCGCAGGAAAACACTTCAAGCGAAATTCGGCTCGGTCCCTGATCCTGCGACCAGCGCTTGCTCGTGTACATCTTCCGCATCGTCATCTTCTCACAGTTCAGCTTCAAGTGAGGCCGGCGACATTCCTCCGTCCAGCACGGAGAAAGAATATATTTCTGTCACTGCAACCATGGCGTCTCTTCATATAGAAACCGCAGACTCTCCTGCTCCTGCTAATAAATCCGGCGACGACAAGGGTCGCGAACATAACGAAAATACCAACGGCGAGGATGGTTCCAAAGAAGAGAACGCTAAAGCAGAAGTTGTAGATGTAAAGCCTTCGGATTCCTTGGGCGAGAAGCAGGATCATAAGACAGATCAAATCAAGCAGACGAAGTATGGGACTCCGCCAGAGTCACCCATCGAGACGAAACTAGGAACTATCGTAAAATCTCCCATCAAGGAGTCAGCGCCTAAGCCACCTCTTCCCGTCCACTACGTGACTTGTAATGGTTGCAATGTGAGAGTATTGGCACCTAGTCTTTAATCACTCACAAGTTTGTCTACAGGCATCTGAAATTGTTGGGCCAAGATGGTATTGCTTGACCTGCGTGGACTACAACCTCTGCGACAAATGTCATAGTATTGCGGACCATGAACACAGCATGGTAGCGGTTGAGCATCCAGATGACTTCTTCAAGAGTGTTGAGACGAGGGTATGTGGCACATCGTCTTGATTCTGACCTCGGCTAATATGATGCCCGCCGCGCGTTACACAGATGATCGAAGATGAAGCTGATACAGTTCTCTTGGGTTTGCGCGTGTACACAAAGGAGGTGCCTGTCTCAATCTCCGGTCAACTGCGGCATGGACAGCTGCTGCGATGGAAGAAGAACGCACCCTGATGTTAGAGTTGGGTAAGCGAGGTCCGATGGTGGGCGGATCTTTAAGGTAATCTAGAGATTCTATGATAGCCCTTCTACTTGAATACACATTTCCAATGATTTTGGTTCAACACCATCTTTTATAAGCTTTCGCCACCTGGCTGCTCACTTCTGTGCTTTTGTTTGTTAATGATGGACGTCACATGATTGATCGCAGGGACGTATTTTGATTGTTGAAGCTATAATTACGTCCTCGACAAAAGATTCAGATTCATCGCGCCGAGCTGATACAAAACTTTGCATTGACGCTCATCTTCCCTTAGATATCTTAGGAGTATTGGATAATGGCAGCGTCAATCATGAAACCAGGACGACGGCTTGCCTCGCCCGTCACGCATGGATGGATGGACCAGACTAGGCGTGGCTCAACCTTCGAGCGCGCCGGAGCGCCCTCGTCTCTCTTTGATTATCCGCGGATATCAGATGCATGAAGTTGGCATATATCAGGACTAGTAACCTGATACCTCGCCCCCATCATCGACGACAAAAGTGTACCATGAACGCGGTCTTTGACGCTGTCGCTGCGAGATTCAAATCCACGACAGGCCATGAACCAAGAAGGTCTGCCACCTTGCCCCCTCCGAAGATTGTATTTGAGCAACCGGCAAATCGCGCGGGTCTTCTCGTGACGGAAGAGTTTGAGAAAGCCACGCGGAGATGCAGGGACAAGGTCCTACAAATTGCGAAGGAATGTAGGATGAGAAACCGCAGGTTCAGGTCAGATGTGCATTATGACTCGTTTTCATTTTGCTAACTATTTTGCATAGGGATATCGAGTGGAATCTCGAGACAGACTTCACGTTGTGCTTGGATAGTCCTATATCGACGTGGGTTGATTTATGGCTCTGCCATTTATACCCGCTCATTCTCTCTTTAGGATTGAACGCATACCAAGTGATATCCTACGAGTAACTCAGATATTTGAAGATCCGAAGCTTTATATCGATGGCGGGTCTTGACTTCTACTGTAGTTCCCCGATTGCTGACTTCACATTTAGATGTCAGTGCCACCGACATCGTCCAAGGTATGCTTTTGTCTTTGTCTTTGTAGCGCCGACCATTGACTATCCGCAATTTCTCAGGTCGTCTTGGAGACTGCTGGTTTCTGAGTGCCATGTCTGCTATCGCCACAAAGCCGGAGCTCATCAAGAAACTTTGTGTAGAGGTACGAAGTACATGTATTCTTCAGTCCTACGAAGCTCACCACAAGCTCAGTATGATGAGAAAGTCGGTGTATATGGCTATATATTTTGTAGGGATGGTGAATGGGTCGACGTGATTATTGATGAGTACGTGCTTCAGCGTTCCATGTATCTATTCACTCCTCTTATGTCCACTTTTAGTGAACTCCCTACCCAGGTGCCTCCCTGGGAATGTGTCCAACCGGAGGTATGGAAACGTAATTTAAAACAGATCCGGAAGTATCTGACGGCACGACTAGACACGAATTATCTATCATCTAGACCGGGACGCGTACGAGAGAGTTGCTCGGAGGGGTGGGAAGACACTCTATTTCTCACGTTCTGCTCAAGAAAATGAGACCTGGGTGTGAGTTATCTCATCCATCAGATTCATGTTGGTGTTCATTATTCCTGCCAGCCCGTTACTGGAGAAAGCATATGCCAAGCTGCATGGTGATTATGCCTCGATCGATGGAGGCAACACGAACGAAGGGATTGAAGATCTTACCGGGTATGTTGGATTTTCTCTTTGTAGTCGAACTTCCCATTTTTAATACCATCCGTTCTATAGTGGTGTATCAAAGGCGATCTACACGAAAGTTTGTACTCAATTCTACCTCTCCTTCAGTCCAATTGACGACGAGTAGGATATATTGGATATCGATGAGTTCTGGGCTAAAGACCTCCGTCGAGCAAACGAAGACCTGCTTTTCAGCTGCGCAATCGACACTCCGCTTGGCATGAATCTTAACGATATCAAAGGTATGCTCCGTTACATCACACCAGTCTTCCGGATGTCTCACGTTTATCCCGACAGGCCTTCGAACAGGCATGTTACGAATGCATTAGTCTTCGTATGGTAGCTGACTCGCATCATAGGACATGCCTACACAGTGTTGAAGGCTATAGAGTTCCGGGGCAAATGTTTCCTAAAAATTCGTGATCCGTGGGGCGAATCAGAATGGAAGGGCCGCTGGTCTGACGGTTCTGATGAGTGGACGAAAGATGACTGGCTCGAAGCGCTGAAGCCGCTCGACCATCGATTTGGTGGAGATGGCGTTTTCATCATGGAATACTCCGATTTCTTGACGACTTGGACGGTCGTCGAACGCACGCAGTTATTCGACGAAACCTGGACGCAAAGCAGCCACTGGTTGAACGTAGAAAGTCGCCCCATTCCATCCGCATGGCAGTTTGGTGATGTTTCTTGTGTGTGGAACTCTCGCATAACTCAATGACACTCATAAACTGACATAGTTATCTCAAGTCAGTTTTACTTTACCGAAAGCGTCCGAAACCATCATCGTCCTCTCCCAGTCGGATGATCGATTCTATAAGCCAATTACGAGCGCGTCGACCTGGTCGTTTGATTTCATGTTATACAAGAAAGGAGAGGATAGGCCGATGGCCAGCTCGGAATACTCATATGTGCTACGAAGAAGCAGCAAGCTTCGCGTCAACCTAAATTCTGGCGAATACATTGTACACGTCCGACTCAATAGGTCCTTCAATCCTTCTAAGGTGAGAAACACCGCTAGACAGACTGTAGATGTTGCGGCATCGCTGATGCTCCCACTTTGAAGAACGTAGGCGAGAACATAGGAACTTGGGATGTACGAAAAGCGTCGAGAATATTGAGCGAGCTCGCCCGAAGTAAGAGCATTGCCGCAAACTTCGATGAGAAGTTCGTCCAATCTTATCATTTTTTGCATTCGTTGAGTTATTTGAACCGTAATCTATTCACAGGAAATGGTCCAACTGTCTCGTACTCCCGCTTGAAGATCTGGGCGCTCGTGATCTTCACGAAATACAAACAGAGCAACTGAGATCGAAGGCCGAGAAAAGGCGGAATCTTCATGCCAAGTTCAGTTCAGTAGCTGACTTGCCTCGCGTCGATACTTTGATGAGTAGCTCAGTTTCCACGCCGGTCGAGAAGGCTGATGGGTCAGCGTCACCCGAAAGCGCTGTTATCGTCTCCGCGGCTATAGCATCATTGACGATTGAGTCATCTAACACAAACGGAGTCACTTCTACTCCTGCAGTCGAAGATCCGAACGTAAATACCGGGAATGAAAATGCCACGATTGACATTAAAGATCCGAGCCCGCCGCAGAATCCGAGTAGCCCGATGGATACGGCAACCCCACCTGAACCCAGGCATGAAGGTGTTACTTGCAATTTGTGCAAGGTACATTCCAATCAGCTCTATCCTGTTCTTTAAAATATCTCATTCATGCACTTTTTAGAATGATATAGTAGGCGTAAGATGGAAATGTGTGACGTGCGACGACTATGATCTCTGTGATAAATGTCGTAGCATTCCCGAGGCCCACGAACATGACATGATGAGGATTGAACATCCGGATGACTTTAAGAAAGTCGAACAGAGGGTATGTTGAAAGATTGCATCATCTGTATTTCGTTCTGCTCACTCTGATTGAACGTGGAATCTCCAGATGTTTGAGGACGAAGTGGACAGTGTTCTCCTTGGCCTTCGTGTTTACACGAAAAGAGACGTTAAGGTGACAATATCCGGGCAACTCCGTCGTGGCCAACTAAAGCATTTGGGTAGAAATCGTGGGTATTGATGATAGCGTCTTCGTGTCTTGGTAAAACATTATTCGTTCTGTTACTAGAATTCAACCGTGCTGTTGTGTACTAACAATACAATCCTCAAACCATGCCATCTTGAATCTCTCGCTGAAAGCCTCACCTGAATTACGGTGTAAGGTGACCTTACCAAATGCAACACTCCGAACTGAGTCCGACATTACGCAATATAAATACTGCGCACGCTACAGGGGTGCAAAGGACAGAATGGTTGTGTACGAAACGCAATGTCTGTCAACTGCGTTCCTTGCATCTCGCATTTTGCAAGATAACAAGCGTGCAGAGCTCTCCTCGTCAAGGTTATGTCGGGCGTTTCTCGGCTACCTCCAGAAGTATGGAGGATGATCATCCGTTACGCCACATCCACAAGCGGACCAATATCCGAACACGAGGATAATCCTTTTCCTGACTCCGATATCTCAGGAACCACACCGTGCTTGAAGGATGCCGCTCCCTTAACTCCAGTACAATACCATCGCAAGTCTGGACACGGACAGTCAGCTATTCAAGCATTCACTCAAGTAGACAGAAAACGAACCTTGGCTCTCGTCTGTCGGGCATTCACCCAACTCGTTGGTGAATTTCTCTTTGAAAAGCTCTACATTTCTGTTCCTAGATCCGCACAACGACTTGCCGATACTCTCGACCATTCGGAGGTGTACGAGAATCCAGGAAAATGGACACGCCACATTACTATTGTCGGGGTGTTCTTCACTTATCCACCAGCTAGCGACGAGTTAGCCGAGGCTGCAGTACGTATATTAACTCGAACGCTACATTTGTCGTCGTTCCATCTTTCATGGAATGCGACGACAAGAGAGTTTCGCGAGAGAGAACAATCAATTATTGGAGCAGTTCCGAGTGCGGAGATGAAACACTTTGAATGGAATTGTACAGGCGGGGGGTTTGAGAGACAGCAGGATCATCCGTTTTATAGACTTCTCATCTCTTCAAGAACCACGTTACGTGTACTCAAGTTAACTGGATACCTCCCTCTAGCCGAGATACCAATACCTGCACCGGCTCAATCCCAGATTCAAGCACAAGAGTCGGGAGGAGGCACCAACGACACAAACAGTTTCTTCCCTCAACTCACACATCTCAAAACTAGACGTGCCTTTCGTGATGATCTCCTCTTCATATCCCAATGGAACATCTCTTCTAACCTTACCTGCCTTAGTTTCGGTAGTATCTGGGCATACTTCGACCATCGTGAACTAGCATTCTCCTTCTGGGACACACCCAAACCCGCGCTTCGTTGCTTACACCTCGGTGAAGGCGCAAACATCTCTCCTGCCCTTGCGCACAAGATGCTTCGAAGTGCTCAAGGACTGAGGTTACTTGAATACTTTTATTTGGGGGAGTGGGATCGTGTGACCTGGCTTGGTGTACAGCATTCATGTTTGGAAATTGTTAAAGTCCACGTCTCGCATCCTGTCATTGCTCTTCGGTCCCTCTTCAACAACCAGAGATTGTCAAGAGACCAGCAATGGGATAAAATCCTGAAACACATCAGTCCTTTTCTTGGACATTCACATGATAATCAATATCATCAAGATGAACGACCTGCCTCTGAAAGTGAAGATGAGTTGGAATTAGAAAAAATTACCAAATATCCCGCGATGAAGAAATTGGTGTTCCTCGAATATACGCGAAACTCAGAAGATATGCAGTACGAACCTGCTGAATTGGCACAGTGGTTACGGGAGACGATATGGGAGGCTAAAATCAGTACGAATGTGGAGCTAGCGGTAGAGACGGAGGATCATATTCGATAGTTCTTGCGTAGACGGTGCGCGTGTATATGCCTAGTAGAATCTCATAACATGAAAACATGCTTTCTCCATTTACCTCCGTCCATTATGCTGATAGTCCGACCACATCGTGTTCAATAAAATCTCTGTTTGTCGCAAAACCTTTTCCTAAGTAGAAAGCTTGATAAGAGTGCTACAACCATGACGACAGTGACATGGCTAGACAGTATTTGATTGTTTAGTAGGCCAGCCATCCTCTGGAGCAATAGTTGTGGTAGACATGTGCATATGGCCTTGAGGGAAACCATTCCTGGCGGTGATTATGCTGCCGGAAATAAGTCCAACGGGGAACAGGTGTCGCTCCGTGATGAAAGATGCCACGAAACCAGGACTCGTGAAGATAGAATCCAATGCTACTCATTGCAGACATGCGCAGCACCATTGAAAGACCGGCGCGACCTTTCCGTCGCATGCGCTGAGAATTCAATCCTTTGCTATCTTGGATCGAAAAACAAGAGCACTTTGAAAAGAGAAAGACATACTTTGAAAAATAAGTTGATGTTTATGTTTCAGAGTTGAATGATGTTCCTGAGGGCGATCACCGCCAACTGGGAGGAAAGATGGGATGTAGAGCAAGAATAGGAAGAGAAATCATGATGGATAACTGGTGAGCATCAAAATATCCAGGTTCGGTGGCGGTTATCCTAAACAGGCAGGTTTTTCTCATAGGCGAAATGAGGCTGCCAGCCCTTGTGACTGACAATCCATCTTCCATCTCTTTCTCGTTTCCCGTCCGTCCTCCTCATTCTCCTCGTCCTTCTCCTCCTTTGCGGCCACCCTCTATTCGTCTTTGTCTTTCACTAGTCCGGCAGGCCCGCTGGTCTTGTCTAGGCACCAGCTTCGTCCTACGTCTTTCGTCGAGCAGACGACGTAGGAGCCCGCAATCTTAGCGGCAGGCATCATCACTCACATCCTTTCTGCAAAGTAGCCAACGCCGACTCGACGTCGGTCATAGCCTATATACTCAGCACAGCCTAGAAACACTTCTTCTCTTCGCGCCAGATCGCTTCTCTCTTTCTTTATTAACATCTGAGACGAATTTCACTGGAACGCGTATAATGTCTCTCCGACCACCATCGACCAGCCCCAGTCCTTCCCCAGCTCCAAACGGTGCTGCCAAGGCTAATGCAAGAGCATCGATGGGCCCTTCGTCGAATCGTCCCACTCCAATAAATCTCAATCCACCAGCGTCGCCTCGTCCTGGTACAGGTCGTCCCACCAGCGAGCTGCTCGGTAACTCGGGCATGTTCCAGACTCCTGAAGGTTTGTCATTTTTACCCTCCTAAATTAGAAATAGACTTAGTGAAGATTGTAAAGCCGAGGCTATCGACCAATGGTTTGAAAACTTGCAGAACTACGAAGCGACTCTGGTATGTAATTTCGGAACCTGTTGCTCCATGTTGTATCTCACGTTCCTTCAGGAAGATATGGCGGCTGCCTCACTCGATGTGAACTTCAAAGAGGAACTCAGTGCAATCGAACAATGTATGTGGCTCGTTGATATTACTGACTAGTTTCTGATCCAATTCCTAGGGTTCCGTGTTCTCTCCGAGGCTGAGCGTACAGCTGCTTTATACAGTCTTCTGCAACACTCGACGCAGGTGCAAATCCGCTTCTTCATTACCGTCTTGCAGCAGATGGCTAGGGCGGATCCTATGACTGCTCTCCTCAGTCCTAACGCGGGAGGTTCGATGCAGAGCCAAATGGAGGCGAAACTCGCGCAAATGGGTTTGAAGTCACCTGGACTGAAACCAAACATGCCGTCTTCGCCATCTGCTCGTAACTTCAGTGGTAATTTGTCGGCAAATCGTCAGTCCTTGGCAGTCGAGCCCAGCTCCAGCTCCTTCCTGTCTCCCGACTCTGCGGCAAACTCCGGCAATAATGATGCCGCTGCAACTTTAGCTCAACAACGTGCGAAGCTCAAGGCGAACGCTGCACATCGTATCTCGGCTCCAGCTCTCGCTGGTGCTGCAGGCGGCAACGTTTGGGGTGGTTCTGGAGCGAATTCCCTCGGCCAAGTCGCAGAGCGCATGGCAGATGATGGAGCCCAGGAGATTACAATTCCGGCACCAACTTCAACAACAGTGAATAGCGCACGCCCGAAAAGTACAGACTTTAGCGGTCTTCTGCGATCCCCGCGGCTGAACAGGGAAACTGCTGAGGGCGATAGTCTCGAGGCACAGCTTTCTCCCATGGTGGGCGGTAACTGGGCGAGCATGGTGAATACCCCGCATGATTTGATGTTCAACGTGGAAAAGCAGAACAGCAACGGCCAGAATCTGGACGCCGCAGCAGTAAAACTAGCGTCGTGGCAAGTCGGCAACTCCGGGGGTCGTTTCAGTTTGGATGATGCGAAAAAATTCAGGCGTCCCTCAAAGGGCACTGGACACGAAAATGGCGCGAACGCCATGCAGAACGGACCCTCTGCGAACAACGCGGGCCATGCTATCTATGGTGACGACGGGAATGTTATTAATTCTGGCCCGCACCGCAGTGGGCGTCAAGGATGGGCTGGCAACTCTTCGTTGCGAAGCCCGGCACTTTCGAATGTTTCCTCCAATCGATTCGGAGGCAGCGATGACGGTGGAATGGCGGCGATGAGCATGAACAATGCTTTCGGCCTCGGGATCCCGTCCCCTGGACTTCCCAACATGGGAGGTTTGGGCAATATGGCGACGATGCAGCAATTGATGGCTGCCGCGCAGATGGGCCAGTTGTCCCCGATGCAGATGCAGCAACTGAACATGAACATGAACATGATGGGTCTGAATATGGGCATGCAGGACGTTCAGATGCAGGCCCTGCTTCAGGCTCAGATGGCGGCCGGTGGGTTCATGCAACCAGGACTAGGCTTTGGCGCTCAGGCTGCACTTCTCAACAACATGAACGGACGCAACAATACCCGTGGATCGTCGCGCATGGGTGGTAGCACAGTCGGCAGTGGCACCCGTAGCAACAATGGACGCGATGGAAAGGATAAGGAGGATGACGTCGACCCTGCGCTGCTGAACGATGTTCCTGCGTGGTTGAGGAGCCTGAGACTGCACAAGTACACACCGAACTTTGAGGGCATGGCGTGGCGCGACATGGTAGTCATGGACGAGGCGGCTCTAGAGGCGAAGGGCGTCGCCGCTCTTGGAGCGAGGAGGAAGATGATGAAGACCTTCGCGGGAGTGAGGAGCAAGATGGGTATTGAGATGCCGAACGATCCAGGTGCAGGCGGTGATGCTGATGCAAAAGAGCACGCCGCGGAAGAATGAGGCATGAAGAAGAGACCTAGGGAATTTATTTGAATAAACGATCTGGATACGGATCTTTGGTTTTTCTGTGGACCTGCGACTCTATACGCAATGAAGAATCGCAGGACTAGCTATGGTACGAACGGAATGTCTCCCAGCTGAATGTTCTTTAATTATTTGTTTCTTTCTTTCTCCTTTCTTTGTCTCCTCCAACTCGGACGACCCAGTACTGTGCTCTCTGACATATCTTAATCACACTTGACTCGGAACCTCTACACCCAAGGCAAGAGCAAGGCATTTGGCCTGCTTTATATTTGTATGCATTTGTAGGATGCTTGTGGGCGTACATACATTGATACCACGTCTATATTATTATATTCTTTTTCTCAAACTTTACGATCGGCCGATTTCTCCGAATCACGTGAAGAGAGTGATGTGCTTCACGTGATGTATTATGACATGAAGAAGGACCCTCAAACTCTTTCTCTGACGAGGGCGCTGTATATTTTGGTAAATTATTCCCGATTTTAGTAGAAAAAAGTCGAGGAAAAAAAGGGTATGTTCTGTAGTTTCAATTCACGTGATCTGCGTCATTTGTAGCAATCGCACTCGCACTCAACGAACCCGCATATATATACCCTTCTTTCTTCACAACTGCTACCGTTCTCTCTCTCTCTCTCTCTCTCTCTCTCTCTCTCTCGCTTTCCTTCTCTCACTCTCTGCAATTTAACGGAATGGTATTCATGGATGGACGAGGCATATCCCCCCTTAGGCCCCCTGTAACACCTTATAAGCAGGAAGCTATGAGTCCAATTGACAGGACGCTTCATCCAGTCTTCTGCGCTGGACGCGTTGCGGTCGTCACCGGCGCAGCTTCCGGCATTGGGCGTGCTGCTGCTATCGAATTGGCAAAGTGAGTTGCTCAATCTGGGGGGATTCAACTACTCTTCACATAACGTGGATTTGGCAGACAGGGTTTACGCATTGCACTCGCCGACGTCAACGAAGAACAACTCAAGGAAGCGGGTAAGGAAGTTGCAGCGATTGTAGGCGAAGGGAACGTGCTCGTCGTACCTACGGACGTGAGCCATAACGAAGACGTCGTAAGGTTGAAAGATAAAGTGCTCGATACATGGGGAGAGGTGAGCACAGGCACGGGCGCGGCTTCGGAGCCTCTGCCTAGCCTAGCCTTCCTTCTCTCCGAGTGAGAACCAGACAGATAAAGTGCCGTCCGTCCCGTCTCTCTCTCGGAGCTGGGACGGTGTGGGCAGACGGACGGCAATGATTGTGTCTGACACATCCACTCCGTCTCTACCACAGGTTGCTGTGCTTCTTAATAACGCCGGCATTGGACTTCGGGGTACGTCTTGGGACGGGCTTGATAACTGGAAGAAAATCTTTGATGTCAACCTCCACGGGTTCGTATGCCGTTTCACCTAATCCGAGGCCTTGAACTGATTTGGATATCTCTTCGGTGCTATTAGTATCGTAAACGTTCAACAGGCATTCGTTCCGGTGAGCATCAAACATCTTCCCAGCCATAAGCCATCCTTACTAAGAAAGGGCCGTTACTTTAGGCAATGTTAGCGCAGGAAAACCCGTGCGTCCTTTTCGCCTCATCATATCCACTCCACACACCAAACTCGTATTATTCAAAAGCTCATACTTTCACTCCGCTCTTTTATTAGCTCCGTTATTATTAACACAGGCTCCAAACAAGGGATAACGAATCCTCCTGGGAACTCGGCATACAACGCTTCTAAAGCCGCAGTGAAAGCGCTTACCGAACAACTCGCCTACGAATTACGCGAGATCCCAAATGTCAAGCTTACTGCCCATCTTTTCGTCCCCGGATGGACGTTCACCAACATCGGCGGCGCGGCCTTGGTGAAGGAGAAGCCTGCAGGAGCGTGGACACCGGAAGAGACGGTTTTGTACATGCTAGATAAAGTCCGCGCAGGGGACTTTTACATCATTTGTCCCGATAACGAGACGCGTCCTGCTGTTGATGCTCTCAGAGTGCTGTGGGCCGCGGGAGATGTTACAGAGGGACGCCCGGCTCTGAGTCGCTGGCATCCGCAGTACAAACCTCTTTTCGAGGAGTACATGCGTGAGAATTTGGCGAACATTTAGACGGAGGTGGTGGTTGTTTCATCTTGTTGGCGAGAGGGCCAGGAAAGAATGAAAAATCAATGTCGTGTATGCTATAGTAGTGCGGTGTAAAAATATAGTTTCTTGTTCGTTTTTTCTCAATCTTCAATCATTGAAGGTGATTGGACTGGGCCACCTACATAGATCAATCACGGCTAGCTGGATGCCTATAGAAGTCAATCCGTTTATGATAGTGAGAAAGGATTTCGGATGTTGTGGGGACAGGGTGATGGTTTTACCGACATAATAGACATGAAAAGGAAGCACTGCGCTTCGGCAGAGTGAAGTCGTGTATCAAGGATATCCAGCACTCCGAAAAATAAAACACCGCTCCGCGCTTCTTTTAAAGGCAGAATGTAGCACGCAACAAAGCCATGAAAAAGAGTGTCAGACAAGTAATCCTCCAATTCCACCAACTACAAAACTCAAAACAACATCTCCTCCAAAACCTCAGCGATCAACCCCCACGCCTCATCCCTAGCCTTCCAATTCAACACCCTCTGCTTCCTATCCCACGTCGGTATCCCATCAAACCCATGTCCAACATCCTCAAATCTCCTATGTCTAACCTTTACACCTAATTCGGAGAGCCGTGAAGCGAAGTGATCGGCTTCGTGTGCGAGGTAGTCGTGTGCGGCTGTGAGGATTAGGGTGGGTGGGAGGTTGGAAGCGATTGAGTTGGGGGAGAGTGCTGGGGAGATTAGAGGGTGGGTGGGTGTACGAGGTGGAGGAAGATACGCGCGCTGTATGGGCATTGACCATTGGCCATTGGCGATGCGACGAGATTAGTGTCAGTTCATCCGACATGAGATCATTGCGAACGAACGAACCAAGAAGAACCGACTCATCCACTGCGGTAACACCCTCTCCGGATCCACTCTAGCCAATTTCTCTTCATACGGTACTGCCAAGTCCAATGCTGGGTAAAGGAGACTCTGTTCACAGATCTTTGCGCTGTTGGGTAAAGGACGCGAAACACAGAGGGTGGAGAGTGCACAAGCGAGGTTGGAGCCTGCGCTGCCTCCAGATAAACCTATGCGTGTTGAGTCGATACAAGTGGAGATGAGGGACGCATTTGGAGTTTTGGACGCTTGTAGGGCTTTGGTAAGGTTGCCGCTGGAACATTAGGATATGGGACAGCTCAAGAATAGAAGAAAAAAATGAGATGTATAAAGTACGTACTTAGCTATCCAAGAAGCAACTTGAAAAGCCTGCTCCAACGCGTGTGGGTATGGATACTCTACATAGCATTGCGATTATATGTCGATAAGATTAGGCATTGGAGCGAAGTGTGAGAACACGAACGTACTTGGAGCTTTTCGGTAGTCTGGAGCGACAACGACAACATTTACGGTGTCCGCTATGTATCGACATAGAGGAGCTTCGGTCTCCGGTCGACTTCTACTCGGGGATCATGACTCGTATGCGTATTGTGTATACTATGAAAATCGAGAGGCGTACATTGTCCATCCACCACCGTTGAGATGCATAACCACCCCTCGAGGTTTGCTCCTATCTGTCACCGTCTTTGGAACGTAGATGCATAAACAGCATTTACCCGTCCGACCGGTATCGATAGTCTTCTTGAATCTGTACTTGTCATACGAAAGAAGAAACGGAAGACTGGCGATATCAACAAGAAGCCTAAGAACAGTGCCTACTTTGTTCGGTAAGATGAAGATAGGTATTCGTACGTTCGTTCAATGTCCGATTGAGCGTGGTATTAAAAAGCAGTCAGAGTCGGTTGGTAGAGGAAATGACAGCCGAAAACGCACAAGCTAATACGCGTAGCTGTTCCAATTTCGGACGATGATTCGGCATATCGAGGTCAAGCTCGAGATCTACAGGACCAGTATTGTCATCGGTACCAACAGTTCCCCTAGTTTCACGGACAAGTATGTCCTTCGACCTATCGCCAATGGCAACATCCTTCAAGCTATCCCAGGTCGACATTGTTACAGTGTCGTCGATGATGGTGACGATAAAAGATCAGAGCACGGCCGGGGTCGTGTCGAAATTAGTAGATAGCTTGACTGTGGTGGTGAGATCATGGTAAAGGCCTTTGGACTGGAATTGCAAACTAAATGGAGCTCAATGGGAATGGCTTTAAGTCATCTGTTTATGGTAATAAATTATCACGAGATTAAGACTTATTATGTAAATCTAAAATCTTGGTCATCCTTTCTATGACCAAGTCCATGAAGTGAGGAGAGGGGGACATCAGTACACAGCAAAAAGAGCAGGAAAGCAATAACATGCCAGTTCTGCAGACCCAAGATACCGACGACGGCTCCTGAAAAGCACGAAGCAGGGAACTTGACAGAATCAAGTGCGCTGTTGTGGACGACGTTTGAAGTAAGTCGTCTTCATGGAAACTCGCTGCTCGAAAGAGACGGAGAGCGCCTGTTGAAGCTCCACACCTTTCGACAAGAATGGGCGGCGAGTGCGGACAACGGTGAAGAAGAAAGAGAAGACAAGGGTTTATAGCACAAGTCTCCAAAGTTATCTTCTCATCGGCGGAATTCCATGGGAGAGTGCTGAGTACAACCAACGATGCCTATCCAACGGGCGGTCGTGCATCGCGGCGTGACCCTGCGCATACCAACACATTCTTATGGCTCTTCGGGCTCTCATAGGCGTCCCACTTCCATCTCTTCGCATCTGCTAGCGACTTTGATCTCAGGCGTCTCTTTGCAAACATCCATCCTGTGTCTGATCTGATGGCGACATCCAAGCATCTCACGGGAACCCAACCTTTCACGCCTTTAGACTCGCGTACAAGCCTTCCGGTCCCGCAAATTATATGGCCAAGAGTAATGGTTTCCTCGTACGCTCATTCATGAGTGCTACTCATCAGGTCTTCTGCAGTCTAGTCGAGCATAACCTCATTGTCGAAGGGATCCCAGTCCGGATTTGTTCGGGCACTTCACCCTTACCGCGACCATCTACTACACCCCCACTTGACCTACGATCGTTTTAGACACAGTGAATCCTCAGAGAGAATGAGATGAACTCAGACAGGAGGCGTAGAACGTTCGCAAAATCGTTATATTTTATGCCTGCCAGTGTTTATCTCCGTGGAGGGTTCGTTGATTCTTGATCGACGGACCAATCTGGCTAATTCCTCGGTTTGAGGGGTTAATCCAAATTCTACAATACTGGTTATGGAATTGCTAATCACCTTAGTGGACTGTGTAGCTGATCCGATCTGAAACAACTAGCAACTAACTGATATTGCAGTTGAACCTGATATTATAATCGTACAGTATTAAGTCGGCGTGCAGACGCGATTGTTATACTGATTGTTATTCACGATAAGGGAATATCGGGAATCGCACTACGTTGTGAGTAGCTCGTACCGTGCAGACAATAGGGAGAACAATCTAGTTGCAATCCGTATTTAGCTTTACTTCGATTTCACACAATCGGTTTAGTTTAGCCGTGTCGCTACTAGTAATTTACTGGCTCGCAAGTAATTGATGTTACGATTTAACTTAGGGACTTATGGTAGGGTCCCTTGACTTGGATTAAACTGCTAGGTCGGCTCTACAATGGCCTCCTTATATACTAATTTACATGTGTGACGTTACTACCTTGTTACTTACTGTTTATAGTATTTATCTGTTTCTTCCTCCTATGATACCTGGTCCGTGCTTTCTCTTTACTTCCTTCCTCATTTCACTACCTCTGTGTTACTAGCCTCTCCTCGATTAGTTTAGTGTAGTGGGCGGTACCATCTCGTAGACAGGTTTGATTCCTGTGTTGGTAACGGCACTTGATCCAATTCAGCTATTCTAGGTAATTGCTGAGTCATCTGTTCTTGTCTTTCCCTTGCTTGTATTTCGGTTCCTGTTTGTATTGGTAGGATCGGTCGTGGTATAGTTAGCCAGTTTCGAATAGTTTGTACTCGTGTATATCCTGGCGTTGTCCTTGCGCGTTGTAGGGTTATTCCTTGTACTCCTTGTAGGTGTATTACTCCGCCGTACTGTTCTACCTTTATTTCCATTATGGTATACCCATATGGTAATCCTCAGCTTATGTAATTCATTATCCAATGCCCCCAAGCATATGCAGTTCTCTCGTTCGTTCCGGCTTGGTCTCGCTTGTAGGCAATGTCGACATCTACTATAGCTGCATCGCATCGTTCGTGTCTTCCTTCCTGTGCTACGTTTCGTATTCCGATCATCATTATAAAGTGTCCGGCGTCGTAGGACAATACTCGTATTTCCCTTTCGTAAGCCTTTTGCATTTGTTGGTTAGGGTCGTAGTTTAGTTCTACAAATCGACGTCGTATCATTATGTCGGCTTGTCCGTTTATTATGTCTCCGTACGTGATCTCTCTGATTAATTCTCGCATTAGTCCTCCAGCTAGTTCTTTAGCTGGGCAGCACGTGTTGCAACATCGTAATATATTGCTTCGCGGTGTCGGGGGAACGATGGGCTGTTCTAGTACTTGTATTACTGCCGCTAGTCGCTCTTGTATCCAACGTAGGACGCTCATAGTTATTGGCTTATTAATGATGGATAATACTATCTTTCTAACAGCCAGAGGCCGTTCTTATATACTAAAGTACAGTATGATTTGAGCTCCGTTTGAATCTAATAATACATGTTCTATTGTCTGTTGTGATCACATGTGGTTCCTTCTTATTGTCCTTCGTTGTTATTGTTCTCATTCTATTGTTATGTACTAGGTAGTCATTATCTTAAGACTCCCCTTCAAACTCATGATAGACTTAATAAGTCTGAGAGATGTTTGACTTGTTTAACATTTAGCGCTTTCGTGAATATGTCAGCTCGTTGGTTTTCAGTTTGTATGTATTGTATGTCAATTATTTTGTTTTCGATGTAACATCTTACAAATTCTTTTCGTTTATCGAGATGTTTCATTCGTATATTATAAGTGATTTCTTCCATTTTCACAGTCTTTATGGCTGCTTGATTGTCACTATAAAGTATAATCTCTTTATCGTATCCTTCAAGTACTTCGTTATAAAAATGTTTTATCCAAATAGCTTCTTTCGTTGCATGTGCTAAAGCTTGGATTTCTCCTTCGTATACTGATAATGGTACTAGATCTTGTCATTTGCTTGACCATGATATTGATGCATCTTTTATTTGAAATACGTTGTCGTGCTGGGATGGTATTGGCTGTTAAATAACCAAGTACACTCCCACTGAGTCAACCGGTCTAATTATCTAGGCGGGTAGTCTTCCCAGTTGTTCATTGAAGCTATGGGCAACTTGTTGTAGTTGGAGGGTTGAGGGATTCGAGATCAAGTAGAGATGTAGAGTGAGTGAGAGATGAGTCTTTATCCAATTCTCTTGAAAGTGAGTGATAGGTCACCGTGGGTGAGAAGCAATTAAATTGTCCACACCGAGGTAGGCAATGACAAGCTATGCAGAATAGATGTCAATGTCTAGAGGGACACACACACTCGAAGTCTCGAGTTATTAGATATCGACTTTGAGAGGGAGTTTATCACCAATGTCCAATTGGAACAGAGGTGATACAATACCTTTGACTAGTACCAAACTAGTCCTTGAGCAATGCAGTTACCCAGTCTTAAGCTGTGGTCAACTGTATGCGACGAAACCTTGACTTGACTTGCAAATGGTGTGACAAGAGGTCACAAAGTGATGTGAGCTTGTCTTGTTCTGGGAGAGAACTCTGGTGAGTTATTCTATGGGGAGTTAATTCTATGCTCCGCTCTGGGGGGCTACATGCTGGTCCTTAAATACTAATTCCAAGACCAATTTACATAATCCACAGCATAAGCTAAAAATAGATCTGCATCAACCACATCATCAAAATTTGATATCTCCTTCCAAAGCTATGCATCAAATACTCCAAATCAAGTGATATGTATCAATGTATCAATGAGTTATTTGATGAATGATGCGCATCAATGAATTAATTGATGAGTGATGTGCATCAATGCATGATTTGATGAATGCTGTGCATCAATGAATTACTTGATAGATGCTGTGCATCAATGAGTTATTTGATGAATGATGCGCATCAATGAGTTACTTGATGAATGATGTGCCATCAATGAATCAATTGATGAGTCCAGAATATGGTTCAAGGTGATGACCTGATCGATGATCTAATCGATGACTTGATAAATGACCTAATAAATGATATAATCGATTACTTGATGGATGATATAATCGATGACCTGATGGATGATATAATCGATTACCTAGTTTGGGCTTATTTGGTTTTTGGTATCTGGACTGTGGTCTTTGGTTTTTCCAGAGCGATGTATCGGATGGCTTCTCAGATAAGACCAAATGAATGGTGCAACCGGTGGTTCTTGAACCTTCATTTCTGCTTCTAGAGCGTGACCATATAAAGAATGGTTTGTTTATCTATCGCCGCTCGAGTTCCTTTTCTGCAATTCTTTGTTCTAATGCCACCTTCACGACTTCGTGCACGACTTCACCATCTGCTCTGCCACGCTTCTGAACTTCTCAGGCTGACTTTTGTGTATCGTCGCGCTTCCTCTAACCCGATTCAGTGAGTTACTTTCTCGACACTTTGCGATCTTTATGCTTAATAGCACGAAGAGTATTTGTGGAGACGACTATCATGATCGAGGAGGAGTGGGTCGAGTGGGTACCGGTGCTTGTTACTAGACGAGTTGTGCTCAACGCTTGATAGTAAGCTTGGCACTTTCCATCGGCTTTCGATTTGCTAACTTGTGTGCAGAATTACGAGTTACTGCGACGTCCGATATTTCTTGTTTATCCTTTCTGATGTCCTACTATGTTCTTGCTTCCGATAGTGTAAAGCGTGCCAATATTACGATTGTTTATGTCCAGGCAATATCCTGGCCTGACAACGTAACCGTTTATTGACCGGTATCCTTCAGTGTTTGCACCGTCTGCGTCGCAGAATCCTCTGATGTTTATTTCATTTTTGCCGCCTAATGTTAAGTAATATTCTTTTGTGTTATATAAGTATTGAATTGCGTGAATAGCCATTTGATGATGTAATATCGTTGGTTTTTGTAAATGTTTAGCTAACTGTCTGGCAACAAATAATATATCTGGTTGTGTTGCATCTGCAGCGTATCTTAGACTTCCTATCATTCTCATAAATTTTTCTTGATCTATTATTTCGTCTTCGTTATTGTTTGATAATAATTTTAACCCTGGTGTCATCGGAGTTTTGTAAGCTCATGGTTCTATATTGAATCTTTTTAGAATTGTTTCAATGTATGATTTTTGTCGTAACGTGATTGTTCTTTCTTCTCTGTTCCTTTTTATTTCGACACCTAATAACCAGTTGATTTCGTTTCCATCTGTAAATTCAACAGATTTAGCTAGTTCTTTCTTAAGTTCACGTATTATGATATTGTCTAATCCTATAATTGTAATGTCATCAACGTGCATGAACGTTATTAATGCAGGTTTATTGTTTATTCTCTTTTTATGAAAGAAAACAGCATAATTGTAGTATGATCTTATTAATCCTAATTTTTCTAATATTTCTTGTATTTTCTTATACCATCGTCTTCCTGCTTGTTTTAATCCGTATAATGCTTTCTTTAGTCGTAATACTTGTCCTGGTTTAATATCACTTAGTAAGTTTCCAGGTGGTGGTTTCATGTATATTTCTTCGTTTGAATTTAATTCTCCGTATAGGTATGCAGATTTCACATCAATTTGATGTATCTCGTAGTCGTTTGTTGCTGCCCAGCTTAGTAATAATCGTGCCGTTGATAATCTAGTTACTGGTGCAAATAAATCGTCTGAATAAAAATCTATCCCGTCTTTTTGACTAAATCCTTGTGCTACTAGTTGTGCTTTGTATTTGTCTATTGATCCATCTGATAAGTATTTTATTGCGTAAACAAATCTGCATCCAACAATGTTTTGTATATTTCGTGGTGGATAAGTGTATTCCCATGTATTATGTTTTATTAATGATTGTATCTCAGTATTCATTGCCTCAATCCATTTGTTTTTATCTGGACTTTTTATTGCCTCTTGATATGTTTGTGGTACGTCGTTGTAATTATTTGTGAAGGCAAATTCTGTTAAGTGTATTGATATGTCTTCATCTTTTGTAAAGTTTATTCCTAGTGATCGTTTTGTAGGTTTTCATTCTCGTTCTGATTTTCTAATTATATTTTCTTTGTTGTCTTTTTGTTCTTTATTTTGTTGATTTGTTTTTGTGCTGCTCGTATTTTTCTCCCCTTCAATTTTAGATTCTTTAGAATCGATGGATTGGATATTTCGTTCCATAGTTATTTTTCCATCATGATATGTTAATATTCCATCTTTAGTTTCTTTGTCGTAACCCATAAATATTCCTTCAATTCCTTTGTTTTGTAATTTATTTGTATTTTCTTTCCATATTATTATTTTTCTTCCTATTTCGTATAAGTTGTCTATTTTGAAGTTTTCATTGTATCGTTTAAAAAAAGGTGTTTTATATTCTATCGCTACTCTCAGTGTTCTGTTGTAAATGACTACTGCATGTTGAGCTACGTATGCCCATAAGTGTTTTGGTATCTGTTTCGCAGTTATCATTGCTCTCGTATGATTTAATATTGTTTGATGTAATCTTTCTGCGACACCATTTTGTTGTGGCATATCGTGTACTGTTAATCTTTATATTGTTCCTTGTGATTCTAAGTAGTTTGTAAAATCTTTTGATAAGAATACTGTGTCGTTGTCACTTTGTAATACTTTTATTTTTATTCCGTATTGCGTAAATAATTTCGTAGTAAACATTACATATTTTATATAACCATCTGATTTGTGTTTTAACATTATCATTTCTGCCCATCGTGTAGCGTCGTCTACTATTGTTAATAAATATTCAATATTTCCGTATCCTTTTACTGGTGCAGGTCCCCATATGTCCATATGCAATATATCTCCGTATTTTTCAGATAATGAACTTTGTCTTGCTTTTGGTATTATTATTCTTTTTATGTTCGCCTTCAAACAATCTTCGCATTGTTTTTCTTTATTGTCAATAACGCATGTGTTGATAATATCTGGTGAATCATGTAATAATTTTCTTATGTAATCGTAGCTTACGTGTCCTAGTTTTTTATGTAATTCTTCTAGCATGATTGAATTTATTTGTTGTTTCTCAGGAGTTCTTATAATTTGCATTCGTATTGGATATAGGTTTGACTGATTTTTCTTAATTTTTCCGCAGTATCGATTTTTTGAATCATAAATAGTACAATGTTCATTTTCAAAGATACATATATATCCACATTTACATAATTGAGATTGGGAGACTAGCATAAAAGTTAATCGTGGGTGATAGTAAACATTTTGTAGTCGTATAATGCTTACTGTTTTTGTATTTTCATTTTTCAGTATTGGAATAAATAAGTCTCCAGTCGTATTCGTAAATAATAAAGATCTGTTTGCCATTGATATTACTATAGGAACTGCGTTTTTGTTAATATTTCGCATTAAGAATAAATGTGGTGATGAGTGGATTGATGCTCCTGAGTCAAGTATAGCGTAAACTTTACTTACGTCGATGTTGTTTTCCAATTCCTTGTAGTGTTCGTCAATAAAACTACTGAAATTGTATTTCTTCATCGCAATGTCGACTTCTTCGACTGAGGCAACATTAACCTCTTCAATACGAGCAGTAGATGTCGAAGGAATTGGTTGTTTCTGTTTCTTGTTTTTGTTTTGTTGATTTACAAAATTAATAACTTCTTGAGGCGAGTTAAACGTCAACTTTCTGCTTTCAATTCGATTCGTGCATGCATTTTTCGTAATGTTGGTTGGAGAGAATCAGCAATCCTTCGAGTAGTGGCCGAACCTGTTGCAATTGAAGCACTTGACCTTCGTCATGTCTTTTTGCTGTGTAGCATTTGAATGGTCATTGTTGTGATAGGGAGTATGACACAGGTTAAAGTTCGATCCTTTGTAACCACGTCTGCATCCTCGTTTGTAAGGGGTTCCTCTGCCTCTATTAATGTATCCTCGTCCTCGTCCAGGAGAGGGGTGGTAAGGTCTGTATTGCGACTTCCAAGATGTGAAAGCCGCACATAGTTGTACAATGAGCGTTTCAGGTGATAACGTTTTATGTTGCGCGGAGTTTTGAGCTATCGTATCATTGAAATACTTGATTTGATCTTCCAGCATAAGTGCAATTTGTTTGTAAGGAGGTGGCGTTGCGAGGTTAATAGCGCTAATGTACGTTTTATCGTCCGGTTGATGACCATGTGCGCAGAGTTGAGCGTAACTTTCTTGAACTTTATCGAGTGTCTTGTCAAATTCCGTAACGTGTCCGCATATCGTAAATAGTTTCGAGATGTCAGCAGAGTCCATAACCATCGTTTGAATGTCGTATCTTTCAGCTAAAGCTGTCCAGATAGTTTTGACTGTCTGCTTCGTCAGCAAGTTTCCGAGTAAATGATTTGGGATTGAACTTATTATGGCATGATAAATGCACATATTCATTCGAAATTTGTCAGTGTCATTTGGGTTTGGTTCATACTTTAGATGATCAGATAAGCCTAGGCCCGCTAGCCCAGTCATAATCCGGAATTTCCACGTTTGGTAGTTTGCAATGCCCGATAACTTTTCGATTTTATCGAAAGTCCGGCTAACATCGCTGATGTCTATGTTCGTAACAGTAAAGACTGGCGTATACGTTGCCATTGGGTTCGTTGGAGGAATGGGTGAAGGGGTAGATGTGTTAGATGATGTGTTGGATGATGCGTTGGATGGAGATGGTGGTGGTGGTTGAGGGGTAGCAGGTATTATGACCTGGGTCATAGGTGGAGTTGGTTGAATGGGGTTAACGGCAGCAGCAGCAGATGCTCGAGAGCATGTTACAGGAACGTTCGATGTTGAGCCAGCAGACATAAAGATGTTGAGCGTAGATCGAGGGTGCGTGCAGTGTCAAGCAAGGCTCATAACCTTTTAGACACAGTGAATCCTCAGAGAGAATGAGATGAACTCAGACAGGAGGCGTAGAACGTTCGCAAAATCGTTATATTTTATGCCTGCCAGAGGCCGTTCTTATATACTAAAGTACAGTATGATTTGAGCTCCGTTTGAATCTAATAATACATGTTCTATTGTCTGTTGTGATCACATGTGGTTCCTTCTTATTGTCCTTCGTTGTTATTGTTCTCATTCTATTGTTACGTACTAGGTAGTCATTATCTTAAGAGATCGCTCGGTGGCGTAGATGTTGGCATACTGTGTCTGTAACACATGGTCACGTCACTCTTATTCAAACAAATTCAAACAAATATCCATGCCATCTGTGATGCAGTAGGCTTGGAGTCTGGGTTCGTCTAAAGAATATGCTTACCGTTACGATCCCACTTCGTTCGACGATTTCACTGACCTTCTCTCTGCAAGCCAAGTTTGCTGATTTTGGTGTTATCAGTGCAATGCAGGTGTCACCATTGGGATACGTGACTACGATGAACGTTAGGCATCCAGACAATCTGACATTAGTCCAAGTCTAACTCCCGGGTCAGCTTCTTATCCATCACCGAAGTAGTCATGCTGAGATTCTGGACCGGGGAGGGGAGATTTTCTCATGGTGTACTATTGAATCGTGCTTGGAGGGGTGCAATCTGCCAATCTAGCAAAGAAGCAAAGCGACAAGGAGAATAGAATATAGATAAAGGGGACTTGGTCCTCTGCTCTCCGTCCTACACGTACATCGACTAGCCTCAATAGACAAACTTTCCGGGAAAGATCATGGGGTTCTCAGAGCAGTTCAAGTTCCGGTTCAAAAAGCGAAAGGCCCCTTTATTTGAAGACCCGGAAGCGGAGGACATGTTTTGGGATATTATGAAAAAAGAATATGGGAACACAAGTATGTCCTCCCGCTCCTTCCTCGGTTTTGACATATTCTAGACCCTCCTTCTATTGCAGAAAAGAAGTATGTTAAACGCTACCTCAGAGATAATAAACTTGAAGCCAGAGGGGGATGGGACGAGGAGGAACGCAAATACAGATATTGGAGTATGTTACTTTGAATAATAGATTAACGAACTAGTGCTCATCATGCTCGGGTTTGCAGTTATACAGCGTGGCAATGAAGATTATAGATGGTTTGAAGGTGAAGTAATGACACGGAACAAACGATATGCAGTCCGTATGATCACTAAAGGGATTATTATCTCCGCCAACCATTGGTATTTAACACGCCCGACGATAGTCCGTCTTCATTGCCAAGCCGGATCATACTAAGGCTCGGATACGCATACGGTCAGACTACGGCCTATATATTGGTTCATTCAACCTCTCATACGGATACGTGCATATATATACAGCGTATCATATTTATGGTCCCGTAATAAATCATATTTTTTCGGCATATACAATATTCTTGGCTTGATGTAAATGAGAACGGTGTTCTGAGACAATATTATTACGGCGACAGCGTCCAACAACAAACAAACAAGAACCAAACTACCAAAACCGCCTATGCCTACGCCCTACGCATCCAAATCACAATCCCCAGGTCTCCTAGCACACCACTCAGGTTGAAGACTAATACTCCTAACCCCTCTCTTCCTCATCCTATAAGCAACATCATGTAACCTCGGCAAAGCACTTCTCACTCCCTCAACGCTATTCCTTCCAATTCCCTCCCCATCCTCACTCAAACCCAAACTCGGTAACACCCCACCAGTCCAATAAATCTCGGCGACAGAAGCTGCGCGAGGCCAGATTATTGGATCGAGGTTCTCGGGTGAGGATTGTTCAGTCCATAAAAGTGATTCGCCGCCTAAGATGAGGGATTGTTCGGATGGTGTTGTTAGATTCGTGTATGGATCGAAGGAGTAGGATTTTTGCCATGTTTTGAAGGGGTCGCACCAGGAGTTTCTATTTCGCGTTGCATAGAGGAAGAGGAAGAGTTGGTCAGTTTACTTTTTATCTCGAGAGGATTGAAGAGTCTACTTACCCCTCGATATTCGCCCCTACCCATCCACCTCCTCCACAATCGAGGTAGAAAAAGTCTGACGCGGCGTGAACGACTCGGAACCCTTTCTCTACTACACCCAAAACGTCTTCCGATGATATCCAAACCATGATAACGGTATCGTTCCCGAGTGTCACATTATGATCCAACACCATCTCTGTGGAGATAGAAGACTTAGTTATAATCAATATTCAATCAGAAAGAGAAACGAGACGTACCCTGCCAAACAACAGGAGTTTTCCCGAGTTCTCTGATAGCATCATGAGTCTTCACCGTAAACCCATCCAGCGCTTCCTCAATCGTCCTCCCCGTCTCATTCAACACCCTCTGCGTCTCCTCATCATCTCTATAACAAGCCGCATTAACCTCATCCCCACCCGTACTAAACAACTTCCCAGGAAACAGCCTTGCAACATCCTTCAACAACTCAACAGCAAACTCCGTCGTCTCATTCGAAGCAATTCGTAGTTGCCCCGCAGGTGGCTCGTTAGCATACGTGGCCCAGGGTGTTTTTTCTGCACATGCTATATGTTCGGGATGTGAAGCAGCGATGGCTGATGTATGACCTGGTGTATCCACTTCGACTAATACGTCTATACCTCGTTCGGATGCGTATGAGAGGATATCGGATATATCTTGTTGAGTGTAGATTGAGGAAGGGGAGTAGGCTGCTGTTGAGGATAGTTCGGGGAATGAAGGGAGTTGGAGAGGGAAGGACTGGGAATCGACGATGTGCCAATGGAATTGGTTCAATTTCACCCAGGACATCGCGTCCAACGTGCGTTTGATATCCGAGACGGGGAAGCTTTCACGAAAATAAACAATAGTGATAGTTCACAAAAAGACTGAGGAACGTACTAGTTACGAGCAGTATCAAGCATGAAACCTCGATACGGCTACCAACACATATCTGACTTCAGCACCAAACCCCCATGATTACCAGACGAAAATGCACTCACGAAAGCCGGACTATCCACGACTTGCAAAGGAAACCCCGTCCCAAACGTAACATCATCAACGGTATACCAAAGCTGACTAAACGTCGTCAACCCCCTGAACAACCCCAAACTCGTATTCGCTTCAATCCTCCCTTCCCCTCCAATACTAATACTAAGAATATAACTCTCATCACGTTCTTCAAGAGGAAGTGTGCTTTCTTCTGATATACTTTTCAGAGTGCCCGCACGGTGTTGAGGGAGGAGGAGGAGTAGGGAAGAGAGTTCAGAAGCGTTACGAGCATCGTCGAGAAACGCAAGACCACGATCGATAGTAAGAGGTTCTAATTGATCCTCTTTGAGATACTTCTCTGTACGCGCGATAGCGTCTGACAAATCATTCGGTACGTTGTGTTCACCAAGACGGTCTGTAGAGATGGAGAAAGAGTTTGAGAGACGGAGGAGGGAATGACCTGGGGATAGTTGACGAGGGATTGGCCATAGTGCGTATGATGGTAAGAGGAGGAGGGAGAGAGTGAAGCACGTGAACGTAGAAATCATGTTAGTTAGCAAGGAGAGAGCTCCCTTCGCCCTCTCTGAGTAGCTTACTGGCTTTATATTCTCATGATACGCGAGAAATCCGCGCTCATGCGATTCCGTCGGCAATTAACTTATTAGCAAAGTACATCGCTGGCAATAGCCAAGTAGCCCCTCTCCGTCCGTAGCATATGGTACTTACCGTATTATTAGAACTAACATCATCTTGTATTTGTTATACCCTCGGGTCAACTCCTCCGTAAATAATTCATATCATTCTCTCTCATGTCCCTAATAGAACAGAAAACATATCACTTCACTCTCACCGCAAATCTCGCTAATCACAAAAGCAAATCATCCCCTCCACCACTTGATCCACCTCCAAAGCCAAGCGAATTGGTATTTGTATGCGTCTTGGATCCACCTGCACCCCAAATACTCGCTTGCACCTTCTCCTTTTCTATATCCTTCATCGACTTGGTCCCTCCTCCTCCAGCCGGTGTATTAGCCGCCTTGGAAGAGCCGAGCGACAGATTCCATAAATCATCAAACCCGACAGACGAAGGTCTCGCAGGAACACTTCCACTTCCAGCGCTCTTCACAGAAGAGAACGTTTGAACCCCGGCTCTCGGTCCTGCTCCCGCTCCTATACTTGTAGGTGAGATCGGAGATAACACGCCCGAAGAAGCTTGCAAGGACGGACTCGTAACTCCAAACCCGGTCCGATTTCCACTCGCATTCGCAGAGAGTGGCGACAACGGCACTGTTGCAGCACCACCCGTTACAGATGCAGGTCTCGCCGCACCACCAGCGTTAGCAACTCCGAACCCTCCAATGGACTGAATCGGTCTCTGTTGCGGCACAGAAGGTGTTTGCGCCAGTGCCAAGGCAGCAAAGATGTTCTTGTTATTATTCGCAGTCGGAGCTGGCGAAACAGGCGCTGAAGCGGGCGCAGTCTGGAAGTCTGCAAAGTCGTCGTCTCCATCTTTCCCGGTAGATTAGAATGCAATGTACATACAATGGGCAAGCGTGACAACTCACCATCCAGTGGGTTAGAGGGAAGCGCTTTTTCGGGTGCCTTGCCCGCTGCAGTACCAGTTGGTGGTGAGGCAATAGTTGGCGGAGCAGTCGCCGGGGGATTCGCGTAATCATCATCATCAAACCCAAGCAAGTCAACCACTTTCTCTTGTTGCTTGGTTTGACTTTTCGTCGTCGCGGTCGTCGCGTTGTTCGCCGACGCGGATGCACGGCTACCTCCAGCACTGCCAGAGACTGTAACAGAGTTCGAGCGACGTGGTGCGGATATCTCGTCATCACCCGCATTGTATTCGTCAAAGCCGCGTCGGTCATCGCGGAATCCACTGCCGCTGCTTGAGCTTCCTCCATAGCCTCCGTAGCCTTTTCACAAAAAGTCACTTGAATGCCAGGACTTATCATCAACAAACAATACCTGAGTCGTAGGTTCCACCGCCGTATCCTCTCCCACTCGCAAAAGTATCACTCCCCAATCCGCCGTACCGCCCACCTCCAAAACTCGTCGCATCATTCCCAGTCCCGACATACTTGTTCCGGTTCGCCTTGGCCTTCCTTCGTTCAGTTCGGATCATGTCCACGTCCAACAAAAGTGTTGAAAGCTCTTTCGTGCGATTTCGGACTATGTGCATATCCCCATCAGGCATAAAGCAATGTCCAGCGAAAAAACTTTGACGCACCGTTGATCCCTTGGTCCTTCCCCTTGTCATCTATATAATGAAAGTTTCGCAGCATTTTGATTGTAGAAAGATGTGAACGAGCGTCATCAACGACACGCTCGCTTCCATGTTTGATGATGTATTCGAGCAGTTGTAGTGCCTGTAAACGCAATGAGGAACGTTGACGATAACACACAAAGTAATGGCCCACCTTGTAGATTTCGCGCCACTGGCGGGCTTCCTTGTCCATGAAACGCGAATAGATGCAAGGCATAATTTCATTGAACTGCTGGCTATTCCCGCGTTTCGTATCAGCTATCTTCCTCTATACCAAAACTGAAAATGCTCACAAGTTATGTGTCCTAACGACCCCAGAAATATCGGTTAGATATAGGCAAAGTAAAGACAGCTGCCGACGGAAACTCACCCAGCAGCGATCTCCTGCATCAGAGTCGAGCTTGCACCCCTACGCGCAGATGAAGGCTTTAGAATGGATCCTTCCTGGATAAACACAACGCACCAAGGCTCATCATTCGTTGCTTCCCGTACTTTTGCCTCCATCTCGGACACATTCAGCACCATGTTTCTTGCCTGCGATCAGCGGAAAGCCAATCAGAGCTTCGTCAGCATCCAGTTACACCAATGCAAAGCGGATAAGGAAACGAAGAGGAGCAAAAGGACATGGATGGGTCAAGAACAAGGATACTGACCTGGTTATACATGGATTTTATGTCGTACATGGTGACGCTGGACAAGGCAGTACTCAGTTGCTCAATCTTATCCATCCCCGGCAGTCTCTTCTAGTTCTCCTCCTGTTAAATAAAGAAAGACGAAGTGGGGTGCGGGGTGGAAGATGAGGAGGAAGATGAGACGCGGTTAGTTGTGAGGTGGAAATAACAAATATGGCAAGTGATCGACGATGATCGACGTCATGTGCAGGTTCCAAAATTCAGGCATTAATAATAATATTAATTGGTGGTCATCGTCGTCTGTTGTTGAACCCTTTGGCTACTTGCGAGTTCAGTTCACGTTCATCATCACCATCATCAACTCCCTACCACGGTGGACGAATCCTCACCTTCACAGACTCCATAACGCCGCCTAATTGTCTTTCTCTAATTTGAATAGTCTGATCACACACGGACGGAGACCACCACATACATACACCGCAAGACTTACCTTCCGCATTCTCGTTTCTTCCGTACTTTTGTACACTCTGATCTGGTGAGGCGCCCAGCATTCCTCGGCTCACACGGCAATTGATCCATCATAAGCACGGAGAGAATCAATATCCAGCAGGCTCGCCCTACTTTCATTTTTACCACGTCCACAACGTGCGGACAGTCGGTCGTGTCGGGTATTTACACGCCCTCTCTATTCTCTACACTCTCTTTAATCTCTAATAATCATCTTCCTCTTCTCCCTGTCTATACATGTCCGAATTCACTCACAATGTCGACATTGCTTACTCTTCCCAACGCGTCTACGACGACGAAGGTTCCGAATGGATTCGTTACACCTCGCCTACAGACGCTCTAATAGCAAAGCTACACCTCGAAGCTCATATTCCTTCTCCTTACATTAACGCTTTCCTATCCGTTCTGACCAACCCGCATTTCAACCTGAAGGAGTTGTCGTTCCAGCGATGTGCGGATATCGATAGAAGCGTTGCAGTGTACAGACGTGTGCGAGCACTGGACCGCGCATCAGCTTCAGGAGCGAGAACGGTTATAGTTCCCCCAGCACCAGCACCAGCACGACTCCCTTTCGACATCCTCGCACTCGTAATCGAATCCATAACATCCGAACGTCTCCCTCTCCGTACAAACGACCCTTCCTCCTCCTCTTCCTCCTCCATCTTCGGTAAACCTTCCCCAGGCTCCCGACAACTAAACCAAAGAATCGCATCCCGTCTGAAATCCCTTGCACTCACACACCGAACACTCACACCACTCGCCCAACGATCGCTCGGTCAACGATTAATAGTCCAGAATGCACGAGACTTGCGAGCGTTGATGCGCTCTCCACTTCTCGGTCCGTGGACAACCGAACTCTTACTCAATTTACATTTTCCTTCCGGTTTCAGCACGGGTTCGGGTTATGGATATGCCACCGTGGGAACGGGGAGAGGACTCCCCGGTTTCACTGGATGGGAAGATATCATACAATCCGCTACCGACATTCTTCAAAACCCCCTTTTGAAGGAATTGAAGTTCTTAAGAATCCGTACCCCAGCGTATCTCGAACAAGGCAGCACAGAGTATCTAATTCGATTACTCAAAGTGATTGGATCGAACTTTACGGAGAAACTTGAAACGTTATGGTGGATCGTACCCAAGAACGCTTCACGTTATGCTCGTGTGGACCTCGAGGAAATCCTACGTGCGACTCGTGGATTACGAAGCTTGAAGAGCCTGGTTGTTCAGAATGTTCAGTGTGGATGGGTGGAAGGTTTTAATGACGCTCCGAGTGTTGATGCCGGTGATATCGATATTGCTATGGGAGAAGGGATTTCGACGCATACGCAATTGGAGGAGCTATCGCTTATGGACCTCTGTTGTCCTGCAGGACCACTCGAAGGGACCTGCCTATCTTGGCTCTTGAATAGCTCGAGTTGTTCAACCCTCAAGTCGTTAACTCTCAGACTTAACTCCTCCTCAGACGCTCTCAAGTCCCTATTCGCATCCTCTCCTTCCCTTCTCACCAGCCTTGGTACACTCAGTTTGAAGCTTACACAAGCACCAGACGAAACTTTCTTCTCTCGCATTTTCCATCCCTCTCCCTCGTCGTCGTCTCCTGAGCCACCTGCCGATACACCAACTAATCTACATACACTCCATCTATCATGCGAACCTTCCCCAATTCACACGGAACCCACAGACCAAAACCGAGTCCCTCGATCATTTCTTAAATCTTCAACGCTTTTACAGATCCCAACCACCATACGTCACATCCATCTCGAACTTCCCCATCTCGCACGTTTACGTAAACCATCATGGATGTTACAACAGAATGAACTCGTTCGTTTCGTCCTTCGTCATGATATCGGTGATGATGGGATTACAGAAACGGGGACAGGGACAGGGGAGATGAGGAGAAGAAATTTGGAAGAGATGGAAATTACTGTTCCAATGACTCGATCTGATCGTTCGTTCTCGTGGGGCCTGATTGAAGAAACGTGTAAAGCAAGAGGTGTCAATTTCGTTTTGAGAAAGGAGGTTTTGTAATCTCTTATATCTAATCTTGTTTTTTTTGGCAAAGGCGAGCGACCTACCATCCATATTTTTTTACTGTTTCGGTATCGCGTTTCATGCTATGTTGTTTGTTGTTTTCGATAATCCGTTACTTGTTTTCTGCTTTCTTCTGTTCGTCTATCCTTTTGCTATCTACCTATCCGACCTTCCCCTTTCCATATCTATCATTGTAATCTTTGGAAGGAAATCTTCACTTCACTTCTGACGAGGAGGGGGATCGTGCCGGCACGATTAACCTCCTTGTCTCTTTCTTCCTCCAAACTATTCACCAACCTGAATAGGCGCTACATATTGTACCCCCATAATCTATTCTTCCGATCGTTGTTCTTAGGGATTTAGGGATATAAGGAGCATTACTACAGTCTTCGTCGTTTCTTCTGACCTTCTAATAACACTGGTATTACTTGATACTAGGTCGGCGACTTTCCTTAGCTTCATGCAAATTTCTTATGGTCGTACAATGCTCCTTGCTTGAATGACTCACCTCAAATTGAATGAATGAATCATTAGATCATTGCAATTGGATACTGAATTCTTGTTCACGTTCACAACATCGATCTCAAACATCTCAATCAATCACTTTCATCATAAATAAATAAATCTATGCATTCATATTCTAACGGTAGTAACATATATAGCCCCTTTTTTTCCAATCAAGTACTAGTTTTTTTGTTTTTTAAAATTTTCCTTCAATGAGAGACAGCAGATAAAGTAGAGATATCCTATATAACAAAATGATTGATCATTCAAATCATTAATCTTCCTTTTCCGAGCCAGATAGCCAGCCAGAAAATACCATTACCATTGCCGTTACCATTGCCGTTACCATTACCATTACCATTATTGCCGTTACCGTTACCATTACCGAATTCATTTTCCAAGTTTTCAAGCTGGTTTCTTCTCTCAACGACTTCTACCAGTGGAGTTCAAAAGAGAACTCCTACTCGGTGGTTTCACTACTTTACTTCGAGCACTTCCCGGTTCGGTCTGTACACTAAGTCTACTCATTTGACTCGCGGATCTTGCTTGAGTCGGCGCCTTTCTATGTTTTTTCACACTAGCGAGTGATTTTTCCCCATCTTCGTGTCCAGATTGCGTACTCCTCACCAATGCCTTGGATTGTGAACTTGGATCCTTCTTGGCTTTTACTCGACCACCTTTGTACAGTACAAGAGTACTTCTCTCATCTACCGTAGATGCCCTGGAGTGTGAACGCGTTCCGGGCTGTTTACCGCCGTCTGTTAAAAGAAGCAAGCGACTCGGAGGAGGAGGCTGGTCAGTAGTGGTGGAATCATCCGGTCCTCCGGGTCGTGGCCGAATTACTAGAGCCAAATCATCATGAGGATTCGGGTTATTGTTCGATCCTTTAGGCCTCCGAGGTGGTGGTCCCAGAAGGCGCATAGTAGGTGGTGACCCAAGTTCTCTCTTATTTCTCGATCCTTTCTCGGGTCTCGGAGGTGGTGGTTTCAGAAGGCGCGTAGAAGGTGGTGCTCCAAGCTTTCGAGTGCCAGCGTTACGCGGCTCCTGAAGAGATGTACAAGTCCCGGTGTCGGAGCACGAGTCGTAATCATCATAATCACCAGAGTCGTATTGCGAGGGATCCTTATCAGAGTCGTCTCGCGAGCCGTCATCATCATCTGGATCCCCATCAGAGTCGTCTCGCGAGCCGTCATTATCATCTTGATGCCCCGTTCGCTTGTCTTGATCAGAGACATTTCGCGAGCCGTCATCAACTTGATGCCCCGTTAGCTTGTATTTCAGAGGGCGGGGAAGAACCGGGCCGTACGTCACTGGCCCATACCGACTATATTGAAATTTTAGAGGTTCATTTGGTGGACTTTGTTCTCGACGTGGCATGTCGCTTGGATAGTGGAAGGGAAATCTTCTTCAACGCAATGGACGCTGCGGAGAACACTCCGGGAGTCGTGAGATGTTCGGTAAGGGTCCAAGTTCCAGTCTTATGAATCTTTATTTGCGACGAGCTAAAGAGCAAAGCAATATTTTGCAACATAATGTGACGCACTACCAAGGGAGGGAAGCTCGTTCACAATCGCGCCCGTTATCAGGACTAGTTTGCTATGTACTAGTAAGCAAATGAGTCACACGGGGGTGTACTTTGTAGCACTGTACCATCGCATTGCTTAACAAAGCACCCGAAATGGGAGGGGGAAATACGGTTGTGACCTATTTTTCTGTGACTGAAAGCAAACTGATTTGCGCAGTTGAATGGGGCAAGGGGCATTGCAATACACCCTACCTGCCAGTGATGGCTCTCCTCGCGCAGCGAACAGGAGGAAATGTATCGGTACCTCCCATCAGGGAGCCTCCTCTGAATACTATTTGCATTTGCTACCTGTATACAGATCTTAACATGTCAAACCTCGGGTCTATAAGTTGAACGATTTAATACCTACAGTCTCAGCATCTCCATATCACCCGGCACGAATGAAAGTAAACATAGTGCTGGTCCAGGCCACGACAGATGCTACCATTTCCGGGGAAGGTCACAACAGTGACAACACAGACAGGATGGAGGTGGAGTCGGTATCTTTGATTCTTTCGTTTTTAGAGATCGTCAAGCACTTAGACACGTGACTATTTGTGGGCGAGAGAATATATATTATAATATATTAATTTATAAATTCAGACTTGCCCGCTGTGCAAGGCGCTCGCCGAGACTTTTTTCGACTATCACACTTTGATCGGTTGGTCGTGAAATCAAGTTTTCCATGTCATATTGATGAATCATATGATCCTTACTCGAGACATATCTCAGAGACCTACAGAAGTACTGCAACTGAAGTTCATAGTACGGTCATATTTTCATAGTCAATGCTTGACTTGAACGACTCCCGAAATTTGAATGAATGTGTTATCGGATACTACTGCTATTTGTTCACAGTATCTATCAAACCTCAAACATCACAATCAACTTTTTATTAATGTGCTTTAATCTACCAAATCATGAATCATGATAGTCCGTTCTTCTTTCAAGTGTTTCTTGTCCTCTTTCAATAAAGTAGAAATAGCGTCATTCCATTCCAAGCCACCGGCCAGAAAATACCAATACTAATACCATTGATTTTACAAATTTACTTCCGCTTGGTTCTTCTCTCAGCGACTACCACTAACGATGGGGTCTCACATAATAATAATTCCACCTCGTTCTTTCCGCCTTTTTATTTGGAGCCGACGTTCCACCCGGGGCAGTATGCATACTGATTTGACTTCGGGGTCTTTCTTGCATTAACTCATTTGCTAGATTTTTTCTTCTTCTCCTGTGTGACGGCGTCTTGGAAGATGCCCTCGAAGGTTGTTTACTACCAGGTTCTTTCACACCCGTGACGCTTTGAGGTCCCCTCCCCTCCTTCGACTCGTCTGGTTCTTCGTCTACGCTTGCAGTGTCACTAGCATCTTTACCTCCCTGCGCCTGAGCAGGAGGAGCGCTTTGTGGGATTACATTTCCCCCTTCGTCTTGTTTAGAACGAGTAGTCCGCACAGATGCCGCCTTGGAATGTGAACGCGAAGGAGCGGTCTTCAGTTCAACATCACCATCTGGTGCTGGCAGAGGAGTGCTGTCCGGTACCGTAGTCCGAACAGAGTCCCTGGACACTTCTCTACTTGGAGCCTTTCCGCTCTTACCGTTGTCTTCGCCACGCTTTCCTGGAGAAGGAGAAGGAGGAGAACTTGCTCTAGCCTTACCCTTATCATCCTTCTTATCTTCGTATTCATGATTGCTCCTGCGTGACGGCGCATTGGAGGGTGCCCTAGGAGGCTCCCTTTCTACGCTTACAGGTTCGCCGGCATCTTTACCTACCTGTGCTGGTACAGGAGGAGGAGCGCTTTCCGGGACTACATTTTTCCCTTTGCCGTGTTGAGAACCTGTAGTCCGCACAGATGCCTTGGATTGTGAACGCGGAGGAGCGGTCTCGGGTTGAACACCGCCATCTGGTACAACAGGGGGCAATGGTGCTGCTGGCGCTGGCGCTGGCAGAGGAGTGCTTTCCGGTGCAGCATTTCCATGGCCAGTCCGCACAGATGCCTTGGATCGTGAACGAGTGTTGGACGGAGCACGTTGAGTAACCGGATCATTTCTACCCCCTGTCTCGGTAGGACGTTGTTCTTGAGGGCCAGTGTTACATCGACCACGAGGAGGAGGTGTGGAATCCCCAGTGTAGAATTCACCCACCTCCGCACCTGGGGGAAACTGGTTGAACTGGCCGAACTGCGGTGGCCCATACTGGCTTAAGTGAACTCCTGGAAATCGACTCTGTAACTGTCGTTCGGTGGGAGGAGGAATAGAAGGCTGTCTTGCTCTTGGATACCGTTCCGTACCCCTATCTTGTCTTGGGTCATTCCCTCCTTCATTCCGGACTACTCCATTCGAGTCGTCATTTTCTCTAAATGGATCTTGCCGATTACGGTGTGGCCGCTGAGGTCTTTCGGGTTGTTCGGCGGGAGAACGAGGGGGAGGACTCGAAGGACTTCTGCCACGCTGTTCAGGACTCGGAGATCGCCTGCGTGACCTCCCTGTGTTATATTCACTTCCTCTTTTGCTTCCCCTGTCCCCTTTTTTCGCCGCCTTAATCCTTTCGTCAAGTAACTGAGCCTTTTGAATGTCATTTCTACTAATCACCCATTCGCCATTTTCCTTCCGAGCCCGTCCAGCTGTATACAAGACCCCCGTTGTCTCCGGCTCGAATTTCTTTACCACGACACCTGGTTCATCACTCGAGAAATCTGACTCGGACATGTCGCTTGTATAGTAGAAGAGTCAATCTTCTTCTATGCAATAGACGCTGCGGAGTACACCGAGAGTTGTGAGATGTTCAGTAAGAGCCCCAAATCCCACTCTTGTACGTCATTGAGGTTTGCGACGCGCCAAGGTGCAAAGCAACTTTTTTGCAATACGAAGCGACGCACCACCAAAGCTTGCTGGGACTGCTGCGCCAAGCGAAATGGTTTGCGCATGTGACTGGCGAGAAAAACATTGCAACAGATGAATGGGGAAAGGAGAAAGGATTATCATACTTTGCTCGTGATGGTTTCTCGTCACACAGCGCATTGGAGGAGGAGGGGGGTCACGCATGCATTGGTACCTCCCATCAGGAGCCTCCTCCTCTGAATACTATTTGCATTTACTACCTGTATACGAATTTCAACACGTATAGCCTCGATTCCATAATCGAACGACCCAATACCTACAGTCTCAACACTTCATATCATTCGGCAAGAATGAAAGCAAAACACAAATGGTATAGTGCTAGTCCAGGCCACTGCGAACCTGCTGAGTATTCCTGGGGAAGTTGACTGATACGCACATGTCACAAGCTCAGGGTGTTCTCTTGAGTACATCACACTTTGATCGTTTGGACGTTAAGTCAAATTTACGTGCTATTGTTAAAGTCATGCGATATGTCCCAGAGACCTACAAAAGTACGCTGATAAGAATAAGATACCCAGTGAGCCAGAAACAGGGAAGTACCAACACGGACAAAGTAGATATTGATGATGGACTAATCACCTCAAACACCAGTAGTTCTATCAGTCTTCATTCCCATCCCCCATCTCGAGGTCACCCTCCACACCGGCACCGGCACCCAGGTCATCAAATAGGTCATCAAACCGTTCGCCATCAGCTTCACCCTCGTCCCAACCCAGTCGGGCCTCGTGGCCTGAGGCGTCCTGTGAGAAATCGTCTCTAGTGCGAGTCTGACTGGTGTCTTCTTCGACAGCTAGGAAGAGTGGTTCGGATTCGGTAAGAGAAGAACGAACGACGTCGAGGATTTCATCCATACTACCACCAAACCTGTCTTCTATTTCTTCGACAATCTACGAAGAATATAATAAGATTGTGGATTATGATGGGGGACCAAAGAGGAATAACTAACTTACAACATAAAGCTCAACAGGTTCTGTAGGAGCGAGGTTCACGATCTGGAGTTTCTCCGCTTTTGTCAAGTCGAACTTGTTCAAGTTCCGAACCAGTTGTGTGATGGATTCCGTCGATTGCTGTTTCGTAGGTTGATGATCTGATGTTAAATATTGTATTGCCTTCACATCATCTTCCTCTCAGCTAGAGCAAAAACTAACCCAGGAGGTGGTTAAAGAGAGACGTACCTCGAACTCAACCGTTCTAAGATTCTCGCATACCTCATCCTGCACGAATGTACCCGCCAAACTCGCTGGTGCAACATCAGTTATCCCTCCCAATGCCAACCTCTCCTCCTCTTCCTTCTTTATTCGAATTGCCGTTTTCTGACGAGCAAGCTGTTCGGATTCGAGTTCCTTGAGGAGGGAAAGAACTTCGTAGTTTGAGAGAAGTGCTGAGCGTTTAGAAAGGACCTATTGTTCTCGCGTCAACTGCGTTGTATCTTTTCCGAAATGAAGCTGAGTCGAGCATACCTCCATGGCAGCAAGAGAGTCTGTCTGAAGGCGGGTAAATGGCAAGAAGCCTATGTGAATATATTACTGTAAACGTCAAGGCTCAATCGGTGTGATCTGCAACCATCTGCTGCTCATACAACACATACAGCCTTATGTACATCCATTCTTGTTCGCTCTTTTCTTCAAGGACGATTCAGACAAACAAACGTTACAACTATAATACACCAGAGTTCAGCTAGCTTTGATTTGTTTACGAGTATCAGAAAAGAGTGTTCTTGTGGTCTTCATCGACTATTTTTCGTCCATTACAGGAGTATGCTATTCTACATCATTGTAAGCGTGCAGTTTGAAGAGCGGAAAGAGGAAGAAACGGGGAAAATGTTGCAAACCCAATATTACAAACTAGGATGATAACGAAATTGAACAGGAACGGACCCGAATCCAGGAGGCAATGCAATAAATAGGCGTCTCAAGTCGTAAGAAACGGTGTTCATTCGTTCTTATGCGCTCTCGCAATTTCAAGGTGTCCACTACCAGCGGTTTATCGAACTTCATAAGGGTGTCTTGCGAGTTCGTCGTACAGATCTGGTGGAATGTCCCGGACAAGCGTTACAGCAATACCAATGACGGGTTGTGCTTCGAGAGGAGGGAGCATTCGCAGGAGCTTCATTGGACTGCACACATGCAACGTGGAAAAGAGTAAATGTAGAGGATGCCAGATCGAACAAGCGGTGTAGAATAGAATAGGTCATTAATCACGTCGGAACGGAAGCTGAGAAACTAGGAAGGAACACGCGTACCTCTTACTTGCCATCAGCTCATCCCGGATTAATAGTAACTGTGCAATGACGCATAGGACGTTTAGATGTACGCCGAACGCGAGGAGGAAATCCCATAATTGAAGGACTTGGTCTAAGGGTGGCGTACACGCGCAGAGGGTCATTACCGCTGAGCACAGACGGACAGCGAACGAACCAACGTTAGATATAGGACTCATATTCTAGTACTGATAGAAGGAGAAAACATACACGGAAATGCATAGATCTCTGCAGAGAGACGTTTTGAGCGGAGGTGATCGAAGAGTTCAGGATCAACGATTTTCAAACATCGATCTAGCAGCTACACGGGATCACTTTCAATTCCTACTGCATAATATACCAAATCGAGGTAACACACTCACCTTCAATCCCCGATGTACTCCCTCCAGCGTCTGTTGCACATACAGCGGACACGAATACTCAATAAACCTCGCAAAGCAGAAGAACGCATCCAGCTCCGAAGGCATAGTGTACAAAAATGGTGCAGCAAGGACATTCATGCCTTGAACATACGTAAACGTCATTGGAGTATGATGAATACGCTGAGCCTCAGCGCGTTCTTGACGTTCGTAATTCCTCCAAACGAAAGCGTCAAGAAGACGGACAAGCATGTCTTCTCGGACGCGTTCCTTGAAGCCTCGGTCTGTTGCTAGCGTTCTGAGAATGACAGTGAGAATTAAGGAGATGGGATAGAGGAAAATGAACTTGCCTGAAAGTATCGTTCCTTATTTTCTCTTTAAATTCACAAGGGCCTTTCCTGACATATCGCAGATACTTATCCGCCGATATGTTATTCACACCGAGTAGGATTTTCCATACACGTGGACGAAGAGACGGATCCTGTTTACACGGACTCTTCAACGGAATGGAGACGTAATTTGTAGAAAGGGGACTCACAACCGAGTGAGGGATGCCATCCACGAGGATGAGACGACGAAGCTTCCGGATGCCTTCCTGGATCTGCTTGTCGGTTCTTTGTGGCTGAGCCGACCCTGTAAGTTTTGGTTGATTGAGGATTCTGTTGAAGGTCTTTGCGGCTCTTTGGGAGTCCTCGGGTGATTGCTCCGTTAGAGACATTGATACTATGTCTGAGGACGTATAGACTTTCGAGTGAACCAAACAAGATGGTGGGCGCGACGTGAGTTGCACGTGAGAATAACTTCCGTCCTTGTCTGCGCTCTACCATATTCTATTCTCCGTTAGCAATCATAAATACAGTCTTGCGCCCTTTACATGCCGCTGCAATATCATCTCGAGCTGTGCTATTCACTCCGTCTGTGACAATGGCGAAAGCAGGCTTCTACGCCGTCGCAAGGGGACGTGTCCCAGGAATCTATTCTACCTGGTTAGTACTCATCTACTAGTATCTTGATCCTAGCATCCCCTTCTCGAGCAATACAATCCCTCTTCTTCTTTCCCTCTTTCATCTTGAGGCATTAGTAATGAAGCTGACCGCAGCTTCCGCCCCGATCATTGGCGCTCAGGGGAGACTGTGAACCACATGTGAAGGGTTACACAGGCGCCAGATATAAAAAGTTCAAGACGCTGAGGGAAGCTCAAAATTTTGTTGGGTCTCCCTCTGCCACTTTACCTGCCACTTCGATCACCGTTTCGACTTCCACTTCTACTGAGCTTGTTCCTTCCAGTAGTCAGAGAAGCTTCCTCCCTGTCCCTCTACAGAGAACGAGCAATATGAAGAAGGATAAAGATGGAAAGACAAAGGAAGGCAGAGAGGATGAGGAAGGGTACAATGTTGTGTACGCCGATGGCGCTTGCAAGGGTAATGGACAGGTTGGTAGCATCGCGGGTATCGGAGTATGGTGGGGTCGTAATGATAAGAGGTGTGTTGGCTCCCTTGTACATGCAACCAGCCACTTATGCTCCGAAGGAACCTGGCAGAGCGGTGTCCTGGTGACCAAACAAATAACAGAGCGGAACTTATCGTACGTCCTGGTAATACTGGGGGTCATAACGTTTGGTTAACATAATTTCAGGCAATAGCGCGCGTTCTTGAGACAGCGCCCCTCACGTATCCCCTCATGATCAAGACAGATTCGAAGTATTCTATCCAATGTTAGTCCTCATTCACCATCCTGTCTAAGAATTTCCTAACATCCACACTCTCCGTAAAGGTCTGCAGCTGTGGCACCAAGACTGGGAACACCGTGGTTGGAAGAATTCTGCCGGGAAACCCGTGCGCAACGCCCCTCTGATCCAATATATCCTTTCTCTCATTCGGAGACGCGAAAGTCAAGGGTTTCCGGTGAAATTCGTTTATGTCAAGGGTCATGCTGGGATTGAAGGGAATGAAGGTGCAGACGCACAAGCGAATAGAGGCGCAATGATGCCGGAATGTCCGGAGAGAGATTGGGATGAGGAGCGGAAGGAAGTGGAGCAATCGATGAAAGAGGTTGCAGAGGGCGAGGAAGACGAGGAAGGACCGGAGCTTATTGACAAGGTTTGTTCAGCTTTCAGTGAAAGTGTGATGCCATGGCTGAATGATGTGTTTGGGGTTTTTGTGATTCTACAGTGCATCCAGTGCTCTCTAATCGAGATCGAGGATGCGGAAGACGAGCCTGATCTCAAGCCCCGCGAAGTCGGAACGTCTGGTGGCGATGCCCCTGAATCGAAATCAAAGCTGTCACCGCCGGAAGATAAGAATATATCTGAGCATCAAGCCAAGCAAGCCACTCAGGATGATGTAACGATATATTGCTCCGGTTTCGTGCGTACACTACATTTCTTGGACCTTTCAACTAAATGTTCGAGTTCTGATGTTAATTTTCCCTTTATTGGGTCAATACAGTGCATTGAGGATTTGCTAAGTCCCGAGGAACTCGACGTAGAGGTAGCCGAGGCTTTGAAGAGCTAGTTTCGCGCAGACTGGTTCAAGGCAGCGCTCAATCGAATGAGGTGTTAAAGTGTATTGTACTTCCATCCTTTCATCTTGGTTCTCTTAAGTGCTACGAAACTTCCAGCTGAAGCACCAGAAGAAACAAATTGCACGACAAATACGCATGGTTATTTATACAGTTCTACTTGCTTTCCAACTACCTATCATACTATTTGGTTGCCTACTGTACTATACACTACATGCTCGATAACATTCCATTGACAACATTGCACCCCTTGTGATCCGGAATACTGCATATCATAAACATTTTTGTATATCCGTTGCATCGCGGCTGAGTCAAACTTAGAGATCGCGTGAACTAGAGCTTCGACTTGAGTTCCTCATGTAGAGCTTTCAACTCATCCATAGTGGCGTTCTGGGTTGGCCAGCCGATGACGAGGCCTTGTTCTTCGTTGGGCTTGGGGATGACGTGAAAGTGTACATGGTCAACGACCTACGAAAGTTTAGTATGATTGAGTATTCGGTATGCGATGTGCGAGTTTGAGGGGAATGATCGGAGAATTGGAATACGAACCTGATGTGCGAGTTTGCCGTTATTCTAGGATATGGTAAAACAAGTATCAGACCCAAGACGTTCATAAAGATAAAGAATCAGAATAAGGTTGATATACCTGAAGGACATTATAATTCTCGCTCCCAAGTGCTTTCGCAATCCTCTTTGCTACAAGAAGTGTATCGGAGAGGTACGCATCGTCAACGTCGACGAGTTTCTCGCCGTGATCTAGGTGACCGAAATTATCGGAATTAGATAGCGTGATATGACAGATAGTCGTACCCTTGGGTATAACCAGGGCATGTCCGCGCGAGAGAGGGCCGATGTCCAGGAATGAGTATCTATGTCAAGCAACGTTAGCTGTTTGTTGGACATGGTATCGAAGAAAAGGACCCACGAGAAATCCGTCTCGATGAGCTTGAAGCTAGGGATTTCGCCTGCCAAGAAAGTATTGGTACTTGACATGCATGCACAACGCAGAAGTGACTTTATACACCTTTTATTATTTTGCAGAAAAGGCAAGAAGCGAGTGACCTAGTCATCCAAATGAATTTCAAGTTATCTGTTGAATCGACTAGATAGGTTAGAGAATACCTTGCTGCCATGGTTGTAGTAAAAGGTAGAGTTGAAGTGAAATGGATTCATTCGGGATTGGATAAGCTGATTATCTAATATGGTAACTTGTTCTCATCCGTCACCGTCATAACCGTGCCACTACTCCTCCAACTTGAAGCTAAACAGACAACTCATCCTCCCATCCTCATTTCAGCCCAGTGCTATCACTAGCCAACAAACAACCGCATAACCAGCTGTAAATCTACACCTTAAAAGATTGAGAATATCATGAACAGACCAGGTATATTCCTCTTGATTTTATTCTGATTTTTGTTGAATTGTTTCTCTTAAACTAACGCCATTCTCTTCTGTACGTAGGTCAACCTCCACAACGCCCCCCAAATCTCGGTCCGACACAAGCTTTCGGAGGGCCACTTAGGGCTCCATTTCCACCGGCATCTGCATTTGGACTACCGTCTCGAAATCCACTACAACAGCAGGGCTTTCCTGGTATGCCGAGTGCGCGTGCTGCTGCTGGTCAGAGTATGGTCCTCCCTTCGCCGAGTTTCTTACAACCGCGTGGGCAAGCCACTGCTGCAGGGTTTCCATTTGGCGCGCTGCCGCAGCAACAGCAACAGCCTACACAGGGACAAGGGCAACATACGCAACATCTTCAAGGTCAGGCGACGTCATTACTCGGGCAGCAGCTTCAACAGCAGCAGCAACAATCCCAACAACAACAGAGCGCCTCATCAGCGGTCGGTGGGCCACCTCATTTATCGAGTGCGAGTTTAGGGACTGGGCAAGGGAATCAGGCGCCAAGTGAAGCGGGGTTGGATCCGAATGATTTTCCTGCGCTTGGGTCGGGGACAGCGACGTTAAATTCAGCAAATAGTCCTGCGACAACGTTGGCATCGAGTTATGCTAGTCAGGCAGGGACAGGGCTCACTCCGGGATCTGGGACGAATGGGCAGGGTGGTACAGGTGGAAGTAGTCAACCGAGAGAATTCACAGCCGATGATTTCCCTGCTCTTGGAGGACAACCGAATTCGACCGCGCAATCATCACAGAATCAAACGACGGGTCAGGATACGAGTCATCCACCTGGGTTAAATGGGTTTGAGACACGTCAGACGATGCCTCCAGGGTTATTGAACCTCAGTGTGGCTCAGCGCGGGTTAGCCTCGGACGCTGATAAGAGGGCGGGGAACGCGAAGGTGAATAACACGTGGAATGGGACGACGAATGCAGCTCCTTCGGTACAGCAAAATGGATCGTTACAACCTGGAGCGCAACAATTAGGTGCCCCTCCAGGTGTACCTCCGACGTTTGCAACACAACCACAGGCTCAGCAACAGGCGTCGTATGGTGCAGTTACTGATGGCGCGTTAGGGTCGACAGCCGCTCCGAATGCGGGTGCGTCAGCGGCTGTAGCACCGGGAGCGGCACCTCAGACTCCGGCGCAACAGATTTTAATATCTGCTGCTGATCGTTGGGGGCTGTTAGGGCTATTAAACGCGATAAAAAATGCAGATGCGGATCAAAATCTGCTTTCGATAGGGACAGATCTTGGGACAATGGGGTTGGATATGCAAACCCAAGGGTACGTTTCCACGTTATCTGATTTGTTGCGGTTCTGTACCGGTGCTGAATGTGCTTCTTAAGGTCACTGTTCTCAACGTTCATTACTCCATGGTCGGATTCGTCAGCGGCGCATACCGTCGAACCTGATTTCCACCTCCCACCATGTTATAATGTGAATGCACCTCCGCCAGGCCCAGCGAAAGCGCAAGGATTTAGTGAAGAAACCTTGTTCTACATGTTCTACGCACATCCAAGAGACGCCTTACAAGAAGTGGCTGCGCAGGAGCTGTGAGTATAATTGATATTGCTTCCATTCTCGCTCTGAAATTTGGGTTTTCCGCTAGGTATCAAAGAAACTGGCGTTTCAACAAAGAACTTCGATTATGGCTTACAAAAGAGACGACACGACCACGTTCTTCCAAGACAATCGACAACGGCGCTGGGGAACACGGTGTCTTCACCTACTGGGATCCGGATGTATGGGAGAAAAACACAAAAGAACTAACTGTGATGTACGCGGACTTGGAGAATAAGGAGACACCAGCGTTTGCTGGGCCAACGCTGCAACCTACGGCACAAGGACAGCAGCTTCAGGCAGGTGCGGCACCACCATCTGTAAGTCCTGTGGCTCAGCTTGCTCAGCGGTCGCAAGTAGTACGCGGGAATTATCCGGGACTTAGTATGGCGGCCGCGGCAATGTGAACTTGATGGTCTTCTTGATTTGGGAGGGCTTGACCTGGTATTCACGTTGCATTCATTTAGTTTTTTCTTTACACCTACCCAACCCGGTGCTGGCTGGACATCATCGACGATATCTTCGCATCGCATGTTTCATACCTTACTTCATATTTCCTATCCTCTTTTATTGAAGTTGCTCTCTTTTGTTTCCACTTAACGTTCCTTTTTGACACTTTTACTATCGACTGTTTGCCATTATTATTGTGTGGTTTACCTACCTATCGTCCATGTACGATTATTGAACAACTCAGCCGTTCGTGATGACCTACGTCCAACCAGTATGATGACAAGCACCCAAGTGTGGTTGTGTTTTGCGTGGAAAAATGTGACTCACATGCGTAAACAACGTTCTCGACCAGACGCGACTGGAACACGTGATCGCAGAGTGGCTGGAGGGTCAGTTCTCAGCTGCTCGCCTTCTCCCCATTTCTCTCTGTCTCTCGCTACATACGCTTTGCCTCTGAAGAATCAGCATATCTTGCAAGAGCTCATATGGAATCGATATATCTTGAAGGAAACTAGACTGCGAGCTGGATGTCTACCTCGTTAAGCACCCATCTTCTTAAACAGTACTACTCCTCCTGCGCTGCGCGTACACCATTCGGTCAACCTGCGCCTAATAACACGGATTCCCGGGGAGAAAGCCTCGTAATAAGTGGACCAATGTCATATGCTCCGCAAGCCCATGGGCTTGCGCCTTTTACTTTCCAGCAACCATTTGTTGATCATATCATGATTCCTGCAGCCGCTGCCTCAGGATTCCCTTCGGCATCGCAATCTGGCTCAGCGTTGGGTCCAGGGGATACGTCTTCATTCTATGCAGACCCATCAGAATCCACCGCTCAAAAGCTCGCCTCCCTTCAAGCCAAACTCGACAAGAAGCTTGGTCCCGAGTACATCTCTCAGCGGCCTGGTCCAGGCGGGTCGGGACTCAAACTCACGTATGCGGAGGGCTGGAAGATTATAAACCTCGCTAATGAAGTGTTTGGGTTTAATGGATGGAGTTCGAGTGTTGTTAATATTAATACGGATTTTATGGATTATTGCGCCGAGTCGAGGAGGTGGAATGTTGGCGTTTCGGCTGTTGTGAGGGTTACGCTTAGGGATGGGGTATTCCACGAGGACGTCGGATATGGGATGCTGGAGAATTCGAAAAGTAAAGGGGCGGCTTTGGATAAGGTGTGTTCTTGCCAGTTTTAAGGATTTATCCCTGACTGATGGGTCGTTTCATTAGTGTAAGAAGGAAGCTGTGACGGACGGGATAAAACGTGCTTTAAGAAATTTTGGGAACCTTCTGGGGAATTGTCTGTACGATAAGCAGTATACACAGGAGATTGTCAAGATGAAGATTCCTCCGGTGAGCTTAGATCACATTTTAATACTCTGACAAATATATAATCAACTACTCTCATCTACAGACAAAATTCGACAAGAATGCACTTCATCGTCGTCCAGAGTATCAAGAAGGCAGTTCATCCACAGCGGCAGGTCCAAGCGCAGCTGTAGCTTCTACATCAAGACTACCTACTGCCAATGCTCCTTCGAGACCAGCTATGCCGATTGTCATACCTAAGGCGATCGGAGTAAACGCAAACAACGGCACACCCATCAGACCAGGGAGTGCTGTACTTGTCGGTACTCGTCCAAGTGCGATGAGTACTCCCTTGCGCGTCGTAACGACTCCCGGATCGTCACAGGCGAACATCACCAAAAACATCGTTGTGCCTCAGCAGAAGCCTCAATCATCTATAAACATCACTGCCGCGCAGCTATCAACTATCGGGAGTACAAGCTCTGCGATGGTAATTGGTACTTCCAGTCAGGCATTGAAAGTCGGTAGAAGTGAGTTCTCTACTCCGTTTAGAATATTCAGACGTTTCCCTGCCGAGACTCACTCTTCAACGCAGGCGTAGTACAACAGAAGAAGCCAACACGACAAGAACTCGAAAGGACTGATACATACTCTTTTGAATCTGACGATGATGACGATCCCGAATTCCTAGCAGCACTGGAGAAAGCCGAAGGAGACGCTATTTGCAATGACCTGGCCGCGGATCTGGGGCGACCAATCGGTGAAGATGAAGGGATTGGTGGTGTTATTATCCTCGATGAAACGAAAGACGGACCGGAGATCATTGACTTGTGCGGGGACACGTCTAGTTCCGACGAGAAGACGCTCGTGGATGCGACTGGTCGGAAGTCAAGCCCGTCCAACCATCTCAAGAAGAATACGAACGTCGGATATGCTACTGGAAAACCTCTTTCTCAACGCGCGCCATCATCACAAGGACGCAAATTAGAAGCTTCCACTGCTCTCCATGATATGATGCAGCCTCGTGGCGCTACAACAGTTCAGACTGTACCGCGACCGACACAGAGGACCGACGCTGAGGATGAGATCGCAAGACAAATCATCGCATTGCGTCAGCAAAGGAGGGCTTCCGCGACAACGACAACGACGAGCTTGAATGCATCAAGAGTGGCGCCCAATGAAAATAACATTGGTTTGTCGAAGCCCAGTCGGGCTGCAATACCTCCTCCTCCAAGTAGCATTAGCAAACCTCGGACGCCTTCGATGGGTGGGTTCAACTTCCCTCCGGGTATGGTAAGTCTTCGTTTCTTCCTGTGTAGTGTAAAGTATTGAGTAATTATCAATTTCTTTGATTTAGAATCCTAGCGGTCCAGGTGCGCCGCCTCTATCCTCAGCTTTCCGCCAGAGTCAGGCTGTGAGTGTGCAAGCAGGGGTGAAAAGGAGTGCTGATGGAACGATGAAGTGAGTACCTGAATATTCGACACCTTCCCTGTGAACTGACAAGCGATAAAATTAGGAATGTTTCTCCAGCAGGCGGGGGCGGATTCTCGAGTGCGGGTATTTCGTACGCTGATGTACAAGCTCATTCTGGTGTGAGACAGCCGTTTGCGCGGTTGGATGACATTCCAGAAGGCGGGGACGCTAAACGTGTAAGAAGATGACCGACATGACTCTAAGGTTTAAGCTACAATATCCATTCCTTTCATCCTTCACACATCGCGCACTTTATATACCTTTCTCTGTTATCACACGCGAGTCACTCGTCATCCCCCTGTTCCTATTTTCTAGCTCTATGCCACATTCTGCATTTCTCTATTTCAGTTTTTCTTGTCCACACATTCGGAACCTATGCACTGTATCTCGACCATGATTTGACTGTCCTTCCGCCTATGGGTATTCTACATCAAGAGCAGACGTGTATCCTATCAATCTTCTTCCTTTGTAGCATCCAGTACAGTGGTACAATAACATCTATGTATGAGACACGAATGATTGGCTGGACAATATGAGATCGGATCATCACCTGGTACGTGTACATACATGGATATTGATGGCATGGATCAAGAACATATTTCTATTTATTCTAAGCAAATGACCTATTTCTTGCAATTCAACTACGGCTTTACTTGTCAAACTACACGTCTAATAATCATCATCCTCATAGACACTTTTCACCTTGTACATAGACGACGGGTACTCGATGTTATCAACCTTGTTAATCGGATCGACTTCATACATCTTGATCGATGACTCTTCACTCTTGATCGCATTGGTGTCCACCTTCTTCCCAGCCGATTTCGATTTCGTCTCTGTCGCAGGTGGAGTTGGGATAGCTGTGTTGGCCGTTCCAGGAGTCGGAGCCTTCAAAGCAATCCCAGCAGCTCTTCCATCCGGAATCCTAACAAACTCCAACCTCCTCCTACTCCCTCTCCCAACACCTTCAGCTTCCTCAACAATCTTATCCAACACATAATATCCCTTTCTCTCGAATTGAATTATATCTCTTACTTTTAAAGAGAGAATATTTTGATCGGAGAGAGCGGGGAGAGATAGGAGAGTGTTTGAATTGGCTACGCTTAGGATGTCGTCGTCCTTTTCGAGTTTACGTTTGGTCACGATGTAGTCGTAGTCGAGGAGGGTTACTGGGATGAGTGAATGTTGGGTACGGGAAGAAGGTGTTGAGGGCTTGGCGAGCCAGGTGATTTTTTTGGAGGTGGATTTGAAATCTCCTGAGAGGTGAAGATCGACTTCGATGTGTGTGACATCCCCTCCTGGAGATGAGCGGGAAATGTTACGGACGATGGCATTTCCCCAGTCCATAAGTGTTATCTAGCGAGATGTTTTCATCAATCTTATAGGGAAGACGTAATGGAGATATAATCGAACCTCTTCGTTCTCAGCGAACGTCTTTGCATCCTCTTGCTCAATGAGGATGGTATTGGAGTACACGGTTTTCTTCATCCCGACATCCGGGTTTTTCTTGTGTCTGGGTAAGTCTTTTGATTCAGGTTGCTCCGGACCTCCTTTCACCGAAACCTCTACCCTGAATCAATGCTTCAGCAAATTACCAGTGATAGCACGGAATGAACGCACATCTTATCTGTAGCAATAGCACAGAACCTCGGTGCAATCGGATCAATTATCTTCTTATTTAACGTCCATATTGAATCCCACTCAAGCAAGACCTGATTTTGGGACGGTCCCTGGGAGAGCATGAACTGTCTCAACGCCTCACACGTCATACCTCTCCTCCGCATACCACGGAAAGTAGGAAAACGCGGATCGTCCCAGCTTTGAGCAAATCCATACGCAAGGCAATCACGCAGCTTGCGCTTTGAGAGGAAGGTGTAGACGAAATTGATGCGACTGAAGTCCCAGATGTAGACTTTGCGCAGTTTAAGAGCGTCGAGAACCCATTGGTATTGTGGATTACGGTCGCGATATTCGTTTGTTCTCAGTGCGTGAGTGACACCTTCGTGCGAGTCGATGACAGGACATGCGAAGTCATAAGTGGGATAAATCTTCCATCGGGACCTGCACGAAAAGTTAGACTTTGCCAGTATTAAAAAGAGTGACGGACTTGCCCAGTGCGATGATGAGGCTGGGGATTACAGCGATAGAGGACCGGATCGCGCATGGCCTTGTTAGGATCGGTCCAACTGATCTTTGCACGTAAACAATTCTTGAGTCCCTCCTCGGTACCGTCCTTCATCCACTGGAATTTCTCAAGGTTATCCTCAATCGATAGGTTGCGATTACGAGACTCGATGCCGTGCATGCGCTCGTGTTGCATCTAATTCCAATCTTAGGAAAGGATGAGGGGTGACGTTAAAGGTGAGGTTGACTCACAGTCTCACGATCAGTATCGTCAACATACGCAGTACCCCCTTTGATCATCTGGATGGCATACTCGTAAAGTTCATCAAAGTAATCCGAAGTATGGGATATCTTGTCGCCATGAATGTTCAATTCTGCAAGGTCCTCCAAAATGGCATCCTCGAACTCCTCTTTCTCTTTGCTAGGATTTGTATCATCAAAGCGGACGATAAGCTTCCCCTTGTACATCTCCGCGAAGTACTGGTTGAGGATGGCAGCCTTCAGATGACCAATGTGCAAATACCCGCTAGGCTCCGGCGGGAAGCGCGTAACAACCTTCCCCATCTCGGCGTTCTCGAGACCCAATGCGAATGATGACGCAGCCTTGCCCTTATCTGCCTTCGCCTACACGGGGATAAATACGTAAAATACAACAAAACACGACGGAAACTCACGCCACGCGACTTGGCTTCGGCCAACTCAGCTAGGGCTGTTTGCGTAGTAGGAAGCGTCTCGATATACGTAAACCATCGGAGTAGATGCGTATGCTTTCCTCCCTTCATAACGCCGAGGGGTTTCAAAGAACCTATTTCCAATGTCAGATATATGCATACATTAAGTAGATCACGTTGCGAGACAAGCCTTTGATTGCGCCCCATACTAGCCAGTCGGCAATTGTTAACTCGTGCCCATCCAAGAATGTGCGCAATGCGAGGCGATCGTCTAAAGAATCCAGAGAAGATACAACCGCGTTAAAGTCCTTCGTTGTGGGTAACATCTTGGCAAGAGCAACGAGCGCCTCTCCCTTGAAGCAAGTGCTTTAGAATCGTTAAGTTTTACATGATAGGAGTACCATACATGAGTGCTATTGCTCTCCGCACCTGCTTCCTTAGCAAGGGTCGCAACGATGTTCTCTCCATCCTCGACTTGCGTACCATCAGTTATCCGTGTAAGGGTTACGCCAGACTCGCCACGATCGTAGGAGATAGTCACGTTGACCCGATCCTTGAGATATGAAGAGATCGCAAGAGCGGCGAACGGAAATGGGTCACTCGACGGAGAAATAGAAAGGTTGAACATGGCGGAGATTGAGTATGAATCGAGTCAAAGGTCTCGAGATGTTTTCGTAAAGTTTTGGCATGGTTGCCAACTTAGGAAATGGGAAGATCGACGGTGAGATCGTGACTTTCGCGTAACGTCACAGACTCACGGTCGCGTCCTGCCAGTGCTTTGTTCCTCAGCCACACTATCTGACCTACGATATCAAGAGATGACCTGTGATAAGGCCTTCAAGCTGGGCGCTCAGCACTTCAAGAGCAATCGATATGAGGAAGCACTGGAGTCTTTCAACCAGGTTTGTGTCCAGCTCAACATCTGGCTTGTTCCGCGAGTTTGACAATTGTTTTGAGGCGATCCGGGAAAACTCCAAAAACAAGACGCTCTATGACTCAAGGGCCGCTGTTTTCGAAAAACTGAACCGACCTCTTGACGCGCTGAAGGACTCCAAGAAGGTCATTGATCTCGCACCTCAGATGTGGCAGGTTTATCTTTCCAATTCTCAACGTTCATCATTAGTTATTCACGAGTGCATTGCCGTAGGGATATGCTCGATCTGCACGTATCTTCCACCATCTAGGGAGAAACACGGCATCGTTGAAGATGGTAGACCTCGCATTGGAGCGTTTGAAGCCCACAGACGTAAAGCGACGCGCCGAACTGGAAGCACTGCGCGAGAAAGCAGCCGCGGCATCGGAGCCACCTCCATGCCATTTCTCGAAGCTTCCCGTAGAACTGCAGACCGAAATCTTCACTCTTGTTGTCGACGGAAGTAACAGAAAGATGCTCGCGCTCACTCTGATCTGTCGAACTTGGAGAGAGATCATCATACATAATCCAAAGTTTTGGCGCCATCTCGTCTTGACGCCGAATACGACCCTAAAGAAGGCAGATGCATGGTTAGAGCGTGCCAATGGTGTCCTCTCTCGTCTGTGCTTCGAGGCCGGGTTTACGGTCGCTAAGAAACCGAAAGTATTCAGGAATGGTTCAAGCAGCCTATGGTCGAAGCTTGACGAGTTGGAGATGACAACTTACAACAAGGACCTCGATTCGATAATCCCCATTGAAATATTACACCAGCTTCGACCGCGAAGCATCACTCTCACGAGTGCGGAACCTTCTCCTGCCTTGGTGGAGTTTCTTCGTAACGTAGAGGCTTCACGGTTGCAAAAACTTGGTCTGACAACTGCGGAGAGGTATATCATCAGCTTGGAGAAGTTTCCGTTCTCGGCCTTGACAACCCTCGAATTGACCGGAACGTTTACCTATCATGCTCTCCTCGCATTGGTGGAACGCAATCCATCACTCGAAGTTCTACGTGTCATTTTGACGGGTGCTGGAGATTTCCGAACCGTACCTGAAATCCCCAACTGCATCGATCTTCCCAATCTCAAGTACCTCATGCTATCTGATACGTGTGCACCGGACGTGTGCCTGCGGAAGATGCAATTTCCCAATCTTCAGTCATTTCAACTGATGCGGGCCACGGGCGACGTTGTCAATTCTTGCATAGAAGAAATTCGGTCGCGGAACCTATCCCATCTGAAGGATTTTGGCGTGCCTCATTGTCATCACGTATCAGCCCCGCTTCTGATCTCATTTCTTCTCAGCGCGAGCAAGCTGGAGTCATTGATTATAAAGTCTAGCTCGTTTTTATCGGGCGACATAAATTTGATAGTTAACGCGTTAACCGAATGGCCATCTGACGGTGAAAATGGAGCGTCGCGATCGATTCCTTGTCCGAGATTGCAAGAACTAAACCTATCTCTGTCATCAAATCTCAGAGCTGGCCCCCTAGCACGACTCGTCAAAGCGCATCTCGCAATCCCAACAGACACGGCATCAGGTTCAGAGCCAGTTCCGAATGAGGAATCCAGTCCAGCTTCGCCAGCAGTCGAGAATTCCAATCAGATTATCCCGATACGTTCACTAATCGTTGACGAATGCGAGTTGATCGATCCTAGTACAATACCGTGGTTCCGGGCTACAGTGGCAAATGTTAGCAACAAGATCAAACCAGTGAAGATGGGAAGGGGACAGAGGTGATCTGAGCACGCGGGACGCGGGATTGTGTACCCTCGAGCTGTTTGGTAGGATCCATTGTTCCAACTCGAGGCTGGAATCCGTCTGGTGAGGACTGTCAGTTAGGGACTTGAGATTATTTATCGGGTATTTTTCGCTTACAGCTCATCCTGTCACTGTTTGAAGCGCTTCATTTCTCATCTCCATCCCCAATTCAGAGTTCCAAACTAGGTCATACTATTTTGCTCTAATGTACAATAACTCTTTTGAATCGAAGTAAACTAAACAATTCTAAACAGTATTAAACATAACGGCTACCATCGGGAAAGTGAAAGGACACCATCAATCCGACTCTGCGAATATCTTCTCCATGCTCTCTCCAATCCGAAGTTCACCAAATCCACGTACCATAGAAAGTCTCGCAAATTTCGCCTCGTCACTAATCCCATAACACCTGGGCGGTAACCAAAGTTCACCAGCAGTGCCTCTGCCTTGGACATACTTAATAACGTCCCTCACGACATCAACCGTCGCCTGGCTGAAAATAGCAGCAAGAAGGCTTCTGGAGCGTTTATCCCGTGCAGAGTCCACGTCTCCTCTTTCGAGTAGGTCAGGCCAGATATTACACGCTAAATGGTGTACAGCGACGAAGCGAATAAATCCATCCAGAGGCCACTTGATCAGAGCACGCAAGTACCACCCTAGAATCTCTGCATCTGACTCGGCGGGCCAGAAGTGCTGTTTGAGGTCTGGAGAAGGTGCATCTTCGATGGGTGTACGAATTGAACGTAAGGTATGTCCGAAGTCTCCCCAGAGGAGTTTTCGATAATCCGAAGCATAGGTCATAGATAAGGGAGGGAGAAGAAGCCGCGCAAAGTTAGGATGTGAAAACGAAATAGAGTCGTACAGCGCAACAAAGTCGGTGTAAAATTGGAAGAATGGTGTACCTTCGCCGAGGAAACCTTTAGCTGCGACCTCCAAGTTCATTTCTCCCGTGTAAGTTTGTGAATGAATTTCTGGACTGCGAAGGGTGAATGATGCAAGGAGAGAATCCATAAGTCGTCCTACAATCGGATCGCGGAACACTTCTTGGTTTGAGTCGCTCTGTTGTTGATTATGTTCCAACATGAATACTTTCATGCAATTGAAGGCCACATGCGCGAACCCTGGAGCAAATTCTCTTAGAGAACTTACGCTCAATGTCCTCTGCACGTGTAGCATCAATGACAGCGACGTCTGCGTGAGATCCGTCTCTGATGCATTCCACGAGTCCGGCACCGAATCGGAGTTTGTCAATATCGGCGACGTTCCTGATCGCAAAAGATGATCCAATGCAACACAAGGCCAATCCGGTTTAAGTGGAAGACCTGAAATGCCTGGTTTCGATGATGAACGACGGATACAATCAGCTGGTAACGTCTGAGTCGTGCTTTTCTGGATTGATTCCGGTGTTGGGGCGTGTGGTGATAGGTAGTAATTATCATCGGGACGAATCATGTTCTCGACGAATGGCGTGAGGAATTGTAGTTTTTCGGTGCACTCGATCTGAGAGTTTTCTTTGCTGACGAACACTTCGACTATTAACGTTGCACATTCCTCGTCTCCTGGTAGAAGCACTTGCAAACCAGCGAGGCTTAGCGGCACCCAATCGCCGGCGCTGAGCACTAATCGGGCCAGTTGGATGAAAGAACCAAGGAAGTCCGAGGCAGATCGCATGTACAGGACTTGTGTTCTGACCAACAAACCGTCCCGGGGCTCGTTCACTCGCTTTCCGATTGACCGCAGAACATCGCTGGACAGCAGCACCAATACGACTGAAAATAGCAACGAAGTCGCGTCGATGATCCACGGGGGAGTACGGTCGCTCCGAGAGTCTTGGCTGATTTGGACCATGGATTCCTTAGGGAGGCACGCCAGGCAGAGTCTCGTGAAGCTGGCAAGAGTCCGGCTTGACTCCGCTATTCGTTCCAACCGTTCCCTTACATGGTCGACAGGAGTTTCTTCTGACAAAGTCTTCAACAACTCCCCATTGAGCTGAGCAACGGTTTCAGCAACTAAGTCTTTTTCAGCCCCGCCGCTCCAGGTTCGTTCAATTGCAGTGACGACAGAATCGCAGTCATCCTGACCAGACCTGGCGCTGTTGATTCTGCACCCCTTCAGCCAGGAAGCCAAAGCATCCCACACAGATCCCCAAAGGCGACCATTGTTATTTCGCCTTTCAGCCATGAGGTTCCTGAAACCTAGTATTTCGACACCCCAGGTCCAACCGACGACTTGACTCCAGAGTAAATCATGCTGTGGCGTTGTACGATGCGGGTCGCATGCACAAGTCATCCAGACCGATAGTAGATCCAGCCAAGAAATCTTCAATTCAACAGACGCGCCACCTGAATCTCGAAGGATACTTGATGAGAGGCGGTTGAAATGCCCCGCTGCCGTAGTAGCGACGCCTGAGTATAATCCATATTTTCCGAGGGCTGCATATAGGTCCAGCGTTCCACGTAGTAGTGAATCTGTGAGCTCTGGTGAAAATGGAGAGGCTGATATAGGAGAGGCGATCGTGACAAATCGAAGTAGCGCATCTGCAGGTCCTTCTAAAGAACGAGCATTCGCGCGCGATGAAAGAGCCAACGTTTGAAGGAAGTCGAGAGCAATAGGATTAGGAATTGATCCACGATCGGTAGGAGGAATGGGTGTTAGAAGGAAAGCGCCGACCGTGCATGCGACAAGACGAGGCGTTTCGCAAATAGTAGTGGCAATCTTGACAGAATGACGCGCAAACTGCTGAAGAATGGAAAGCAACTGTGACAATGACTCTGAGGGTAGGCTCTGAGTTTCTAATAACACTGCCATTTGTGGAAGCAAGTCGGAAAATGGGAGTGACGATATGGGATCAAGTGATGATAGAGAACTCTCGGAGGGATTCTCCTCGTCAATCTGACTGACTCCAGTATTGAGCTTACGGAGCTCCACTCCCCCAAGGTCTGCAATCTCCTCATCGTAGACAACACACGTCCACACAAGATCGACAGCCTGTGCGCCAACAGTCCCCCTTTCCGCAAGCGCCGCGAGTCCGAGCACTAGCGCTCGAGTCCGCACGCCATCCCGATCCTTGATCCCTGATAACTCGTCCTCTCGCCGTGCCAATCTGCGTACCACTTTAGAAAGTACGCCCAGAACTGTCGCTCTTTGTGCTGGAACACTCGAGCGAGCAAGCAGAAAGAGCTCATCAAGTGTGTAACCCGCTGCTGACGACCCGCCGTGGTGGTGAAGGCCTAGGTGTGTTGGCAAAGTATGTCGCACTGCAATAGGTATGAGAGCGCCGGAGAGGTCAAACCGTGGTTCGGAATCCGGCAATGTACCCTTTTCCTTTGATTCAATCCACTCAAGAGAAGGTTCTTTCGCTGGTACATCCGGGAAGAAACGCCGCCGAATATATTCAGGAGTCCCTTCTTCGGGGCTGCTCGCGTCCACTTGTGATTCTAGAGGTGCAGCTATTTCGTCGCTCTTGTTGTCCTGTGTGGATGTCGGAGGAAGCAACAGTCCAATTGGCTTGCGAGGGGAAGATGGCTCAGACTGATAGACGTGAACGTCATTCGGGGTCACATCAGCGAAACGCAGTTTGCGAGTACTCCTTCCGGGTGATGAGCTCCGCGAAGACGGCTGGGATAGGATGCTTCGAGGAGGGGATACAAATTCTTGAGAAAGAAGAAAGTGAGCCAGAGTTTTGTGGGTAGCACGAGTACGCACTGTTCCTAGCTATAGGTGAGATCGGAGTTGGTTGAGCGACACCGGAACCCGTTTTAGTACCGGGAGCAGCAGTAAACACTTCAGCATTGGTCTCTTTCTCCCTGCCTTGTGTATCTGCGCGAACGTGAAACAAAATCCAAGCCACAATTACAACAAAGAGTAAGCCGAGCATTTGAGATACATGAAATGCGTTGACGCACCGATATCCGCCTCAGCTCGTGCGAGTGCTTCCCGTGCCCTGTGAAGTAGCTCAACCACGTTTGGGCCGAGCTGCTCAATAATCTGGGCAGCGTGGCGCGCACGCTCTTCTTCTGACATGGCTTCTATTGTACGATCGTTATCTCGACGCATTCGTTCTTTCCATTCTTCGTCATTTCCAAGGCTTGAGTCTGAATCCCTCAAACGACCAGACAGGCCAACTTTGCCTGAATAAGACAAGGCATGTCGAGGAAGTGCAGCAAGAAACGCACCACGGGAGATCAAGCCACCTTCGTCACGATCTCGGAAGCCCGGCTGCAAACCTCGACTGCTACGGACTATCGGCACTTCTATTAAACCCCTGGCTTCTGCTTCTCTTGAGCCATCCCGCTTTGCCTCCCTTGCACGAACAAACGCACTTTTGGAGCGGTGCTGAACGGACGGAAAACCGGATGGCGAGGAAGAGTGGGCTGAATTGGGTGAAGAGGGTGATCTTGACGGACGTTCAACTACCGATCCAACGAGAGATGGTTGTGAACGCTGCATATATATAAACTGGAAATGATCGTTGTGTATGCATTAGCATGATGCATGCAAAGCAAAGTAAGTATCGAAGGTTAGTCAGAGCCATTCTGACATAAGCAGCCGCTGACTAGATAAATCACCGCCATCACCGCCATCAATGGATCAGCAAATAAATAAAGTTTTCCAAATATAAAAAGTGTACCTAGCCGAGGATCACAAGACCGAATTCGGAATCCTTCGGCTTTTGCACCAGTTCAAGCTTGGCGTCTCCCGTTCGACATCCACAGGCTGTGTGACTCCTTCCTCCCCCCTCTGTCTCTCTCCAACACCACCACATTCATCATCCTCTCGCCTCCTTCTCTCATCTTCCTTGCGCCTTAAAATCAGTATCTTGAGTGTCTATGCATGTTGATTCTCCTTCCAACTTTCACGTCGATAGCACTTTTTCTTTCTGTGGCGAACCCGCGCTAAATGATTCATCAGGCAGACCTTTGTTGTCGCGGATATCAACGCACTCGAGCGGCGAAAGTTCAACCTCAAACGATGACAGATACGCAGATGGTTCGCTCGCAAGTTTCGGCTCAGTCGCTGAAACTCTCGTATCACGTGGAGAGTTCTTCGTTCGTGACGAGTTAAAATCCGCGTCCGCTCCGGAACGCTCAAATGCATTTCCCTTTCCTGTCGAACGAGCCGGTAGCCAGCGAGTTTTAAACAGTGCTTTGGCATCCTCTCCTGCTCACGCTTTCCTGGCTATGTTTAGTCCGCCGACCGCATCTTCCATTGCAGCACGACAAGATACTGTAATCGCAGGCTATAAGTTGGAACAAACCATCGGAAAAGGAGCGTTCTCAGTCGTGAGGAAGGGAGTCTCTGCTACCGGGGAGATTGTAGCCATAAAAAGAGTCACTAAGATGGACATGGAACGGCAAGAGGATCCAGACGAGTGTAGGCGACAGCTTGAGAACGAGATAGAAATATGGCGCACACTGAAGCATGAACACGTGCTCCCTCTTTTTGATGTCGAACGTGCCCTTGATGCCGACTACTTTATCACTCTGTATTGTCCTGCGGGCTCCCTGTTTGACATACTGAAACGAGATGGTAGACCGGCTCTGCACCAAGACGATGCAGGAATGTTGTTCCGACAAGTTGTTCGCGGATTGCGATATCTTCATGAGACAGCAAGAGTCGTACATGGTGACATTAAACTTGAAAATATCCTTGTGGATGAAACACGGATGTGCCGAATAACTGACTTCGGTTTGTCGAGACGAATGTCGGATCCGTCATTACCACAGGCTGAAGAAGACTGTCCATGTCTTCACGAACAGGCGGTAGATCACGCTATTGACCGACTACGCAGATTTACTACGATATCACACAGCTCCAGACAACAATCCCACCAAAGCCGTTTCCAACGGTCGACTCGCCATCGCAACTCCACGCCTCTTGGAAGTGGGCATGATACACCGCATTCGGTGCCACATCCTCATTTTAACCCTGGGTCTCTGCCCTACGCTGCCCCCGAGCTCCTCTCCCCTCCTCCCTCGCAGTGTTCGATTCATCCACGTCCCTCCCCTGTCAATCCCGCGCAGGATATGTGGGCGCTTGGAGTTCTCCTCTACGCTTTACTGACCGGCCGTCTCCCATTTAATGATGCTTTTGAGCCAAGGTTACAAATGAAAATTATACATGGTGAGTTTCTTGCCCAGCATAGTCCAGGTGTTCGTTTTAACGAATATTCTTTTCGACTAGGTGCCTATGATCCTCCTCCGGGTATCGGGCACGGTACTGAGAACGTGCTTCGCGGATGCCTTGAACGAGTGGTTTCTGCTCGGTGGACGATAGATATGGTTGACGACGTTGCTTGGGGTATATGCTGAGGAGTGGAGGCCCGAGCGATTGCTGCAGTACCTTCCGGAGACCTGGCAAAGACGCACATGCCTGGAGTTTACGCACCAATGTACGGTACATCTGTCCTCCCACTTGCCTGTATGAAGCGTATAATTATTTCTTAGGATGACCTTCATTGGCGGAGGTGGAGCATGCATGTAAGTCGCGTCATCACTCTCTTCATTCGTACCTAACGAACTATTCTTAACATCAGTGGCTTCAAATTCACCGAAATGGAAATGAGTACGATATTTTTTGAAGCACGTTAAAAACCAACTACTCACCTTATTCCTGTAGAAATGGTCTTGACTATGCTGCTAGGAACTTTGCATTCAAACCAGACCCAATTGCCTTTGAGGGTGTCACTACTCAAGGATTAAACAACGGCCGAATTTACTGTGCGGTTCCTTATCGAGCGAAATTGTTCATCAGTATGCGCCTTGTCATTTCCGAGTTTGAAGTGAACGGAATGTACTGTACATACATTGTTCTGCGGTTTCCTCTTCTTTAATAGTCCCCTTTCTTTATTATCGTTTTTACTCATGTGCTCGACTCGACTTTTGCATTCCAGTTTCCACAGATACCACAACACGATACTCCTGTTTATATGATGTGTCTTTTTTATCTCTCTCATTATCTGGTCCAGCTGTCCCACATATGTTCTTCACAGTGTATTCTATATTACCACACATCCCCTTTTGTAGCACTTAGATCCTTGTCCCTAACTTATTTTCCACCGGTGTTTCCTACGTATGAATACATTTTCCCTGCGTATCAATGCGGGATCTCACCATTGAGCTGCTTCATCGGCAGGATGCCATAGATAACGGGTAAGCAATAAAACTAATTCTCATATCAAGAAAAAAAAAGAGAAGATGAGGTTGTCATGCACGTGATGTACTACGGGATCAATCCGACACGGCGGGCAAATCAGGATAGGTGAGGTCGGAATTTTAAATGTTTTTTTCGCCGTCATTTTAAATGCTGGTAAGCATATCGACCCATAAGATATTATGAATATAAACCACGTGTCGATATTTTAAATGTCGACTTGCATATCAACTTCACTCTGATATTTTAAATATCGATAGACTTATATTTTATAGCCCAACTGATATTTAAAATGGCAACCCTGTTGATATCCAAATCGATATTTAAAATGCCAGCACGTGACTTATATTTTAAATATCGAACAGTCGGATATCCTTATCTGTATTTAAAATGACAGAAGAAAACATTTAAAATATCGACCTCACCTCCATCCTGATTTGCCCGCCGTGCCGAATGGGATCATCTGAAAACTGTACCTTCATCGTCAAATCGTCAAGGAGGATGCCGGTCCCAGTGCTTGCTACTTTCGAGCGAGAAAAGCAATCCAGAGTCGCATTTCAACAGTTATTTGAAACCCGCGTACCTCGCTATCGGAAGCGTATTGCGCCTCTGCTCGATGAGGAGTATCTGTTACACCGGAGATTTAAGTTTCTGCCTGCATTTGAGAGAAAAAATTGCCGTCATTCGTACAACGACTTAAAGCTGGCATTCTTCGCTTGTGAGTCTTCTTTACGTGCTGCGCAACTTGGGCTACTGGATACCCCGGAGTCAATGGAGTTGTTTATCATGCGCCGTTCATATGATGGCGGAAGCGAATGTGTCTGGTTCAAACTTGACCCTGATGGGCAGGAAACGCTCGGAATGGCTAAACCCTCTTCAACTAAACCCTTTTCAAGAAAGTCACCTTCAATCTGAACGTTCAATTTGCAGGGAGAGTTGGCCAGTTCCGGTGATAGAGACTGCCCATGTCTTCCGTCTCCCTGTGCCTTGGACTCATCCGGCGTTAAGCGAATTGGTAGGTTAACGGTACCTTTACCTAACCGAAAATGCTCAACTGCGCGGTATGTGTTCATCTGCTCATCCGAGAGTCGCTTAAACAGCGGCGCGCATTTTCAACTGACTCACTTTGACTTCTTCCCGACTGCTTCCTGATGGACCATTCGAGCTTCTATCGGCCAAGAAGCTTGAGGGGGTCAGCAGTTTTCTTGTCATAACCCGATTTCGTTGGGAGCGAACGGAGGCAGGACACCGCAACTATCTTGATCTGGAAAATAACATTCCGAAGAACCAGCTCCATTCCCAGGTATACATACGGTCACAATGTGCATTGATACAAGACTGAAAGTCGGAGCAAAAATGGCAATTTGGAAACAGGAACGTTGAGGGGTCCCACATCACGAGATATCTATGAGGTAGGCTGTCAGCAATCGAGAATTCCCATCATCCAGACAATTTCTTTCTCACAATACATTGACCAAGTACTGGGAATGCTGTTCGTATGTGCGCATTCTGGCGATTATTGCACGTCCTTTCAAGACACTTATTCTCTTTTTCAGCCACCCCGAATTTCCTTAAGTCTGAACTAAGATGGTATGGCCTTAAGATGAGCCCGGAGTTCCCGCACCGGCGATTTGTCTTCGCCTTTTAAATGCCCTGGTGCTTCGTTTCTGTGAAAAATTTGACGGATCAATTGCTTTACTCCATGGCTATTTCGTCTCACCTTCATGCCTTGAGTGATACTGATTTATCACCGCAGTGCTTCGTGCGATGCACCCACGGTCAAACTTGTGACTTTCTGGGTCGTTGCGAAATTTTTCTCGACTTGACCAATTACAGGACTTTGCTACGTTGCTTCTTGACATGCAATACTGCTTCCTCGGATATAGACACCCGAGAGGTAAGCAAGTATCTTGTCATCAATAGTCGTAGCGAGCTCAATCACCACGGCTAGGTTATGTTGACCCGCTGCTTGGTCGCAACCAATCTAGGAGAACCCGGGCCTCTGTTCCCTTCTTCTGCTTAAATTTCATCTTGCACTTCTCCTTGACAATATAAAAGATGTCGCCCTATTGACTAGTAAATCCAGCTTCGATACTCCCGCATTACAGTCCCAATGCTGCTCACGATTGCCCAGGGCCTCCTTGCTCTGTATGCTCTCTACTTCATAAAGCGCCTCCTTGTCCCCAAATCCATTTTCGATAATATTCCTGGTCCTCCGAGGAAGTCATGGTGGAAAGGTCAGTGGCCATTTTCTCGCATTTCCACCTCACTTGCTCACCTTTATTCCCATTGCAGGATGCTTTTACCAAGTCTTTGACCTCAATGGATGGAAATTCCATCACGATATTATCGAGAAGTATGGAAGTGTGATGAAGCTACCGATGCTTTTCGGCGTGAGTCCCGTACAGGATCGTACTCTAGAGTCTGACAAAGCCATTATGTTGACAGCACGAGGAGCTGTACATCACGGACCCTCTGGCACTCCACCATATATTTGTCAAAGATCAATACATTTACGAGGAAACAAGCACGTTTATCAGGTGCGTTTGTTTGAAGCTACGCGTGTCGTTCATGTTTGCTAAGGAAAACACCCCAAGTTCTAATGCTCTGATTTTTGGCTCGGGTCTGCTGTCTACTCTCGGTGCGGTATTTCTACCTTCATCTCGCCGGTCTGTTCTGACAAGTCTTGCCTCATATTCAAGGTGACCATCATCGCAAGCAGCGCAAGATGCTCAATCCAGTTTTCTCACTGAAACATATGCGCGATCTGCTTCCGGTATTTCACCCGATTTCGAACGAAGTGAGTGTGCGTCTACTCTCGGAAACCGAGTTGGTTTGAACAATTTGGCGCAGCTCCGCAAAGTCCTCTCTGACCAAGTCCAAGATGGGCCCAAAGAAATTGACCTCCTTCACTGGCTTTCCAGAGCGGCCCTTGAGTTCATAGGACAAGGAGGGTTTGGATATTCCTTTGATGCCCTACACAATGAGGAGGCAAGCGTATACGGTGCATACGTCAAGAAGTTAGGGTACTTAGTCAACTTTTCACCCTCTATGTCAGAGTCATTCTGACACCATATTATCCTAGGGTGATAGTTTTTAAAACAGTATTCCACAGACAGTTCCTCCCTTGGATTGACAATATCGGCTCTCCTGCGTTCCGTCGTAAACTTGTTGATCTGATGCCGTCCAAACTTATCAAGGAGACTGCAGAAGTTATCAACGTTCTTGATCATCAATCCAGGGTCGTATATGAAGAGAAGAAGAGGGCACTAGAGAAAGGAGATGAAGCCGTCACGAAGCAAGTTGGAATGGGTAAAGATATTCTGAGTGTCCTTCGTAAGTGAGGTAGTCTGTGTCTAGATAATAATTGTTGCTGACGTACATATGACCAGTCAAAGCGAATCTGGCGGCAAACGAAAGTGATAGGCTACCAGAAGAGGAGGTTCTCGGACAAATAAAGTAAGTGAAAATACACACCGCTGATAATACATTGCTAATGGTTGTAAAGCACCTTCATCTTCGCTGGTCAAGAAACAACATCACACGCCATCAGCAGGACACTACACCTTCTCTCTGATAACCCCAAGGTTCAGAACAGGCTTCGAGACGAAATAGTGCATGCAAGGAAGGAACACAGTGGCGCCGAATTTAACTACGACACACTGATGGGATTGCCATATCTCGATGCCGTCTGCCGCGAAACGTTCCGCGTTTTCCCTCCGGTATCTATTGCTACTCGGACGTAAGTTGCTCTGTTAGATTGTGAAGCTCGAGTATCTCTCAAATGGGGATTTCACGCCTGTAGCACAAGAAAGGATATAGTCTTGCCTCTTGCATGGCCCATCCTCGGTGCGGACGGAAAGTCGGAAATCAGCGAAATACCAATCAAGAATAATACAAATGTTAACGTCTCCATTATTGGAGCGAACAGGAACAAGAAGATATGGGGTGAGGATGCTGAGGAGTGGAGACCTGAGCGATGGCTGCAGCCCCTTCCGGACAGTGTAGTGAAGGCACACATGCCTGGAGTTTATTCATCGATGTACGATTTTCCTCTCCTCGTATGATCTTATCTCACAGAAGGTGTAAAGGATAACATTTATTGGAGGGAGTCGGGCATGCATGTGAGCTGTGTCCCACCGTCCCAAGCTCGCTTCCACTTACCCATTTTGCACCGCAGCGGATTCAAGTTCGCCGAAATGGAAATGAGTGAGTTCTCCCCTCCAAGTATGCGAGAATCAGCTACTCATATGGTTCTTCCGCAGAGCTCGTATTGACAACGCTTCTGGAAGTGTTCGAATTCAAGCCAGGCCAGGAAGTGGAATGGGAGATGTCAGGGATATCAAAGCCGGTCTTGAAGCACTCCCCAGATAAAAGGTCAGGTTTGCCGTTGATAGTGTCGCTGGTAGGAAGCAAGACATGATATGTACAGTCAGTCGTCTTGTTCATGGATAGTCTGAGCTTATGCGGTCCATCCCGATGTATTCACGATGTATACTGGTTTGTATCAATGTCAAGTACATCGAGTGAACTATACAAAACCCACTAAACCAATGAGATTGACTAAAAATACTGTATCTCTCATAGCGGCATTTCCCAAATCGAGTGATGTTCGCGAGTTCAGGCTTGAGAAGTTACAATTTAGCTAAAGGATTAAGGAATCATCACTCACCACATCAGTCACAGACTGAGACTGATAAGATTTCATTCTATTACAAGCGTTACCAGCAGTGCCATCATCGATTAGATGCATTTTTAGTGGATCGCGTATCAATTGCTGCACAAAGTCACACCGTCACGTTTCTGCCTCGTCACTGCCACTGTAACTGATCATCTTCTACTGGTGAACCAGCTTATCGATGCCACCCAGAGCAACACAACACTAAGCCAGCTCCGTTTATACATACTGAACTAATCCTAGATATGTCACGGTGCCAGAACTACCAAGAGGGTCTCCCACGATTTCGCACTTTGCCCTTACTAGCCGACCCTCCAGGTCTCTCAATGTGCGTTTATAAGTGTAAAGAGGCTTATGGATGCAATACAGACGAGCCGCACAACGCGCGAAAGCCCGTGCTCTCGCTTCTCGCATTTCTGGATGTGCTGCGCAGATGTATCCCAACTCGCCGTCCTTATACGTCCTGGCTGCATCCCATGAACTCAATACCTCTCGCATGCAGCAGCGTGCATTTTGCTCCAGCATGACATACGGTGAATAACAAAAATGTGAACTTGTGGCGGGAGTATCTGAAGATGGAGCTCAAATTCATGGAGGCGCTGGGACGACGATGGAAAATCCTGGGGTTAATGGTGAAGAAGAAGCTAATGATAAGGATATGGGTAAGGAAGATGTTGAAGAGTTGGCCAAAGTCAGTGGGGCAGACAGAGCTCTGGCAGAAGCAGATAAGAATGACGAACAAGCGCGAAAGGAACTCCCGAATGGCGCGATCGTGAAGAATCATGCTTTGCCGCAATTGTGGCACCAATACCCAAGCTGGTTGGAGCGAAGCGAAACAATGTAGAGTCACATTGTGAAACCCACGTACCTCGCGATCAACTGCGCCTCTGCTCGGCGGGGTGTATTTATTACACCGGGGATTCCTGCTCGCGTTTGAGAGGACTTAAGGATTACCGTCATTCATCCAGTTGAGGCTGGTATCCTTCGCTTGTGAGTCTTCATTACGCGCTGCGCGACTTGAGCTTACCGGATACCCCGGAGTCAATGGAGTTATTTATCAGGCGCCGTTCATAGAATGTCGGAAGCGAATGTGACTGGTTTCCATAAATTTGATACTCAGGAAATGACTCGGAATGGCCAAAGTATTTTTCAAGAAAGTCACCTCAATTTACTCATCCGACGTTACATAAACATCGCCGTGCGTTTTCAACTGACTCGATTCAAATCAACTTCTTCCGCTTCTTCCGCCCATGGAGTCATAATCAGATTTCTATTGGGATATTCTGACCGTCAGTCTCATCTTGGAATCGCTGTTCGCAGGTGTAATTTCTGGCGACTATCGAGTAACCTATTGTCTCTCAAGACACGTATTCTCTTTTCAGACACCCCGCATTTCCTGAACTCTAGACTATGGTGGTATGGCCTTAGCTGGCCCCGCAGATCCCGCACCGGCGACTCGCCTTCGCCTTTTGCACATAAACTCCGTCGCTGTATTGGACGGATCAATCCGGCATGGCTATTTCATCGCATCCTCCTGCTTTTATTGACACTGGTTTTACACTGCAGTGCTTCATGCGAGTCACCCACAGCCAAGCCTGTGACTTTCGAAGCGTTGCAAAATCTTTCTTGACCTGACCAATTACCGGAATGTAGCTTCTTGACCTTGACATGCAGTACTTACGATGATGCGACCCTGTGAGGTAAGCAAGTTTCTTTTCATCAGTAGTCGTAGCGATCTCAAACACCACAGCTAGGTGATGTTGACCCGCTGCTTGATCAGCAACTGAGTCAAGAGAACCCAGATCTCCTCTGTCCCTTTATCCGCTTGAATTCGATCTTGCGCTTCCCCTTGACAATATAAAAGATCGTTGGGATCGCCGCAATTGTTTAGCAAATTCAGCTGCGATACTCCCGCATTACAGTCCCAATGCTGCTCACAATTGCCCAGGGCCTTCTTGCTGTGTATGCTCTCTACTTCATAAAGCGCCTCCTTGTCCCCAAATCCATCTTCGATAACATTCCTGGTCCTCCGAGGAAGTCATGGTGGAAAGGTCAGTGGTCATTTTCTCGCACTTCCACTTCACTTGCTCACCTTTCTTCCCATTGTAGGATGCTGTTACCAAGTCTTCGACCCCAATGGAAGGAAATTCCATCGCGACATTATTGAGAAGTATGGAGGTGTGGTGAAGCTACCGATGCTTTTCGGCGTGAGTCCCATACGGGATCGTATTCTAAAGTCTGATAGATCGATTATGTTCATAGTACGATGAGCTGTACGTCACGGACCCTCTGGCCCTCCACCATATACTTGTCAAGGATCAGTACACTTATGAACCAGCAAGCGCGTTTATCAGGTAGGTCGAACGAAAACTATGTTGCTCATCTTTGCTAAGGGACATACCTAAGGACCAATGCTCTGACTTTTGGCTCGAGTTTGCTGTCTACACTCGGTGCGACCGTTCCTACCTTCATTTATCTGGTCCGTTCTTACAAGTCCTGTCTCACGTTCCAGGTGACCACCATCGCAAGCAGCGCAAGATGCTCAATCCCGTGTTCTCACTGAAACATATGCGCGATCTGCTTCCGGTATTTCACCCGATTTCGAATGAGGTGAGTGCGCATCATCTACTCTAAGACGACAGGCTGGTTTGAACAACTTGGCGCAGCTCCGCAAAGTCCTCTCTGACCAAGTCCAAGATGGGCCCAAAGAGATTGACCTCCTTCACTGGCTCTCCAGAGCGGCCCTTGAGTTTATAGGACAAGGAGGGTTTGGATATTCCTTTGATGCCCTACACAATGAGGAGGCAAGCGTCTACGGTGCATACGTCAAGAAGTTAGGGTACGTAGTCAACTCAACTTTTCACCCTCCATGTCAGAGTCATTCCTGACACCATATTATCCTAGGGTGATATTTTTCAAAACAGTATTCCACAGACAATTTCTTCCTTGGATTGACAATATCGGTTCTCCCGGGCTCCGTCGAAAACTTGTTAATCTTATGCCGTCCAAACTTATCAAGGAGACTGCAGAGGTTATCAACGTTCTTGATCATCAATCCAAGGTCGTATATGAAGAGAAGAGGAGGGCACTGGAGAAAGGAGATGAAGCCGTCATGAAGCAAGTTGGAATGGGGAAAGATATTCTGAGTGTCCTTCGTAAGTGTGGGTTTTCGTGTCCAGGTAATATTATTGCTAACGTACATGTGACCAGTCAAAGCGAATCTGGCGGCAAACGAAAATGATATGCTACCAGAAGAGGAGGTTATTGGACAAATAAAGTGAGCGAAAATAAGCACCGCAGATAACGCATTACTGACGGGCATAAAGCACTTTCATTGCAGCCGGTCAAGATACAACGTCGCACGCTATCACAAGAGCGTTGCATCTCCTCTCTGATAATCCCAAGGTCCAGAACAGGCTTCGAGATGAGATAGTGAATGCTAGGAAGGAACACGGTGGCGCAGACTTCGACTACGAAACGCTAATTGGATTGCCATATCTCGATGCCGTCTGCCGCGAAACATTGCGTGTTTTCCCTCCGTTAATTATGGTTTCTCGGACGTGAGTTGCTCTGTTGGATTGTGAAGCTCGAACATTACTGAAATAAGAACCTCTCTCCCTTGCAGCACAAGGAAGGATGCCGTCTTGCCTCTTGCATGGCCCATCCTCAGTGCAGACGGAAAGACAGAAATCAGCGAAATACAAATCAAGAACAACACGAATGTTATCGTTTCCATCATTGGAGCGAACAGGAGCAAGAAGATATGGGGTGAGGATGCTGAGGAGTGGAAACCTGAACGGTGGCTGCAACCCCTTCTGGACAGTGTAGCGAAGGCGCACATGCCTGGAGTTTATTCATCTATGTACGATTTTCCTCTCCTCGTTTGATCACGTTTCTCACACATGGTATAAAGGATGACGTTCATTGGAGGGAGTCGGGCATGCATGTGAGCTGTGTCCCACCGTCCCAAGCTCGCTTCCACTTACCCATTTTGCACCGCAGCGGATTCAAGTTCGCCGAAATGGAAATGAGTGAGTTCTCCCCTTCAAGTATACAAAAATCAGCTACTCATATGGTTCTTCCACAGAGCTCGTGTTGACCACGCTTCTGGAAGTGTTCGAGTTCAAGCCAGGTCAGGAAGTGGAATGGGAGATGTCAGGGATATCAAGGCCGGTCTTGAAACACTCTCCCGATAAAAGTTCAGGTTTGCCGTTGAAAGTATCGCTGGTAGGAAGCAAGACATGATACAGTCAGTCGTCTTGTTCATGGATATTCTGAGCTTATGCGGTCCATCCCGTTATATTCACAATGTATTCTGGTTTATATCAATCTTGAATACGTTGAACGCGCAGCATCGAGCACGCTTCATCGTTTTAAGAATATCTCGGGGAAATAGGCAGCATCAAATTTCCACCAAACCAGTTCTAAAAATATCTCTTATAGAGGTATTTCCTGAATCAGGTGATGTTCGCGAGTTTTTCGGAGCATTTTTGAATTCCCAGCCAGTGACCCAATCGCCGTAGGAATACAAATGTCTCGTTCATCCGCAGGAAGCCATCCAAATCCGCCGCTGGAATAGCAATTTACATATTTCATACCGTGTCATGCACTCATGCTGCTCTATCGGAATATCGAGGCGTCCGTTCATGGGCTAACGATAAGCGGCGCCTTCTACGACCGATTATTCGTTCTCTTTCTCTCACGAACTTATCGTGAGCATCCGATGATATAAAGGGCGCCCATGTGTCCGCCCTAAGAGTACGACCTTGTCTATCTCGGTAGTGTCTATAACCTAGTCCGTCATGTTGCTCCTGCTCGTGCAGCTTGTTCTTGCATCCATTGCTCTATTCCTCCTGAAAAGGCGCCTCGCCCCCGAGACGAGCCTCGCTAAAGTCCCTGGACCTCCGAGGAAGTCATGGTGGAAAGGTTTGTCATCCCCGCTACGTTTTTCGTGCGTCTACTTATCACCTTGTAATGTACTATAGGTTGTTTCTTTCAAGTCTTTGACCGTAATGGGTGGCAGTTTCATCATGATATTATTGAGAAGTATGGAGGTGCTGTGAAGTTACCTTCGCCATTCGGGGTAAGTCTCCGTCATTTGGTCTGGAAGTCAAGCATCCGGTGTTAATTCAATCGTTCTTTCTGTAGTACGATGAACTTTATGTCAGCGATCCTCTTGCTTTGCATCACATCATCGTCAAGGATCAATACATCTATGAAGAGACAAGTACGTTTATTGCGTACGTACCACGAGCCTTCAATACTATTGTTTAGGGGCTGATTAACCGCACGAAGGACCAACGCTCTTGTTTTCGGCGTGAGCCTGCTGTCAACGCTTGGTACAGGCGCCGTCTCTTGAACGTAAAAGTTTGACTATTGATTCACATCTTCCAGGGGATCATCACCGCAGGCAGCGCAAAATGCTGAACCCCGTCTTTTCGCTGAAGCATATGCGCGGATTACTCCCAGTATTCTACCCAATCGCATACGAGGTGTGTGGTCTCAAATCCAGAACCGGAAATATTTTCCCATTCTCCCTTAGCTCCGTAGTGTTCTCCTTCAGCAAATACGAGACGGAACGAAGGAAATAGATATCCTTCACTGGGTATCCAGAGCGGCTCTCGAGTTCATCGGGCAGGGCGGACTTGGATATTCCTTTGATGCTTTACACGACGAGGAAGCAACCGAGTATGGATCGTATATCAAGAAGATAGGGTGGGCAATACAAGACGCGATTCTGCTTACATCCTGATCTAATGCCGCTGAATTCCAGACCGCTGGCATTCAATACTATGTTCCACCGGCAACTCCTCCCTTGGATCGTTAAAATAGGCACTCCTGGATTTAGACGTAAAGTTCTCGAACTAACCCCGTCTCAACTTGCACGAGATTCTATTGAAGTCGTCGATGCTATTGATGCTCAGTCCAGGATTATATATCAGGAGAAGAAGAGGGCTTTAGAAAATGGGGACGAGATCACATGGAGGAAAGTCGGGATGGGTAAAGATATTCTGAGCGTCCTCCGTAAGTGATCATTCTCAATATTGGGAAGTATTGTTCTTAGTGGACACGTTTCAGTCAAGGCGAATATGGAAGCCAGTGAAAGTGACAGGTTACCTGAAGAGGAGGTTGTTGGACAGCTGAAGTAAGCTCGTTTCTAGTTTCTGGTGATAAGCGACTAAAGACAGGAAAAGTACATTCATCTTCGCTGGCCAGGAGACGACATCCCATGCTCTCTCTAGAGCCCTGCACTTGCTCTCTCTGAATCCAGATGTTCAAAATCGGCTCCGGGATGAAATAGTCTCGGCAAGGAAGGAACGTGGCGGCATAGACTTTGATTACGATACGCTCATGGGATTACCTTACCTCGATGCTGTCTGCCGCGAGACCTTACGCGTGTTCCCACCCCTTCCTATGGTACAGCGCACGTAAGTTTTTCTAATAAGGTTAGCAACTGAAATGCTACTAAAATTAGCATCCTCGCTCTATAGGACGAGAAAGGACATAGTCTTGCCCCTCGCATGGCCTTTACTCGGTGCGGACGGGAAGACTGAGATAAGTGAGATACCAGTCAAGAAGAACACAAACGTTATCGTTTCTATCCTTGGAGCGAACAGAAGCAAGAAGGTCTGGGGCGAGGACGCTGAGGAATGGAAGCCCGAGCGGTGGCTGAAGCCCCTTCCGGATACTGTGGCAAAGGCACATATGCCTGGAGTTTACGCATCGATGTGCGGTTTACCTGCTCTCGCACCTGCTTGTATGAAGCTTATAACCACTTTTTAGGATGACCTTCATTGGTGGAGGTAGAGCCTGCATGTAAGTCGCGTCATCACTCTCTTCATTCGTTCCTAACGAACTATTCTTACCATCAGTGGCTTCAAATTCGCCGAAATGGAAATGAGTATGCCGTATTTTTTTACCGGAAATCAACTACTGACCTTGTCCTGAAAGAACTCGTCTTGACTATGCTGCTAGAAACATTTGAATTCAAACCAGGCCCAGAGGTAGAATGGCAAATGGCCGGATTATCAAGACCTGTCTTGAAACAATCTCGTGACAACGCACCACAATTGCCGTTGAGGATGTCATTACTCAAAGATTAAAGCACGGGCGAACTTACTGTTCGGTTCCTAAATCCCTTCATCACTGTATGGGACTTGTTATATCCAAGACTTGAAATGAATGTACAGTGCTCTACAAATTATCTTTTATCGCCGCCTTTAGCTTTGAGATGTGCGACTCTGAAGAAACTCCAGTAGTAATGATGCTACCCAGTGCCATATTCGGTCTCGCCTGTTCATGTTGGCCTCGACCTGAACCGCTTGGCCGTGCTGGCATAAAGGGAAATAAGCCAATGAGTTACTTTGAAGTTAATTTCTCTAATAAGGTTATTAGATATTTTTCAATCCTCTCTTGAAATTCTTAGGTTGAACTCATGCGTTCTCATCTCACAATCTCGTACGAATGTTCCGTTCCGGCTGGAAAACAAAACCACGAACATCATCATCTGATTCGGGAAATGCCGCTATATAAGATTTTTTTAGAGGTCGGTATGTATAATTGGTGAGTACTCAAATAGTAGTCGGGCATTCTAAATTTGATGCAGTCTATCACCGAGGATAAAGCGCTGCACATTCAATGTACCTGATATTGATACAAACCAGGATGCATCGCGAATTCAACGGAACGGATTACCTAAACTTGGACCATCCATGAAAGAGACTACTGACTGTATCATGTCTTGCTTCCTACCAGCGACACTCTCAACGGCAAACCTGACCTTCTATCTGGAGAGTGCTTTAAGACCGGCTTCGATATCCCTGACATCTCCCATTCCACCTCCTGACCTAGCTTGAATTCGAACATTTCCAGAAGCGTTGTCAGCACAAGCTCTGTGGAAGAACCATATGAGTAGCTGGTTTTTGTATACTTGAGGGAAGAACTCACTCATTTCCATTTCGGCGAACTTGAACCCGCTGCGGTGCAAAATGGGTAAGTGGAAGCGAGCTTGGGACGGTGGGACACAACTCACATGCATGCCCGACTCCCTCCAATGAACGTCATCCTTTATATCATGTGTGAGAAACGTGATCAAACGAGGAGAGGGAAATCGTACATAGATGAATAAACTCCAGGCATGTGCGCCTTCGCTACACTGTCCGGAAGGGGTTGCAGCCACCGTTCAGGTTTCCACTCCTCAGCGTCCTCACCCCATATCTTCTTGCTCCTGTTCGCTCCAATGATGGAAACGTTAACATTTGTGTTATTCTTGATTGGTATTTCGCTGATTTCTGTCTTCCCATCGGCACCGAGGATGGGCCATGCAAGAGGCAAGACTACATCTTTTCTTGTGCTGCAAGGGAAATTCTCATTTGAGTTGTGCTCAAACTGACAATCCAACAGAGCAACTTACGTCCGATTGACCATAGGTACCGGAGGGAAAACGCGCATCGTTTCGCGGCAGACGGCATCGAGATATGGCAATCCCATCAGTGTATCGTAGTTGAATTCTGCGCCATCGTGTTCCTTCCTCGCATTCGCTATTTCCTCTCGAAGCCTGTTCTGAACCTCGGGGTTACTAGAGAGAATATGCAACGCTCTTGCAATAGCGTGCGACGTTGTTTCTTGACCAGCCGCGATGAAAGTGCTTTATGCACGTTAGCAATGTATTATCAGTGTTGTTTATTTTCACTTACTTTATTTGTCCGAGAACCTCCTCTTCTGGTAGCCTATCACTTTCGTTTGCTGCCAGATTCGCTTTGACTGTTCATATGTACGTCAGCAACAAGTATTATCTAGACACAGAAGACCTCACTTACGAAGGACACTCAGAATATCTTTACCCATTCCAACTTGCTTCATGACGGCTTCATCTCCTTTCTCTAGTGCCCTCTTCTTCTCTTCATATACGACCCTGGATTGATGATCAAGAACGTTGATAACCTCTGCAGTCTCCTTGATAATTTTGGACGGCATCAGATCAACAAGTTTACGACGGAACGCAGGAGAGCCGATTTTGTCAATCCAAGGAAGGAATTGTCTGTGGAATATTGTGTTGAAAAGCGTCACCCTATGATAATGTGATGTCAGGAAAAACGGCTCTGACACAGAGGGCAAAACATTGACTACGTACCCTAACTTCTTGACGTATGCACCGTAGACGGTTGCCTCCTCATTGTGTAAGGCATCAAAGGAATATCCAAATCCACCTTGTCCTATGAACTCAAGGGCCGCTCTGGAAAGCCAGTGAAGGAGATCAATTTCTTTGGGGCCATCCTGGACTTGGTCAGAGAGGACTTTGCTGAGCTACTCCAAATTGTTCAAACCAGCCCGGCTTCCGAGAATAGATGCGCACTCACCTCGTTCGAAATCGGGTGAAATACCGGAAGCAGATCGCGCATGTGCTTTAGTGAGAACACGGGATTGAGCATCTTGCGCTGCTTGCGATGATGGTCACCTTGAATATGAGGCAAGACTTGTCAGAACAGACCGGCGAGATGAAGGTAGAAATGGTCGCACCGAGTGTAGATATCAGACTCGAGCCAAAAGCCAGGGCATTCGAACTCAGGTGTGTCCCTTAGCAAACATGAACAACACGCGTAGCTTCAAACAAACGTACATACCTGATAAACGTGCTTGTTTCTTCGTACGTGTACTGATCCTTGACAACTATATGGTGGAGCGCCAGAGGATCCGTGACATACAGCTCATCGTACTGTGAATATAGTGGTTACATCGGACTTCACTGTATGGTTCCGAAAGGGACTCACGCCGAAAAGCATAGGCAGCTTGACCACACTTCCATACTTCTCGATAATATCGTGATGGAATTTCCATCCATTGGGGTCGAAGACTTGGTAAAAGCATCCTACAATGCGAGAAAGGTGAGCGAGTGAGACGGAAATGTAGAAGACTTGCCACTGACCTTTCCACCATGACTTCCTCGGAGGACCAGGAATATTATCGAAGATGGATTTTGGGACGAGGAGGCGCTTTATGAAGTAGAGAGCATACAGAGCAAGGAGGCCCTGGGCAATCGTGAGCAGCATTGGGACTGTAATGCGGGAGTATCAAAGCTGGATTTGCTGGTGCATAGGGCGACATCTTTTATATTGTCAAGGAGAAGCGCAAGATGAAATTCAAGCAGAAGAAGGGAACAGAGGCCTGGGTTCTCCTGAATCGATTGCTGATCAAACAGCGGGTCAGCATAACCTAGCCGTGGTGATTGAACTCGCTACGACCATTGATGACAAGATACTTGCTTACCTCTCGGGTGTCCATATCCGAAGAAGCAGTACTGCATGTCAAGAAGGTACGTAGGAAAATCCTGCGATTGGTCAGGTCAAGAAAACTCTCGCGATGATTCAGAAAGTCGTAAGCTTGACCGTGGGTGTCTCGCACGAAGCACTGCAGCGATAAATCAGTATAAATAAAAGCATGAAGATGCGATGAAGTATCCATGGCGGTAGTAAGGAAACTGATCCGTCAAGTCGTTCACGGAAACTGGGCTCCAAGAAATGTCCATATGCGAACAGCATTCCCGGCACTTGGTACCGCTGGCTTGAATCGTATTTGGAAAGCTTGAATCGTATATGGAAAACTCGATTGCTGACAATCTACCTGATATCTCGTGATGTAGAACCCCTCAATGTATCTATTTCCAATTTGCCATTTTTGCTCCGACTTTCAGTCTTCTATGCGTGTGTACATACGTATACCTGGGAATGAACCTAGTTCTTCGGAACGTTATTTTCCAGATAACTATGGTTGCGGTGTCCTGTCTCCGTTCGCTCCCTATAGAAATCGGGTTATGACAAGAAAACTGCTGACCCCCTCAAGCTTCTTAGCCGATAGAAGCTCGAATGGTCCATCAGGAAGCAGTCGGGAAGAAGTCCATTTCGGGTCAGTTGAGAATGCGCCACTGTTTAGACGACTTTCTAACGAGTAGATGATCACACAAGTACCGCGTAGTTCAGCGTTTTCGGATAGGTAAAGGTACCGACAACCTACCAATTCGCGTAACGCCGGATGAGCCCAAAGAAGATGTAAACTCCTGACGGAAGACGTTGGCAGACTCTGTCACCGACACTAGCCTACTCTCCCTGTGAGTTGGACGTTCAGATTGAAGGTGACTTTCTTGAAGAGAGTTTGGCCATTCATTCCCAGCTCAGAGTCGAGTCGTCACATACACTTCCACCATTTTATGAATACTGTTTATCATACCCGCTTTAACTCCAGAGTATTTGGTAAGCCCAGGTTGCGTAGCGCGTAAAGAAGACTCACAAGCGAAGGCTACGAACTTGAAATTGCGACCTTTACCGTGGGAGTGGCAGTAATCCTTTCGAACCCAGACAGGAATCTCCGGTGCATTGAATTCTCCCGTCGAGCAGAGGCCGATATTGCTTCCCGTTGCGAGGTATGCGGTTTTCAAATAACTCTACGCAACTCCAGCTAGACATTGTTGCTCTCCTGTTTCTCTCTCGCAAGCAGAAGGTAGGAAGCTAAGTTTTGCGAGGAGATTTCAAACTCAGATTGATCCCACAATGCATCACGTGCACTCTGGGTCCCGCAACTGGATCGATGCTACCACCTTTCAATTCAAAACTTGATCCCTTCTTACAACAGTCTTGTATTCCCTTCCTTGTTTACCTTTGCCATAAGTCTTGTGTGAGTCCTCACGAGAGACGTCTATAATGGTTCTATTCTTCACCTCTACTGGTATTTCACTTCATTTGATCTTCACCCGTGTCCTCAACAGTCTGACTCGTGATTGCTGAATGATCTTTTTCTGCGATGACTAGCCGTTGACCCGCCTGTCTCTCTTTACATGGGAAAAGACAAATACGAAAGTGCGATGTTTGGCCACATTCAATTTAAACACAAAATTGATAGTCATGCGCCACATTCCTCGACCTCCGTTTTCTTCAACGCGTGTGTGTATCAACCGTAGACGAGGATTTGATCAAGTATGCCTGGCCTGAAGACATCTGGTTCCACGTCGACAAACTCTCAAGCGCACACGTGTATATTCGCTTACCGGAATCGATACCTTCGTGGGAGCAGATTCCTGAAGCGCTCCTCACGGACGCGGCGCAGCTGGTAAAGGCGAATTCTATTGAGGGTGCGTATCCCTTTCGGTCTAGACTTTACTGGTACTGAAGCAGACTCCGGCCTTGTAGGGAATAAGAAGGAGAATATCATAGTCATTTATACTCCAGCGAGTAATTTGAAGGTGCATAGCAGGTCTTTGCCGTCAAGTGATGGCACGGTCGCTCCACGATACCCTATTGTATTGACCGCATTTCTACCAGAAAACAGGTGATATGGCCGTTGGACAGGTTTCGTTCAAGAGCGATAAGGCAGTAAGCACCTCTCAAGCACTTCCAATACCTTTGTTTTATTCTGATCTTAGATCGCATGAAGGTGAAGCGAGGTACGAACCTCTGCTTTCTCTTCGCCTGAAATACATGAAATCAATGATTCACGCAGTACACGTTCCAAAACGCGAGAATCCAATTGTAAATCGATTGAACAAGACAAAAGTCGAACGAGTGGTTGATCACGAAGCAGAACGTATCGAGAGGCAGAGGAAAGAGAAAGCAGAGGGTCGAGTGCTGGCTGCAGTTAAGGAAAGTTTCTTTACTCGTACACCATCCCACTTGCCGCGTTCTTACCTTTCTGTGCAGAGGAAAGAAGCAGAAGACTTGGCAAAGCAACGAGCTGCCGAGAAAGCCGCGCGGGATTATGCTTTGTTGGATTCTGTCGATCCGGAGGACGAGGAGCAGACGAAGCCCAAGACTGTGCAAGAAATGATGGATGATTTTATGTAGAATGTAGTATCTAGTCGAATATGATTTTTTTTATGAAGTGACTGGTTTACTTCCGTGATATTCTGCCGATAAAGCTTGACTATTGGCTGTATGCGCCTTGGCCCTGTGTCATCACCATGTCCTCCACACTCTTCAGCTTCGCCGACTGGCCACCCAAGCTAACCGACGCACAACAATCCCATCTCACTCAACTTGCGACGACCTACGCACTCTCACACAGTCTTCTCTACCTCCCACTTTCCGAGACTCCTCCACCAGTACCAACATCAGCAATCCACGCTCCAATCTCCCTTTTCCCATCTCCCATTCCTCGAAGTCTCTTTCAAAATGCTCAACGTTTACAGAAGGTATATAATGTATTGTACGCGCGTATTGCGCTAGATGAGGAGTTCTTGGATCGGGTAATGGGTGAAGTAGCCCAAGTTGATGAGTTTACCGGCGAGTTGTGGAAGAGTTGGAGGAGGTTGAGGAGTGATGGGATTACTGAGGTGCGGCAACATGCATATCGATAACTTTACAACTAGCTGACGAGATGTAGGATTATCATCTAGGTATCTTCCGCTCGGATTATCTTCTTCATGCGCCAGAAAACACAGACGAGCCCATTTCACTAAAACAAGTCGAGTTTAACACCATATCGTCTTCTTTTGGTGCTCTATCTGATCTCGCTTCACAACTGCACAAGTGCGTCTCTTGTTTTTCCATGGCTGAATGCATTCATGGCTTATGAAGAATAGCCACTTGTTGAAAGCAACAAAGTATTTCGGTTTGAGTTCACATTTGACACAAGCGAATCTTCCTCCAAATGGTGCCACTAACACGCTTGTGGATGGTCTTGCTGCTGCTCATCGTGCATACGGAGTGAAAGAGTACTTCATTTTCTTCATTCATGAAGCGGGAAGACGCAAAACTAATCAAACACTACATTTGTCTAGTGCATACATTCTATTCGTCGTCCAACCCGGAGAGCGCAACGTCTTTGACCAGCGCCAACTCGAATATGAGTTACTCCAGAGGTACGCCTTCTTCTACAACGCACTTACCATCTACAGGTATTCATAGACAACGCATAGATACCACATTCACGTCGTCCGGCAAACATTCGATGACCTCCTAGCAAACGCCTCTCTCTCGCCCTCACGTGTCCTCACACTGCGTAACGCCCTCCCATCTTCTTCCTCCGAAAACGAGGTTACGATATCAGTAATCTATTATCGTGCCGGTTATACGCCAAAGGATTATCCAACGCCGGCACACTACGCATTGCGCGAAATGTTGAGCCGGTCCCGCGCAATAAGTTGTCCAACTCTCGCTCTACAGCTTGCAGGCGGTAAGAAGGTCCAGCAGGTCTTGACGAAACCTGGTGTCCTCGAGAGGTTCTTGCAGCCTTCGCGTTCTTCTTCGACGCACGAAGATTTCGGGATGCCGCCTGAATATGGGCCAGACGAATTCACAGACGCAGATCTTGCACTCGTTCGCTCGACGTGGGTCGACATGTGGTGTCTTTCCGATATCTTCCCCTCCAGAAAGACTAGAACCACGCCCACAGAAGATGGAATTACACGCGCACTCACTAACCACCAACACCTTGTCCTTAAACCCCAACGAGAAGGTGGCGGTAATAACGTCTACCACTCTTCCATCCCCTCCTTCCTCTCTTCTCTCCCTCCCTCTGAACGCATTGCCTGGATCGCAATGACGCTTATTGAACCTCCGCATGGTGTTGGTGGGTACCTCGTACGTGCTGGATCTGGTGAGAGCGCGGCTGTTAGGAAAGACGTGGTTAGTGAGTTGGGAGTGTTCGGTTGGGCGCTCTTCAGTGGGCCAGAGAAGAGGGGAAAGAGAAAGGAGGTAGAGCAAGGAGATGGCGGATGGCTTGTCAGGACGAAAGGGAGGGAGAGTGACGAGGGCGGTGTTGCTGTTGGGTTTTCGGTACTCGACTCGGTGTTATTGGTAGATTGAGCGTCAAGGGTGTGATTTCTTCTACATTGATACAAGGATTACGGTGAAGTATAGAATACATCTTGTAAGTTATTATCTGTCAAGAATGGGCATCAGAATCAAGCAATGCTTAGAGGTTTCGAACGTACAACTTTATATCTTCAACTCCCAACTAACGCCGCATCCGCAACCACTTCCCTTTGCTTGTGGATTATCTGACACGCGGAACGAGCTACCAATCAGTTCGGTGACGAAGTCAAGCGTCGAGTTTTTTAGCAGCGGAAGCGAGATGGCATCTACGAGGATATTTGAAGGTTGGATGGTTGGATGGGCGAAGAGACTTTCAATCCAGGACCAGTCAGATACAATGGCAAGGAGTGGAAGAAAGGGAAAGGAGCGTACTAATCATCTGCTTGTCGCTCGTTAACAGACGTCAAGTCAAGCTTATACTGATACCCGTGGCACCCTCCCGACTCGACACTAATTCTTAACGCAACGTCCGCGTTGTTCTCCCGTGTGGATATTCGTCGCAATTGCTGCGCAGTAGGGTCAACGTAGATGTAAGTACGAGTGATTGATCATAGCAGAAAGGACGGACCTCGGCAGCTCGCTCTGTGATGAGGACGATAGACTCTTCAACAGGGATAACTTCTACGTCTAACTCAGCTTCTTCTATATCCTCCTTCGTCGGAGTTCGTAACACTTGAGCCCTCTCAGTTCTCCTCTCTCTCTGCACTCCAGTTCTCACACTCGCACTCGCACCAGCACCAATTCCACTACTCGAAGTCATCATCGAAGAGCCCGAATTCAACGCAGCAACTGTAATCGTGGACGTAGCAGAAGTAACGATGCTCGCACTCAGCGGTCTTGTCGTATAAAGTAGCCTCTGCCTCGTCGGCCTTAGGAGTGTGTCTAGTTTGAGCGATGTACGTCGGCATAGGTATTGAGAAGTTTGAGATGAGAGGAGGAGTGGTCGAGGAGTGAGGAGGCGAGCTGATTTAGACATTATTATCGTCGACAAGAGAGGGAGGTCAAGGACGAGTAAGGATCGGCGTATTGCAATCGACGGCTTACCAATACTGACCAACACGGGAGTTCAAACTCCGCCCAGACATCTTTTCCCTCTCTCATCCACTCACTTCCGCTTTTGACTTTGACGAACGAGGCACACTAATTCTTTCTTAATCCGCCGACGCATTGCTTTCTTAACCTGAAATGGGAGAGATGGTGTCTTTTCATCTCGTACTAGGATTCGTCTGGACAAGGAGGTAGCTTAAGGATTAATTGGATCGAAGAGTCGTCGTCTTACTGTTCCACCGCGTTCAATCGCCATCACATTCCCCCATCCATTCGGCGATATCAGCCTTGGCAAAGCACCTAACCTTCGCCCGAAAAGCCACTTCCACCCCGACCGTGACCCAATGCGGTTCCAGCGTGGGCACCTTGCCGATCTTGTACCTGATTTCCCAGCCCTGCCACCTTGGAAAACACCTTCTTCAAAACTTACACGTTGAAAAACGCGCTTCGTGAATGGGAAGAATACTGATCATCAACTCCTTCATACAATGCCTTGTTTCTGCTGTGTCGAAAGCGGAACCTCATCCGCCAAGATAGCGGATATTATTAACTTCTACTTCAATCGGCTATTCTGCTACCTATCAGACTGTGTCCGAACGTTCTTTGTGAGTAACTCCGTTCTCCGGAATGCGAATGGAGTCTTTTTTCGATACCTGTATCCCTTCCATTGGTTGTGCTCATGTAGACCAAGCAGTCTGACGGTCCTGACTGCCGTTCTAGCTGATATCGGACCTTGTTCTGTTTTAACTCGGCGTTAGCTTTCAGCATAAAAACACCTCGAATCTGGGACTCGGTCAATTCTCTTTCGCGATTTACTTTCTGTCGCAATGTCTCGCGGGAATACTTCAGTCGTGATTGACATCAAGACATTTCCTATCTTCTACCCTCCGGATGGTCTTTACTATATCTTCAGCAAAGAGTACGGCCAATTTTGGAGACAACGTGGGAGCGAGATGGATGGCGGGCTCATTGACTGTGAACCTCTTGGACAAGAGAAAGAGGGTGTCAGGGCCGATAACCAGGTCGTCCGTGACTTTTCTTTTCTGTGTTATGGTTCTCTGTGCATTGACTTCCTATCAAGTGGAGAGTTAACACTATCAGATCAGCGACTTCGAAGAGTGGCCCTCGGGTGACTCTTCAATCTGCGTTAGCTTTGCATGAAGATGAAACGGAAAGCGAAGTCGGATTTGTCTCGCGGAAGGTGTGTATAAATTTAGATGCCGCTAATTGGAATATATTATTGACGCGATGCTACCCAGGGGGAGAAAGTCGTTCAGTCCAGCAGGAAGGCATCATGGACCCTCATCGGACATGGAAGTAAACCCTTCGCCTACAAGTTGGTCTCTCGTGCCTTCCATCACTATCAGAATATCTTACATGCTGACTCAAATTTCAGAATTGTTACAAGTGACCTCCGTGTCTCCATAAACGCTCCCACACACGTACGCACAAATAATGTAATGTATTCTTTCTATTGCTCATAACTATTATTTTCTCCCGCTCTGCTCTCCATTCGCTCGCATCTAGTCCATCCTATATCCAAAGACAGAGCTGCGTGCCGAGTTCCATATTATGAATGCGTACGACATGCGCGTCTACGACCCTCAGTGGTGGTACTTTGTGCCTGTGAATCAAATCGATACTTTTCTTGCCTCTAACGGGATTCAGCGCTTGGGGCATTAGAATAACCTGTCGCGGTGCTGTCACACTGTGAAGGATCTGCTCGAGTCTTGCTATTCGCGTCAAACTTCAGATACCATTTTGTTATGCCTGCGTTAAATATGTAATTTGTCCCGGAGAATTCAACTGTTTTGTGTTTGATTGTTAACTATGATTTGCCGAACCGGATCATGTCGATCATTGATCCCTTTGATCCGTCGTTCCTGACACCTTAAAATCACGTGCTCATCGCGTTTCCTTTCCGCTCGCAGTGCGGCTCAACGCCTCTTTTCACCTTTATCAACCTTCATCACCCACACTTTTATTACTCAAGCATTTTCTCTCGATTGTCTTTAGGGAGTAGCTCGTCGTCATGGATGCTAGACTTCGCCGAGTACAGAAGGAAATCCTAGGTGAGTTGTTTCGATCACAGATCTGAAGTTTGATGGCGCTCATGCACGTGTCTGGATGTGGTCGCGTAAATGTTATCAGACTGCAAGAACGACAAAACCTCGAATATATCTATCGAGCTGGTAGATGATTCTCCGTTCCATCTGAAAGGGTCATTCGATGGTCCGGAAGGCACCCCTTATGAAGGTGGACGATACAACGTGGTGAGCTCGTGTCCCACATACTTCACATCGTGTCAGCCAGCGTCTAACACTTTGCTCATCCAAGGATATTGTTATCCCAGAGTCCTATCCATTTCAACCTGTCAAGATGAAATTTATCACGAAAGTCTACCACCCAAATATCTCTTCCGCAAGCGGAGCGATCTGTCTCGATATCCTCAAGGACGCCTGGTCACCCGTGCTCACTCTGAAGTCAACGCTTATCAGCTTGCAGTCTCTTCTATGCTCGCCCGAGCCAAGTGATCCGCAGGATGCTGAGGTCGCGAAGCACTACACAACTAGTCGAGCTAGCTTCGAGGAGACAGCCCGGTACTGGGCTCAGATTTATGCCGGCGCACCGCAGAAAGATGACACGCGAAAGGCTATCTCAGGGACTCCACAGGATGAGATTGCGATTGCGGGTCTGCAGAAGCAGCATGTAGAGCAATTCGAGGGACTCGGGTTTGAGAGGGGCAAGGTAGTAAGTACATGACGCTATCACTACATCGCGCAGGAACGAGGAACAGTGCTAAATACACTCTATAGATCGATGTTCTTCGCCGATTAAACTACCGAGGACCTAATGTGGCTAATATCACTGAAGATCGGGTGGTAGAAGAACTCCTCAAATAGCACTTATTTCTCGTGACTCTGTAATGTTTTGTAGCCCCTGGATACTTGTGCAATGAATGCTGTCGAGATACATTGAGCCCTCACGCCCGAGTGCACTGTTGGGCTAAGTTAGATGAGTTGCTTGTGTGGCGCTTTACACACAGCACTTGCAGTTGGCAATCCTGCTTGAGAAAATCCAGGGTGTGGCTTACCTAGCTGTTTTAGTCTACGGTCGGGTTTGGTCATTTACTATAGATTTGTTGCTTCAACGATAAGTATGTACAATCATTTCGACAACAAACTTCGGGAGACCGGTCCCATGCGGCCCCCGGGACCGAGCCTCGGAGAACCTTGGCTTGAGCCACGTGCCCCTTTCAGTTTGTCGTCTCTTCTCAGCTCTCGTCTCACCACCACGAACGCACACGCTGATTTCCTGTCCTGCACCAACCTCATCATGGCTATCTCTGATTCTTTGCTTGTATATCGATTTCCACCCGAAATACTCATTTTAATCTTCTCGACGTTTAGCTGGGATGGTTCTGAGCCTTTCATTCCAGCAGGAAAAGATTGCGCCTGGTTCCAGCGTATCCGGGCGCTCAAGGCCCTTCTCCGAGTTTCACGATTCTGTTACAACATTGCAGCGCCGATGTTATACTCTCTTGTCTATTTGCGGCACACCGAACATCTCGAAATGTTGGTACGGACCTTGGACAAGTCTATTTCGGCCAGTAACGGGGCCTCTAGTTGGGTTGAACAAATCCAATGCGAGGTGTTCGTTCCGCTGGGTTCGGAGGGTGTATATCGTAGGAATATTGCACAGCTCATCGCACATTGCAGATGCATTCGGAAGCTAGTACACGCACCGATATTCGACGAACAGTTGGCCAATCCTCTTGCCCTCGCGTTACTTCGTATCCTGCCCCCTGACGACCCCTTTCCCAATCTGCTGGAACTGAAGATCGGCGAACACGTTCTCACTTCGGGGCCAGTACTTCGAGTTCCACTATCGGGCTTTACCCGACTGAAGAAACTGCACCTGAAAGTTGATAACGGTGTATTCGAACCTGTGACGCAGAGTTCTATCACTCTTCCCGACTTGGAGACGTTAATCTGTGATATATCAACAGAACAAGCGTATAACAATGTGGTGGGGGCGATCCCGGGATACTGGTCATTTCCAAAGCTGCGTAATCTATCCGTAAGGGTGCTTGATACCGATCTCGCTGGCTCCGCATCGTTGTCACCGGTTGAAGCGCTATGCACGGCGTACGGTGCTCACCTCTCCTACCTGTGTATTCACGTGCGTTGGGCAGGATCCATCACGGAAAGCTTATCGGGAATATATAATCTATGCCCAAACCTCAATCATATATCATATTCGTACCCTAAAATGCCGCTTCTCACATCGGGTGAGTGTACATCGGCATTGTCGGAACCAACTCAGATTCACTCTTCGCTACGCCGCGTCTCGTTCGAATCACAATATTATTCGACCCCTGGCCTAGAAGTCAATTTGGAAGAGCATATTTTGGAGTTAACACAACGCTCTCTATTCCCCTCTCTTGACACCATTGTTGTAATGGATCCACGACTACACGGCGATGTTGTAGATGGGAGACTATTGCCCGGTAGGTATGCCAAGATATTGCAGGATTGGTCTGCTCGATCACAGGAGCTCGGAATCCGATTTCTCAATTACGAATACAAACCCGTGAACGTCGTACTCCCGCCCGAAATTATGGAGGTCGACGACGAAAGTGATAGCGAATATGAAACTGATTCCGAAGCTTCTGACTCCGAGTCTGACCAGTCGGATTCTGGCGCTGACGAAAGTGATGATGTTCAAATAGGACGTTACAGGATTGTCACTCTGGTGAATCCGGTTTGAACGACTAGGTTCGGATAGCAGAGACGATGATGAGTCCGGACCTTACCTATTGTCGTTTCTCAACCTCCCAGAATATATCCAGTTCCAATTTCATTTCTTTTTGGTCTGAACCCCTGAAGTTACCGTGTTTGTTCCCGCAAGGAATATTGCTGCTGAGGAAAATGAGCGACATTTTGTTGCTATAACACAAGTTTCGACTTACTTTCATAACTTGAATTCTCACCTCTTTTATTTGATTGGAAAAGACCTGGGTTTCGTTTCGTTTGATCCTTCCAGCGGTCTGCGAAGGAGATAATCTATGCTTAGAAAATTTACACGGATGTAATAGCTTTCAGAAATTCAGGATGAATCGCGTTCTTTGAGCCGATTGATGTGGCGATCAATTCAACCCTACGCCAGACGGCGTGCGTGTGCAGTTGCACGACATTGGCCCATGCACTTTCTTTGATGGATGACTCCTCGCCTACCCGTACAACTCAAGTCAAATTCTCGTGTGATCAATCTTTCAACGCCCGTACCGCCATCTTTGCTTGATGATGATGATGATGATATGCTTGGAGAGGAAGAGAGGAAGGAGGCATAACCATCGAATCCGATTTCAGATATTATGTAATATTGTTCTTGTTTGCGAATATTCGGTTCCGTAAGCCATGATGTGGCTGCTTTTCATAGATCCACCAAACAGCCTTACTCTCTCTCGAACTACCACCACAAACTCCTTACTTTCCCGTGCCCGTAAAAAAAAAGCTCACTATGTCCATCTCTGAATCTTCTCCTATTTATCGACTTCCACCCGAAATACTTATCGTCATCTTCTCGAAGTTCAGCTGGGATGGCTCTGAGCCTTTCGTACCTGCGACGAAAGATAATCCGTGGTTCCAGCATGTCCGGATGCTGAAAGCGCTTATCCTGGTCTCGCGTCTGTGGTACGGTATCGCAGCACCAATGCTTTACTCGTTTGTCTATTTGCGCCACCTAAGCCAGCTCGAAAGCCTGGTGAAGACCCTCGACGACTCTCTCTCCGCCAAGAGCGATATCTCTCACTGGGTTGAACACATCAAATGCGAGGTGTTCGTTCCGTTGGGTTGGGAGGATATATATCGCGATAACATCGTACGGCTCATCACACATTGCGGAGGAATTCGGAAGCTAGGACACGCACCGATCTTCGACGAACAGATAACCAATCCTCTTGACCTCGCGTTATTGCGTAACCTACCCTCAAGCAACCCCTTACCGGACTTACTGGAGCTGAAGATCGGAGAACACGTCCTCACTACAGGACCATTGCTTCGCCTTCCGCTTTCGTGTTTTACTCAATTGAAGAGACTTCATCTGGAAGTTGATTCTGGTGCGTTCGAATCCGCCACACAGAACCCTGCCATTCTCCCCAACCTGGAGACACTAATCTGCGAGGTGTCATCGAATCGGGCGTATAACAATGTAGGGGCCATCGCAGGTCACTGGTTATTTCCAAAACTGCGGAATCTAACTATAATAACTACGAACAGTAATTGGGATAACGTATCGTTCTTACCTGTCAAAACACTGTGCGCAGCCTACGGTGCTCATCTTTCCTACCTCTGTATGCATACGCAGTGGACGAAGTTCTCAGAAGGCTTATCTGACATCTATAATTTGTGCCCGAATCTCGACCATATCTCATATTCGTACGATCAGATTCCGATTCTCGCAACGACGCTATCAGGTTCCACACCGACCGGCTCTTCACTGCGGCGCGTCTCTCTTCTGCCAAGATATTGCCCGTTCGCTGACCCGGATGATAAATTGGAAGAACATCTATCGGATTTGACACAGCGTTCCCTGTTCCCCTCTCTTGGCACGATCATTATACTGGATCCACGACTTCGCGGTGATGTAGTGGATGGGAGATACTTACCTGACAGGTATGCTAACATACTACGGGATTGGTCTTCTCAATTGCGGACGCTCCGAATCCGGTTTCTCAATGACGAATCTCAGCCTGTGAATGTTGCACTCCCACCCAAAATTTCGGAGGTCGACGACGGAAGCGACAACGAGTATGAACCTGATTCGGAGGATTCCGAGTCCGGGTCTGACCAGTCAGACTTCGATGGTGACAACAATGACGACGGATCCAGTCCAAAAACTTCCAATGACTGCGTCCGAGCGGCCTGGACCCAATCAAGATGAGAATGATCATGGACCTGAATCTGCTTCCGTGGACGTTTCTGAGCAGCCGAACGAAGAATACGCAGACTCCGATGGAGATGATGACGAGCTTTGGACAGAAATTGACTCTTCCACGAGTGAGTCCGAGCATGCAGAAGCTGATGGACGTGGTGATGAGTATGAATCCGATTCGGATGCATACTCGGGTGAAAATTCGACTGCTAGAGAATTGAACCTTAAAGAACGCTCTGCGATGTACTCATTATCCCTAGGTTTACTGGCTGACTTGGTTAACGCGTACAATCGGGAAGTGAAGCTTCATCGTGCTGCTAACCGTGCTGCGCCAGCTAGTGGTGATGAGCAGTAGGACGGTGATGCTTCTTGAACGTCAGTGTAGAAATCCTATCAAAGTTTATCTTTTTCCGTATCAGTATGCGAGACATTTGTTGTCGTTCGAGAGACCTAGTCACTTGAATCCGCAAGAGGGACGAGAGCCGATCGTAGCCTGCCATATGGGGATGCGTCCATGTTTGTGTAAAGAGTTGATCAAAAGGAAGAAAAGTGCATCCTTAACAGAAGGTCTTGCGGAAACACTCAGGTCATTCTTACTCTCAAACCACGATCTCGTTGCTTTCCCATACCAGCCCGTACCAACCTCACTGACCATCTCTAAATCCTCTGCTAAATATCGATTTCCACCCGAAATACTCATTTTAACCTTCTCGGCGTTTAGCTAGGATGGTTCTGAGCCTTTCATTTCCGTAGGTCTATCGTCGCAGTACCAATGCTTTACTCTCCCGTATATCTGCGTCACCTAAACCGGCTCATAAACCTGGTGAGACCTTCGACGAGTCTCTTTCTGCCAATAACGGTATCTCCCAGTGGGTTGAGCGTAGTCAATGCGTGATGTTCGCTCGGCCGGGTTGGGAGAACAAATATCGCGATAACATCGTCCGGCTCATCACATCATATTGCAGGGGCATTCGGAAACTAGCGCAAGCACCGATTTTCGACAAACGGATAGCCAATCCTCTTGACCTCGCGTTACTTCGTATCCTGCCCCTTGACGATTCCTTCCCCAATTCACTGGAACTGAAGAACGGAGAACACGCCCTCACCACAGAGCCGACGCTACGCGTTCCAATCTCGTGTTTTACTCGGTTGAAGAAATTGTATTTGGAAGTTGATCATAGCGGTTTCGATTCTCCGACTCATCACTCTTCCCAACTTGGAGATGTTGGTCTGTGACATACCATCGACTCAGGCGTATGACAACGTTGGGAGTATAATAGGTCACTGGATATTTCCGAAAGTGCGGCATCTAACCGTAAGAATAACATCGTATCGCTGTTGCCGGTCAAAATGCTATACGCGGCGTACCGTTCTCACCTTTCCTACCTGTGAATTTATGCGTATAAGAAGAGATTCGCAGAAAACTTATAATTTGTGTCCAGATCTCGACCATATCTCGTAATCGTACGGTCAGATGCCGCTTCTTACACCGACGCCGTCAGGGCCTACTCCGATCCACTCTTCACTGCGCTGCGTTTCGTTTCGACCAAAATTCTGTTCGTTCGTTGAGCCGGATTATGAATTAGAAGATCATCTATCAGATTTGGCATAGCGCTCTCCATTTCCGTCTCTTGATACTATTATTATAATGGATCCTCGACTACACGGTGATGCGATGGGTGGGAGCTTCTTACCCGACGAGTATGCCGAGATATTGCAGGACTGGTATACTCGAACATAGGAGCTCGGAATACTGCTTCTCACTGGGGAATTCCGAATCGTGGACGTCGTGTTTCCAGACATTCTGGAGGTCGACGACGAAAGCGAGAGTGATTATGAACCTGATTCGGATACTCCCACGTCTGGGTCTGAAGAATCAGATTACGATGGCGGTGAAGATGACGATAATTCTGGTTGGGACGTCTCGACAGGTACGTCTGAGAAACTTTACTCTGTTAGAGGGGACAATGATTATGGATCGGATGCGAATGTTCCCGTTCAGAATTCGATCCGTCTGGGTCCGACTCGGATGAATATTCGTCTGCCACTGGGAACAGGACCTTGCAGAAAGCTCTTCTAGAAATGAATTCATTGCCCTTGGGTTCACTCAGAGTTGATCTAGCCCGTCAGGAAGGTGAGGTACATCTCGCTGCTAGTAGTTTATGCCGACTAACAGCGATCAATAGCAGGGCGAAGATATATCTCCCATGCCGCGTACTGACTCTGCCGAATATCTCCCTTTGCCGTATTTATGTGCAACAATATATTGTTCTTCGTTTTCGTCGATTATCTTCATTAGCACACGTATTTTGATGAGTTCGTAGTCGAAGGTAACCCCGGTGAATCGCAGGACGCGACGCATAAATCAAGAGGCGAGTAACTTGTCTATCTTACATTGAATGTTGTTTACATAAGGTTACTGAACCAGATACGAATCCAACAAGAGGAAAGACAGTGAACAATCAAAGTGAAGGACACCTGGGAAGCATTCAGTGAAGATGGAGCGTACAATACAAGAACAGATCACCATTCAAACCACGGCGGGGGGTAGACAGACAGTTGCTCACACTTAAGCTACTAATCCGAGCGTCAGAGACGTACCAAACTCTCGTCTACCTCGATTATAACATGGAGTTCAGACATCCGGGGACCTGTTGGCTGAAGCAAAAGGAGCTGCAATGGGCTACCGAGGAATGTCCCATGCCATAGCTTCATTCCGCATTCTAGCACCTTGCTTTGTCTTCACGAGACCTTCAAAACCGGAAATATGTGGTCTTCGCTCATATCAAATCAATTGTCGGAGAATTCTAGACGTCTCCTTCGGCTTTGTGGCAATTGACAATCTCACCTCCCAGGAAGACAAAGTTTCAACTCCTTACCTGGCAGAATTGTTCCCCAAGCAAGGTTGTTCTTGAATTCCTCTGACTTCCATCTACTCAACTACTCATATAGCTTTGCTTCTAAAGTGGTAATGTGACCGACGGAGTGATTGACTATGGTAATCTACGCGAAGTTCAATTAAGTATAAGTGTGCTTGACCTATACATTGCTCAGAACTTCATAAATTATACACTGGGAAGAAACTCTACATTGAAATAGACCATGCACATTGGCCGGCAGCTTCTCTGCAACTTATCATCTTCTCATTGGACTGCTGTTCATTGACTAAGGTGCCTAACTTATTTGCATTGTACCACGCTAGCAAATCGTGAGTATCAAGCCGAGAAGATATCAGTGAATTGCTGGACCTTATCCAACACAACGGTTCTGCGGATTCTTGACGGAGTTTGAATGAGTACAAACTTTCCGACCAAGGTTACAGAGGGGTGGCGTTCTTAAATCACATCTTGTTTGACTTTATACTGTTTCGTAATTTCGCTAGGACGGCCAATAAGAACTCACGAATTATTCCATTCGTCTATTACCTCTGGAAATTTCATACCTTCCTATTTCGCCAATTCAGTCTTATCTGGTATCTGGTTGCTGACTGTTCTGCTTTGGCTGTCTAGTTTCTCCGTAATGAATTCAGTGTATTCCTGCAGAACTATCTTCCACAGCTTCGATAGGATCGGCAAGTCTTGAACTGATCATTTCTCCTTTACTGAAGCATTGTCCACTGGTCTCGTGAACGGTTTGAAGCAACCTAAGGAAGAGAAACATGGTCTTACTATCTTAGAAGATGCACGGAGTGCAAGCGGACTGTTTGCGACCGCCACGAAGGAGTTCCAGAACCAGCAACTAAATGCACAAACGGGGTAATACGATAAGCCCCACTGTAATCTTTCGGTGACAGTCTGTATAAGCTCGGGCAAGCATATGGATTGCGTGGAAAGAAAGAATGTTGCATCATCGCCGCGAGATGTTCGAGTATCTGGGCATGCAAGCGCGGCAAGCCGGGAATAGTTGCTTCTTGACAGTCCCCGGTCTGTCCGACGTCGCAATGTGCGAGAGTAATGCCGCAACAGGGAAACCGAGAAGTGGACAAGAGGAATATTGAAAGGCGCCGAGACAATTCGGAGGGAGAGATGCGAGAAAGCGAAGGTCCCACGAGACAGGCGCAATGATTATGCATGTTGATCGGCGAGTGCGCAAGTCGGCCGCGAACTCAAAACCCGAATTAACGTCGATGCGCCCTGTGCCCACAAGTTTATTTAAACGTCAGGTACAGAAGACGGAAGCTCGAGATAATGCAAAGGAGCCGTGAGAAGTCAGGGACGGAGGTAAGTAAACGAGTAGACGAGGGTGCTGACGCTAGAGTGCGCGTCACAGGGTGAGTCCTTCAGCGGCCTAGATTGAGGATGAACCCCGAAGAATCCTAGGCAGCGATAGACGATATAGACCCAGCTTGCTTCGAGGCTCGATGAGTAGAGAGACCATACTTCTGGGAAGACGAGTGGCGCCGCTGAGAGTTGTCCAGACTCGGGGTACAAATCTTCTAATCCTCGGTGGAGTGGATCACGCAAAAGATGCTACCGGAGAGACGAGTCGGAATTTAGTGCCGTGAAAGTATGGGTGATACAGACAAAAATGGGTCAACTGCCGAGTAGCTTCTCCAACTATCTTTCCATTCCGTTGGTTTGGGCATGCGGTCGGCTGAGAATGTTGGTGCGCAGTTAGAACTGATCCAGATACATCGTCCCACAGAGATTAGACGGCACTGCGACAGGAACCGTCCGAGAATGCGCCATGAATGCCGATCCGGACTGAAGAAGAGCAGACTGGCTAGACCGACGGGCGCGCTTATTGACCGCCTGGAGGACGTCGAGGACAGGACGCTCAGGGCGAGAGATTAAGTCGTGAACAAGCGCAGAGCCGTTGCCTGAACAAAAGGAGTAAAGAACACAACGGGTGATTGACCGGCGTGTAGGTCAGGGCGTTGCTTATTTTCACACTGGCACACAGAGGCAAAAATCTTTGGAGGGAGAGAGGAGGAGAAATGTCGGAAGAAAAGGAGAAATTTCTGAACTTCGCGAGAGAGACGCGTCACCAAATAGGGTATCAGTTCCCACGCGTTACGCGGCCTATTCTTGTGTCCTCAACTCAAAACAAATATCTCGCAGCCTGCTCTCTCTTGTCCTCCTCTTCTCATCTTCCACTCGTCTCGGCGCTCAGAGGAGATATATATCATCCCCTTCCCATTCGCAATCCAGTCCAACGATTGAGCTCACAGCTACCATGCCAGGCGCGACAGTTACAGCTTCGAATGCCACTCAACCCATGCAAAGGCATTTCAATCCATACGCTGAGAATGGTGGCACCATCCTCGCCATCGCTGGTAAAGACTTTGCTGTTATCGCAGGGGATACCCGCCAAACCGAGGGGTTCAACATCCAGACCCGTTATGCACCTAAAGTCTTCCGCCTGTAAGTCCTTGTGTGCCGCGCGTCTCGCACTTCCATGCGATGCATCTATGCTTCCAGTCTTCGGTCTTGGTGAATGCTTATCTTGTGATTTAACGACAGTACCGACAAGGCTGTTCTGGCCGTGAATGGCTTCGCTGCAGACGGTAACATGTTCGTAAAGAAGGTTAAACAGCGGTTGGAGGTATGTACGCGTCATACGCCGAGTCAAATCAGATGCTCACTCTGGTCTATTTGCTATCAAAGTGGTATCGTCACGCTCACGCGAAGGATATGCCATTGCGCGCCATCGCTCGATTAATCCAGACAATGCTGTATGCGCAGCGGTTCTTCCCATATTATGTCTACAATATTCTCGGCGGTATTGAAGATGATGGTAAGATTATTCGTTTCTTCATCCTCATATGTCCTTCCTTTACCGGAGATTCTGGGACTCACCTCGTGATTCCTTTTATCAATGGTTCATTTTCTTCATTGTTTACTTGACTGATTGTTCATTTTCTTTTTCCGTCTATCTCGTAACCGCCGTCTACCGCATGCGTCCCCCTCAATGCTCCACAACTTCGGCGCTCCAACGCTTTTCCGCTTTTGACGAACTGTTCCATGTCGCCCGTCCCACCGGACGTCCTGTTGTTCCTCCCGGATTCACTTTCATGGAAAATCCGACATTTTCTCTTAATTTTTGCGATATTCGACATCACATTTGTGCATGTATTCGCAAATCTTCCGTTCTTCCCTCAATCGACTTGGCTGGCATTTGTCCGAACCGCCGTTTTCGTCTAAAGGCTCGGGTGCTGTGTACAGTTTTGATCCCGTCGGCTCGTACGAGCGCGAGACATGCCGTGCGGCCGGCGCAGCTCAACAACTTGTACAACCTTTCCTTGACAACCAGGTGAGGATTTCTCATGCTTCGCACATTCACTGTCATTTTCCCAGAGACTCGGTTTATTTTTAGAGGTATTTTACCGTGTATGAGATTTCGCGGTCCTCGCCAAGCATGCATGTCTTCTTTACTTTTCCTGGCGTACCATTGTCTTTCACGCGCCACGGTATTTTTGTATTCATTCGCACCTACCCAAAGTTCTCGACATCATCTATCACCTCCACTCATCCGCCATTTCCATTTTTCTGAAACTTGTTCCACGATTGCGTATCTTGGATACTTGACTTTCCGATGCTCTTCCGGATTTTCTCCGTCTGCTCTGCTCTTTTGCCTTTTCAACTTCTACGCGGCCTTTCATATTGTTGCTGACTACTATTGTCCCTGACAGATTTACTTCAAGAACCAGCAGCCTCCCCCCGGCGTCGCTGGTGGGCACCCAACACACCTTCCTCTAGACCGCGTACTTTCACTCGTAACGGACAGCTTTACAAGCGCCACAGAGCGTCACATCGAGGTTCGTCTCAACCTATCTGGTTCACCCTGTCGTTTCTGCTATCTCTAGACTTCTTCCCTCTCATTTGCTCCATGAATGATTCCATCATTTCTATCATTTCTGGTTTGGCGTGAAGTCTATGAGCTGACCGACGTTATTCCGCTATCTTTATGCTCATCCCTCGGCCCTGTTGTCCTATCATGTTCGGCATGGCGCTGCGAACCTGTCATTCGGTCCTTATCCTGCACTATCTTGATGATTACCGCCGGTCCTTGCTCCACTATTCTAACGTCTCCGTCTGTCTCGGACGAACGTACTCAACATCCCCGCTGCTGTGATTGCGATCGTGTCAACCCTGACGAATACATCCGCTCGGCCTTGATACGACTCGAACGAACATCGTGTGCAATTCTCAAACGGGACAACGAATAGGTGGGAGATGGGCTCGAGTTGTACGTTGTACTAGCAAAGGGCCGAACACCTCAAGGACTTGAGGGGCTCCGTGCTACACATGTCCGCGAAGTCACTGGGCACACGGATGGCGAGCGTGTATTCGTCATCAATCAGGAGCTGAAGAAGGATTAAACTAGTGGGCATTAGCGCGGTTGCGTGCTGATATATTGCGCGCGACTGGTGGGTGATGCGAAAGGAGTGGGGATTTGTGTGCCCTGTTCACCAACGAAAGTGGGTTTCGGTGCACGGATCAAGTGAAACGGCGGGTGGCCGATAAAATGGCTGTTCCTCCCAGACTCTGGCTCCGGCTTTGGCTCGACCATTCGCCTTTAACTCTAAGTCTTTCCATTCCTCTTCACTTATTCCTCCTGCACGTCCAATTCCGCAGCCCGATAACATTGTTTATCTGTGCCCCTCATGCCGCATGTACGAATTAATTATCCTGATTTCTTTCCCCCCTTTTTGTGCAATCGCCTTTACGCTTTCCCATGAGCGGTCGCTTTGCCGCAAGGACGCTTTTTTTCGCTTGACGCTGACTAGATTTCGCCATATCTGTGTCTCATGTTCTATGTCTAAACCGAAAGCACGAATGACATTGCTGTAATATTTTGTCTCTTGCTGGACAGTGCCAATCCGGACCGATTAAGTGCACAATGAAACTGCGACAGATAATGCTATATGGGAATTGCATTTCGTCCTAAAGCATGCCTTAGTCTGGTGTACTGATTGACTCTGTGCCAAGGCACTATATAACAACATGGCAACGAGCAGAGAGATACGTCGAGTCATTAGCAACACAATATCTTGTATGTGAAAGAGAGGGAACAAAAGAGCGGAAAAAAGAGCGGAAGTCTGCAAGCACGGTAGCAGCAGGGTATAAAGATAGAAGTCCGAGCGGCGCGAAAATAATGCAGAAGAACGTGCCAGACACGGATTGGGACCGACGACTTATGGTCGATCATGGGAAGAAAGTTCAGAACTGTTCGCTTGAATCAAATATTATGGAGCGGAAACAACAGAGAACTTGTGTGGGAGAGGAAGAAATGCAAAGCAAAAGTAATCGTATATGGGAAAATGACCTTTATCCATTCTTCTAAAGCGTGACCAGCATACCACCGGCTATGACGGAAAGGAGCATGCTGGCGCTTGCCATGTCGCCCAGTCGACTGCCAGCAGCAGCACCGGTCTGCGGCTCAGATCTCCGGGTCACTACACGCTTACCGGTGTTAACGAAACCGTCTTGAGTTTGGAACTCAGGCGTGACGTTGCGCAGTACTTGCGTGGGGAGCATATTCGGTGATGGTGATAGCTGGAACAACGGTGAAACGGGTTGACCGTTGTATTGGAATAAGTGGAGTTTGTATCCCTCGATTGGGTCTTCGAAGATACGCCAGGACTGGAACAGCTCTGTGACGTTAAAGTTTTGCACGAAGATGGACCGTGGACCACAGGGATCTTGGACGAGTTGGAATCCATCACCAAAGGGATTCAAGACGATAGATCCGTTAGAGAGGAGCTCGTATCTTCCATGCGCCCAGTTAAGGTTACCAATGATGCACTGGTGTTCTGTAGGATTTGACTCGAATCGGTACCGGGCGACCTCATAGAAACCATCATCTGTGCTGAAGAAGATTGTCAGCCTTCCACCAACAAACTCTGCTTCTTAAAAGAACATACAAAGCGAATCCAATACCCGTGCAACTTGGATAATTGAACGATGCGTTCTGGGGGTTTGCGAAAGCCTGAAGAATAAGCCCGTAAATGCCTCTGAAAACGACGGTGCCTTCGAATTACTCACCACCCCCGTTTCAGGGTTAACACCTGTTACAACTTTCCCCGATTGCGAGGTCCATGTGCCAGTTATCGCTGTCCTGTTGTGAATTGCATCGAGTCCGACTTGGGCTGCGGCAGGAAGCGACGCCGAGAGAAGCAGGGCAAGCGAAGAAACGAACTGCCAAGGACGCATCGTAAAAGCTGAAGGAGTATTTACTGCTGTCGACACAAAGAGTGGTTGATCAAGACGGCGTGATGGTCGACGAGGAGGAGAGGACGAGGTGATGAGAGGAAGAGGAGTTGTCGGCGTGGTATTGGGAGGAGTAGCAGTAGCGGTGACGACGACGACAAGGAGGCGATATGGGATTGTGGGAAATGGACGCTTATTTGTCCTTGTTTATCCCGTCCGCCACTGGCTGCTCATTCCCACGCCAATGATTGCTGTTTTTGGCAAGTAGCCGCACAATGAACAACCACCTAAGAAATCATCACAAAATCCACAAGATATTCATCGACCTTCACAACACGGCTTACTCGTGGTGATGACGTTCACGTCAAACTGCCGATGCTCACGAAGGGAATCATGTCTTACAGACATGACTTTTGGCCACGTAGAAAATCCGCGAAAACCTGGATCTCTGGAACAACTTGCATCGGTAGGATCCCAGTCGCACCTATTACCGTCGTTCTGCGATCAAGATAACGAGATACTGTATCTTTGCCATGATAATTCCTCATACAACCTCGAATTCTTGGTCTTCCCCGCAGCGGTGTTCATCTCGTCTTTTTCTCGGTGCTATGTCCCGCGACTGACCAATCCATAGCAATGTTTCTCCTATCTGTCGACCAAGCCATACTCAGCCACTCACTGGTGCTTGCCATCGCACAGGTCAGCTGTTATGTACTTCCTTCTGCTGCCACACGGTTTCGCTCAAACAAGTGCGGAAGACTCGAAGTATTTTCAATACACGCCCTTGAGAAGTTCCCTTTTGCGACACATACCATCCGAAAGGTCACAGCGACCCTGCGCCATTCACTCAACGATTCACTCGACGGAAGAATAGCTGGAGTAACCTGTTATGCTTCCATAACTGTCCCCAGAGTGTGTCTACCATCCTCGTCTCATTGAGTTGACAGATGTGGCCGCATGCTGTATGTATATGAGCTCATGCCGCAAACTCCTTGGCTTCCTTGGATTCAAAGGCCACTTCCTGATAGCGCCTTGTTCCCCAAATGTTCCGCTTATTTACATCGGAACTGCCCGACATTCAAAGCAATGTTCTTTCAGGAGTCTGGACAAGTCCGGAAAGCGACTCTACCAACTAGGGTGCCAATACCATCGAGCTCTTGACGAAGCTTCTCAAGACTCCAAAATTGTCGCAACAGTCTTCTCATAGCCTCTGTCCAGTACTCTGAAGATCCATCAGTGCGAACCCGCCTCTCAACCTCGGGGAAATACCAAAACTTCCTTCAATGCCAATAATGTCAGTTCCGTCGGATACGGAACTTCTCCGCAATACAACCAAAATGCGGATTAGCACTTATGGAACTATAATACTGTGTCTTCTGCACCCTCGTTCTGAAAAAAAAAATTCGCCGGATACCTAACGTGGCTTCTTCCCTAAAGGGGAACTATTTACAAACGAGGATGCATGTGTGCATCTCCCGCTGATTCTCCGAAGAAGTCAATCAAAGTACATTTAAATCCTGTTACCCAGTTTACTGAGAACCAAGAGCAGGAATGGGTAGCCTGCTGCCTCATAGATGAACTGCATGTAGGTGAGTGGGAATCCATGGATACTGAGTTGCATGACTTTACATCTCTTTCTTCAATTCGGTGCCGTATTCTTTAGACTTGTCCTCTCATGCATGTAAAAGAGGATCGAGCCGAGGAACAGGGTACAGGGTCTACATTGAATGGCATGAGGAACCAAAAGAGGGGAACTTCGAATATCATTCTGGTACAGGTGTTTCAAATTACTATTCACTGTGAGAGATAGATGCCGCATGCGATCTCTGAAATAATATTTCATGAATAACCACCGTGTTCTTGTTTACTCAGTATGACTCACCTTCCTAGTCATGAGATCAGAGTTATTCATCGCCGTCATCTGGCTCTTGAGGATGAGGAACCGATTTCGGTGTTTTCGGTCCACCAGGCTTGGGCTTGGGCTTATCGTCTGGTGTTGTAGACGATTCATCCTTGTCGCCTGACCCTTCAGATGGCTTATCTTTGTTGTCCTCCGTGTTTCCAGAAGGTGATTTGAAACGGTCCAACCATATGTCTGGCAACACGCTCGCATTCGGATTACGCGAAAACGCTTGGAGCTTATTCGTATCGAGATGATAGATAAGAGACAAACGCGCGTCCTCGCCTTGGGCAACGACGAGCTCCTTGATCTTCTGCAGCATGACATGTAGTTTTTCGTACAACGCCTGTTGCTTCCGTTGCTCTGCGGAGAGGAAACTATCATTTAGAGCGCGAGTCACGATTCGTTTGAAGTTTCCCCTCTCATGAACGCCAAGATAATGGTGAGGTGTTTGCGAGATGTATAGCTGCGGGAGATATTCGTGCCAATTAATGCCCTGCGCAACGCTCAGTTCGCTCTTCGTCCCTAATTCAACTAATGAATCTTGTGGGACCAACACGCCACGGGAGATAATTTCAATCTTGTCGTCTGATCGGATTGACATTCTGCGTAGTCCCGCTAGAAGGTCGTCTGGATCGTCGCCTGGAATAGGTCGCATGTCTCTCGGTTCATCCCTGCGTGACTGTGTCTTCCTGTCGTGATACAAGCAAGCGTCGACTTCGAATCGAACCAATAGCTTCAGATTACCGAAGTTCTGGTTGAATTCAAAGAGTTCGCTGAGTTATTTTAACGTATAGTAATTTCGAATGTACTCACGTAGTTGATAATTCTATGATGACCTGTACTATTCTCGCATCCAGCAAGTCGCTTTGTCGTGAACTGTTCAAAGTTCCTTCCATACCCAAGCCGTCCAGAATCAACCTCGACCTTCAGCGATTCAAATCTCGTGAATAGGACCGTCGATCCCGATAATTGCAGGTCGATACGAAAATCTTGTGAGATAGTACCGTTTATCCATCGAAGAAGTTTTCGAAGGTTGTTTCGATCCGTCACGATATCAATAGACGAGTAGTCGAAGGCAGGGACAAGGTGGTCGATGGCGAGGACCAGTGGAAGAAGCGGGTATTGTGGTACTCGGTGCCTGTTCTGGTCTATGAAGCTCACACCAGTGTCACGGGCAAGCCTGAAAGGTGTCGACTTGCTCTGCCAAATCGGTGGGCAACCTATGAATAGTCAGCCAAAGCACAACACTGGATAATCATGTACATGTGTACAGCTTACCGGGCACGAGTATAGTGGGCTCTTCGTCGTTCGTCCAGTTGTACGAGGACACAGGTGTAACTTCCTGAGGTCCAACACCCTTACAATCCTTCGTCTCATCCAAGTGAGGATGTTGGAATTGCTTGATAGGTGTCGGGTTCACGTCGTTCATGATGCCGGGATCGGTGGAAGGACGCATGATGGCATTCGGTAAACCGAAGGACTTGTAACGATTCTGGCCGCCGTAACCATAATCGCGTGACATGATGAGGATGGTGATCAGATAGTGAATGGTAGGTCTTTGTCGCGACACTCGAGGAGACTCGTTAGTGCACTGGTTGCAGATTCGTGCAATGCGCAATGCTTTATACGATTCGAGGACTGGAGTGGCTTTGAGGGCTCCTTCTCGGAGAAGATACGGGCGCTTATTTACTCAAGCTTTGGACCCCATCTCGAGGTGTTCGAAGCTGATAAGCTTCACCTGGCCAGAGGCGCCTCACACCGCATTATTAAAACGGTGTAATGGGGATTAGAAGAACCAGTCGATTTAAAAGAGTGGCGCAATGATTTCCCGTAGGTCTTCCTCGATCCTAGGAGAGCTATACTAATGCCACGATTGAAAGTCGAGACATGGCCCCACAAGCGAGGCGGTGAAGACGTACTCCAATTGCATTGATCGAACCTTGAATAAGCGCTCGTACCTCGAAAAAGCGTTGGCCTACGAAGGTGAATGAGTTACAATCTGTTCCTTACTAATGATGAGCACTGGAATGCTGCATAATTTAGCACGAGATTCAGTTAACAGCGGAAAGTTACCTTTGTTTCGTGTCAAGCTCCCAGGATAAGCGCCCATGAAAATAACATTGGACTCCTTAGACGCGTTGGAAATAGCAGAACCCACTCCTCCACGGCATATGGAATCAGGAATCAAGTACCGCGTGAGTCTCTCGTCAAAAGTCTAGCGCTGAGGCGTGGGCGCCTTGGTCGTCTGATCAAGATTGAGTTCAGGCGGGCTCAGTGGACCCTCACGAGGACAGAAGACGTTTCCGAACGATGGTCGAGGGGGTGGTGTGACAGTGAAGCAAAACCTTCGTCAGAGGGACCGTTGATGACGTTCCCGGTCACGCGCCACAAGAACAGATCTTAAGGACGGAAGAGAACTTTTGGGAGTTCAAAGCTTCTATAACAGATACATCGGCATTTCTCTAGTCTATCTGAAAGCCACCGTCAGCCAAGACAACGTACACAAAACGGGCCGACCGACGTACCTTTACAGAATCAACCACTGCTCACACTCGACAATTATCCAACTTAAGAAGCAGAACATCCTCTGCACCTGTCGCGACAAGCTTATCCATGATATTCGCAACATCTTTTCTTTCCACCATTACGCTCACAGCCACCCAACCGTTCTCTTCCAACGGGCTGATTGTCGGGGCTCGCCTTCCCGGAGCGATTGCCGTACACTCATGTAGCTTGTCGCGCGTAATGTTGTACTGACACAACACATAACGACCGGAAGCGATGACACCCGCGATACGGGAAGTGATGAGCTCGATCAAGGGGAGGTGTTCAGGATGTTTGGGTTTTGAGGATTTTATGAGCACAGCTTCAGTGGTTAGAACAGTCGCGATGGCGTGGAGACCTGCGGCGCGCATCGTGTCGCCAGATTCTTCATGTAATGTGAGCAAGTTGAAACATACGTAAGGAAGAGAACCTACCGACAAGGTCGACTAGAATGCGGCATTGTTATCAGCTCTTAGCCCTCGTACAATAAGTGGAAACCTTGCCTATCCCATCAGCAAGACCAAGAGCGCACGCCGCTTCTACACTCCCGCCAACATGTCCAATTTGCGTTTTGTTCTCGCCCTGAAGACCCAGTTCATCATCCAGATTTGAAAAGAATTCCCTTGCTAGGAAGTCGAAACTCGTAACGACACGTTTTCCTGCTAGCTGCTTGATGTCTTTGATACTTCCGGCTTCGGGTACTTGCACTTGAAGCGCACATTTTCCGAATCCGAGCTTCAGGGCCTCCGTAACATGTTGTTGCATTTGCGACTCTAAAATCACATCATGCCCCGTTATTCCTAAATCGACGTTTCCTTTTCCAACGAACGAGGGAATATCCGATGCAGGAAGAAAGACGCTGAGTGTTTGTGAGAACGAGGGGAAGACGATAAATCGCAGGAATCGAACGTACAGAGCAATGTTGTGATTCTGCACGAGACACACATCTAGACGATTGTGCCTTCTGAACTGGATGTCGGCACCTATTCTTCGAGATCTTGGACCCTACAGTATAACGCATAGTACATAGACTAACCTGCCAGCAGCTCGAGGCACTTCTCATGTAGACGACCTGGGGTGGTCAGTATGGGCTGAGCAATTCAAGGTACTTTCATGTACACACCTTTTTTCGGGATCGCAAACAACAGCCTCCCATCAAGAGATTCAAGGTTCACTACATGCTTTATCGCGTTAGAATTCCGTATAATTCTGTGTCAAAGGGTGCAACGTACGCATGACGGTATGCAGAAAAGTTTTTGTACGACTATTGAGTCGTGTTTTTTCAGAAAAGGAAAATAGCCGACACGTGCCCGCGAATGCCTAAGACAAGACCATGTTTGTTTGAATTACAATTTGTTTTCAACTTGACGATTCTCTTTCGTTACACAAGCTTAGTAGAGACTCTATCGCATTCTTGCATTTAACGGGTAGTATGATAACTCTCTACTGCATCAACTCTTTTGCTAGCCATCGTTCCGCTATGGTTCATTGTTGTGATCATCTTTATAACCGCGAGCGATTCCGCTTCGTCCTTGTTCGAGTACACTCGGAGCGTCCCGTCCGGGACGCGGATCCAACCCTCGGTAGGATCGAGCTTGAAGAAATTGGGCTTGTGGGGAAGAGTCGCATGAGGCATGATACGGACAATAGATCGTGAAATAGTTTGCTCACCAGCTGCACTGTCGGTCAGCTTTGAGAGCTGGCCACCTTGCGCGCGCGTAGCGAGTTCCTGAGAGCCCGTAGTCGGTCCCAAAGCGTCTTTCTCTTTCCCACTATCACTATATCTCTTAGCTTGACGATACTTGCCGCTGACGAGAGAAAACATTGGTCGTTCAGGATCTTCGTCACCGTGATCGTCTTAATGAAATATCAATTGAGTGTCTCATGTCAATGGTATTGAGTATACACGTCACCTTCCAGTGATACATTTGCGATCAGCTCCTGAAAATCAAAGATATATTTCCCCGTCCAGTCTGGTTCAGATTGCAACGCCAATTCGAGTTCATATGGAGTGATTATCGGACGAAGGTACTCCTAACGTACCACAGTTAGGATTAGTAGACTGGTCATGAGTTGTATATTACTACCTTCGAGTCAACGATCCCTTCGCTGCAAGCGACCCAAATCCAACACTCAATCTCCATGAAGTTCGCAAGCTTGGAAGGGTTGATCTTTCCTACAGAGACAGTATAGGCTTTCTTGTGGGCCTTTTTCAGTCGCTGTCGCAGGCGTTGCAACAATGGGAGATATGACGCTTGAAAGATGAGGTAATTAAGGAATCAGTCGGAAGGGAATATTCCTGGTGAAACTTACTTACCCACACCCAAAGTCCCAATCAGAATTCCGAACACATCAGCATCACGAGCCTTCTGTAGAAGTGCATATCGTCGCATCAGAAGTTTATTCGTCAGATGCGTTTGTTCATGCGCAATCCCTAGCCGGGGAGAATAGGAGATCACCTATTCATAGAAAAGAATCAAAATGGCAGCTTTTTTAAGACGTGCATGAAGTGGAATTTACATGACTTCCGGGCGAGGTCATAAGCAACTTCGTAAGAGTTGAAGACTCTTCTCCTATCCACACAATCATCTTTCTCTCCGGCGCGGGGGAACTACCATTGGACAGTTTGATTGGTGGAGCGCTTTCTTCGTTTCCATTACCATCGTGAGGGAGATCTAACACAGGCGCAGATCGGTCTTTAAGGGGCTCATATTCAACTTGGTATCGATCACCGATTGCTTGGCGGAGCAATTTGACGAGGTCAACTAGTGGAAGAGTCAGCTAGGCTTAGAGGCGGAGTGAAGAGCCTTTACCGCTTAAATAAGCAAAGCCAGCGTCATGCCTTAGCTGCAGAACGGCGACATCCCTAACACATTCAGCATGCATCGTGAGATAATCGGCGATTTGGTCCACGCAGTGTTTAATATCCAGATGCTTCCTCCCAAAGACATAAATGACCGGTAGGCGGGATGTTCTTGGTGCAGAAAGAGTCAGGAAAGCACAGATAGGATGAGCTAGTCTACTTACTTGCTTAAACATGCGTGTCCATAGTGTACTAAGACATCTGCGTTGACATGAGAGGCGGCCACTTCATCTACACAGCAACTTAAGAAGGAGTGCTATCCCGTCAGACCCTTCCTATTATGCTCCAATATCAGATTCTGTACCTGCCATAAGAGGTGTCTGCAAGAACGTAGGCTTCCCTTTGCGGACCAAGACGCTCGTGAATAGCACGATACACTGGGACGGAATCATGGAGTAATTCATCGGGAAATTGCAAGGCTATCTATGTGAAAAAAAAACAGAACTCGTCAGCACCGGATTGGTGAAAGAGTTGATTATGAACAGACTCGCTTGTAGTCGCCTTCTTCGATGCTCCGGACAGTCCTTTCAATCTCGTAGAATACAACAAATTCACTCGAGTCGGGAAGTGGTGTTTCTTCTGAGCGTACATCCAGGGCCCTTTGAATCACGCCTTCACCAGACGATGAGAATGTTTGTGACTCAGGTTCTGTTGCAGATACCATTGTGTCTGAGAGTGAGAGTATAGCCTGCCGATCACGACATTTTCACGGACGGCATGAGTTCCTTACGTAAGGAAATTACTATGTAAGCAGCTCAGTCCACTGCACTACTAGGTGCTGTTGTTCATGTGTAAGAGAAGACATTTCGAACCACCATCGCCATCTACGACTATCATGGACTTCCAAAGACAGAAACAACATGCCAGTTTGATACACAACACTTCGTCAGAGAGCTACTGCGCACCGTGGTATATGCGAGCTCTCCAGGGCCTCCTGGTCCTTCAGCTAGAAATTGCTTAATCGTCCAATCAAACCAAGCTTCCTGGGCCTGGGACACAACAGCAAAGATTCTACGTCTATCAGTATTGTGGATTTAACGTGAAGCTTCTCTCCAATCAACTCCCACGCTTCCTGTCGAAGCCTGAGACCCTAGGAGAGAAGAAATGGGTGCTGTTACACGCGAAAAGCTCGGTGCGCTCCTTTTACTGAGTAAAGGATCTCATAGTCTACCCCCTCAACGATGACCATTCAGCAACCACCTCTTTTGAGAGAAGAGATAATCTCGTATCTTGCATCCATGCATCTCTCATTTCAGTCTTCCACGCATATTTCTCCAACGAAACCTGCGCGGTTCCGAGCTAATAATAGATGGGTTTCTCTCAGGAAGTCTATCTTTCTGTACACTTCCAATATTCAATGGGGAGTGTTTCGCCACAGAATCGCCAGGGACTAAAGCTACCTTCACTGTCTTTGTGCTTTATAAACACTTTCGGCGTCACCCAGGAGTTTCGGTTTGCACCAGCTGAGTGTCCCACCATGCGAGCCCTAGTCGCCTTCGCTTTGCTCACTGCCACCGTCGTATGCACGCCCCGGCATCGCACTGACTCCCTCTTGCATGAAAAACGCGTAGTTGATCTAGAAGACTGGATACCTTCACGCCGCCTGGATCCAAACCATGTTCTTCCCCTGAGGATCGGTCTTGCGCAATCCAATCTTGACAAACTAGAGGAAATGCTAATGGCAGTTTCCCACCCGAAGTCCTCAGACTTTGGCAAACATATGACACCAGATCAGGTCGTCGAGACTTTTGCTCCGAGTCCAGCATCCATTCATGCTGTAAAGGAGTGGCTGGTCGGATCCGGCTTCGCCGAAGATAGGATCAGGCTGTCTGCCAGTAGGGGCTGGATTAACGTAGCTAATTCAACTGCTGCAGAGGTCGAAGGCCTGTTGGGCACCGAGTACGTCGTCTATCTGCATACGGAGACTGGCATGGAGCAAATAGGTCAGTGGTTCGTCACGTCTCGTGCATTATTACCGACACAAAATGCTTTCCTTAGGTTGCAATTCGTACTACGTGCCCAGCTATCTTAAAGAACACGTCGACATAATCATGCCGACTGTCCATTCCAAGCGATTCCCATCGGACGGCTCAAAGCCGCGGCACAAGCGTCAACCTGGACAGCAACCAAAGATAAGTTCCCACCTTCGCGGGCCGTTGCAACTTGGATCTGCGGTTACGATCACCCCAGAATTGGAGAATTGTGACCAAGTGATCACGCCAGCTTGTATTCAAGCCTTGTATTCGGTTAATTACACCCCAGTAGCGACGGACCGGAACTCATACGGAATAGGTGAGAGCCATATGCTTTCAGTGAAGGCATGATACCTTATCGCATACATCTCATCACTCAAGTGGAGTTTACTCCGATATCATTTCTGCAGGAAGACCTCGGTAAGAGAAAGTCTGCTGCTCACCAAAAAGATGAGAACTCAAAGGACAGATGGCATGTAGACCTTTTCTTCGGGAACTTCTCATCGAACCTGGTCGGTGTTTCACCAAGTATTGTTTCCATTGATGGAGGTGAGCATGGTAAAACTAAATAATTGCTCCCTCGTCAAGAACTATTCTACAAGGTGTCATCCAAACGGACCAGAAAGGCTTTGACTTTAACGGAGAAGCTGATCTCGACCTTGAATATGCAATGGCCCTAACGGATCCTCAGCCTATCACGTTACTTCAGACAGGAGATCTTGTTGAGGGTAAGAACACAATAAGTCATCCAAATCGTATCTCATTCGCTACGACCTAAAGGAGCGTCGTTCAACAACTGGCTTGATGCCGTGGATGCTTCTTATTGCACCTCCGACGGTACCGTTTATGTATGTATTTGCTCGCCTTCTCGGCTTACATATCAATACAGGCGGCGACGACCCTCGATTTGACGGAATCTATCCGGACCCTTTGCCTGGTGGTTTCAATGGCAAGGAGAGTTTCGAATTAGGATAGTTGGGTATCCTGACATATTCACCCATTAGGTCCGGAATCATGCGGTATCGTTGCCCCTCCAAATGTACGTGAAAGCCTCGTTTTTTTATACCCAGGAAGGCTGAAATGGAGAGAATTTAAAGGTTGTCTCCGTGTCATTCGGTTCAGACGAAGCCGATTTCACCTTGGCTTACGCGACACGCCAGTGCAATGAATACGGAAAGGTAAGACAAAGCCAACTGTTGTCGTTAAGATATACTTGCCTTATCAGTGCGAAGCTCGGTCTCATGGGCACCAGCGTCTTATACAGCTCCGGAGATGACGGTGTTGCTGGGAATGGGGGTCGCTGTCTGTCCAGTCAAAGTATGTGTAACCTCAGATGCCTGTATAATTTGACGTGCCTACTAGCGTCATCGCGCATCTCAAGATATACCTTCACGAACGGGAACGAAATTCAATCCAGGGTTCCCGGTAACCTGTCCGTTCGTTACAGCAGTTGGAGCAACGCAGATTGATCCTGGTAACACTGTAAATGATCCTGAGGGCGCATGCGAGCAGGTCATCTTTAGTGGAGGCGGATTTAGCAATTTCTTTGAGATGCCATCATACCAAGCAGATGCTGTTACTAGCTTCCTGACGAACAATCCACCTCCATTCACGTCCGATCAATTCAACAATTCTGGGAATGTGCGATCATACCTCACGTCTTTATTCTCTGTTCGCTGATGAAGTTTTCTAGGTCCGCGCTTTTCCCGACTTGAGTGCAAATGGGTACGTCTACAGCCGTGAATTACCTTGCTATATCCGAATCACTTACTGTTGCACAATTGAAGAGCGAGATATGTCATCGGGTGAGCTTTCGTCATTACAAAGTACCACGATGTTCCAAATGATTTCTCACATCACATTAGGGTTGATGGAGAGTTCGAGCTAGTTTTTGGAACATCTTGCTCATCTCCTGTGGTGGGAGCCTTCCTCACTCTAATCAACGATGCTCGTATTGCTGCCGGAAAAGGCCCAGTTGGTCGGTAGTCTTCTTTTTCTCGTTGAAGCATGGGCTTTCATCATCGGTCTCCTTTGATGTGCTTTAGGCTTCATCAACCCATCTGTAAGCGTCATCCTCAAGTCCCCGCTACATTCTTGGACCTGATTCACGGAATGATGATCACAGATATACTCGACAGAATTTGCTGACGCGTTCAACGACATCACGCATGGCGGTAATCAAGGATGTGGTACGCATCATTCGATCCGCTTCTGACCGCTGGTTTTCCTGATTGAGTGTTGTTCAGGAACTCCTGGGTTCACTGCAACGACTGGTTGGGATCCGGTCACTGGTGCGTGATCGCCTTTCCTTCCCAGAATACCCCGTTTTTGTCCGGTATCTGATCAAAATGTGATAGGCGTTGGCACGCCGAATGTTACCAAGTTGATGGAGCTCTGGTTGGCACTCCCTTGAGCAAGTACATACGGGGTCGAGTATTTTCCGGCATGGACCCGGTCTTGTTGCAGTATCGTTTGTATTTACAGCCCGAGGCCGAGGAATGAAAATTTGAGATAAAATGTTACATGCAGAATTACGCGAATCATTTCGAAATCATTCTAAATCAAAACAACATCTTGGCGCACCAGCACCGAAATCGAAAACAAATGGAAGAACGGCGAAGAAATAAACACCGGGTTACTTGAACTGAACGAATGGGATTGTGAAGCCTTCAGATAGGAGTAGACTTTCCGCTCATAACGAATGCCTCTTCCGGCTTATTTATGATAATCACGCTATCGCCCTTGCGTGACATCAAGCTTGCTCGACTAGCTGGAGTCATGTAACCGGACGGGCTCGGCGTACCTATCTGTTGGTCGGGGAAATGATGGATGTGCGTGGGTTCACGCAACGTCTCTGTCTCGGAGATGATGCTAGCGGTGCGACCGTCGGAAAAGGCTTTGTTGCCCGATCCGAAGTCGCGAGGTGGCACGTAAGCGTCCTTCGGTGGAACTGGTGGTGGACGGGCTGGCAACCAAAACGCCCATACACGTAAGATATCCTAAGATTGATGGCATCAGTTGGAATTCCAATATTTGAAAAGCACAGCATGAAACACTCACCGATTGGGTACCAAATACAAGGAAGACGGCCATTCCAACTGAGAATGATTAATTTAGTAGGCGAAATTCGTATTAGTCAAGCACGTACTGGTTGCAGCGAACAAGTCGGGAGCAACACTTCTCAAGCTGGGAATAGAGGTAACGTTGAAGCTGGGAGACAGTTAGTATTAGCGTCTGAACCAGACCGAAGAGATACAGGCTGTACTGACATGAGACCCACGAGCAAATATCCAGAGAAGACAAACAGCCGCACGATGAGATGCTTATCAAAGGTACGCCCAGAGCTTTCACTCTTAAAACGACGGAATGCACGCCAGGTCCGGACGATTTGGATCGCAATGAGGACTGGAATGCAGAAACAAATTGAGAGCCAGTCTCGATAGACAAATAGAAATTTTTCCGTACTCTCAAAGAGGAGACAGATGAGGCAAATTATAGCCGAGAACATTCCCATCGTATTGGAACTTGGCATACAATGTATCAGCCAGGCATGCGTTTCTTTCATGCAAACACTTACAGATGGTTGTTCTCCACCGAGCAATAAAAGAATCTTCGAGCTCGATCTACCTTCCGCAAATCGTGTATCGCTACGAGGGATGTGGCAAGAGCGAAGGAGAGAAGAGCTATGTATGGTGCGAAAAGCAACTATAGCGTAAAGCACTGCTTAGGACAGTATCTTTTGCAAGAGAAAGCGCACACGCTCACTACGTAGATCCAAATCCTCGCTGCTCTGGAGCTGTGGTCCTTCGAAATGCAACTCAGAGAGGCCCATATCGTGTAAACGAACGCAAAGGCAGACAGAGAGCACCTGAAAAGATAGCTACGCGTTAGAACAGCAGATATGAACTGGAGTCCGACATACATTGGCGGAGTGCCTTGCAGCAAGGACGCTTGCAGAATGCAGAGTGCTTTTCCGGGCTCCGGACCCGAATACTTTCCCGCATACAGCCTATCATACATATTAGGGGATTATCCTGTGTGATCATATGTACGAGAAACGCACAGCAACGATGATGAAATACCCGCGACGATCCAGCTGATGCACATATTAATAAGTGTCGGATTGCGCTTCACGGTCTTGGCGAGCAGGAATGTCGCGACGAGTATCGGTAGGAGAACCTGGTCTGCTCCGACTTTGAGGAGGAACCAAATCGTAAGATACGTCTTTGCATGAGGGTCGGATGGCTTAATACCTGATTTAAAGGAGGGTCAAAGGTGAGTAACCCAGCACGTCGATGAGATTGGACATACCAAGCGCGGAGTCCTCCTCTGTCATTTCTGCACTCTAGTTTACAAACCCGGTACCCGCCGTGCAGCAAAGCCAGTTTGCTTCAATGCGTGAGCGATATAAAAGACGGACTATGGGGAAGGGGAAAGAGAAGTAGAATATTACAAAGGAGTGTGAGGTAGAAAGGAGAGATGAAAGGCACTGCATGCATCTCTGGGTCCTCATCACTGGGAGCTGCTCTGTGAGAAATCTCGCCGTAGCCACCTGCTTTCATTTGAGATGATGGATGGGAGCTAAGTCGCGTGGCAACGGAGGCGTCAACATCAAAGAAAGTTGACCAGAAATGGCAAGTAGATCATCCCACCCCCACTTCGGTCCCGGACCCACCAAAGCTCAACAAAATATTGCGTTTCAGCTTTCTTGAATGGGTTTCACTACACTGTTGGAAGCGCCTGTCCGTTTTCAAATGGGAGCGGCTAAACTGGCCGGCTGAGGCCGGATTGCGGTTGCATGGGTTACTTTGCGTCCCCTGCGATCTTAGCCATCTACACCCATCTCTCTGGGTGGGAAGACTCGTGATATATTCATCAGAGGCTATGAGTTCCTATCGGGCTTTCGGTAGAATAGCGAACATGAAGTCCACTGACCACGTGCACGTCCTCATCAATCAGTGAACTTTGTATTTTGACTCGAAGTCGAAGAGGTAGGCAATACTCTTTATCCTCTCGACTTTTCAATCGGGTCTCCATGGAAAGACTGAAGTCCTTCGGATGCGACCTGGACGAGTTTTTCAAAGAGAATGCGCGTCCGAGCCCATAACGGAGTGGAAGGTGTCGATACCACTTGTAGTGTCTTCGTTCCGACGAGACCGCCTGTGTCAGGCCTTCCTTTGCACATTGCACCGCGGCAGTCGACATGGGCTACTCTGCTAACCTCAGGATACCAAAGCATAGTGCTCCTTCATAAAACGGCAAACGCTGGACTAGCCATAGTGATGGGAGAGTATGTACAATCGTGACCGAAGCGCGATAGAGGCATGCCTAACTCTCCCGGAGGTCATCCTCCAGATAGGCTCCTATCTGTTTGAGGCGAATGATTTGTACGCTGCCTCTCGCGTCAACTCTCTCTGGTACAATGCACTCCTTCCTGTACGATCTCGATTTCCACACGCCACTCTCGAACACCTATCGTCGTTCCTTTCATTCCTCAAATCAAATCGAAGGGCAGCCCATCACGTCCGGGCTTTACGAGTATGTCGGACCTTTCGTCTCTGTTGCGACGGAATTGTGCTGACTCCCTATGGCTTTGTAGATATTTTCCGATGGTATCCAAGGAGAAGACGACACGGAACAAGACTCCAATGCTGACTTCAACGCCGACTCTGACGTCGAAATGGACAGAGACAGCGATGTTCCTGCAGTCAGCGGCACCGACCTGACCCCAGACAGTAAGGGAGGCGAGAAATATGAAGATCACCTCAACTCTGCTGGTGAGATCATGAATCACCTCGCAGACCACGGAAGGCTGCAGTTCTTCATGTATGCCTTGCCTGGAGAGCCACATAAGCCATTATCAGAAGCAGTCTGGCTCGCGTTGCAGAGGATGTCGGAGAGTCTGAGAGGGTTGTATGTCGAATTGGTGGTAAGACACTGGGTAAGCTGCTAGTCGCTTTCTGGCGGACAGCCTCTGATTCGTTACATAGAAAATCCTCCTTTCCAGCCGGTTCAGTAACTTGACTTATCTGCGGTTCTTCCTGGATAGCGACGAACCAATCCCAACAGATCCTGACAACGGTGCAATCGAGCCAAATGCAGCACTCCTTTCCTTCTTGCAATCTCACCCACGTCTCGAGGTCCTACATCTCTATCTCGGAACCTCCTTTGCGAACCTGGACCTCTCCATCGTTCACCTCCCCTACCTTCGATCCTTCCTCCTAATCTCAAAAGCTGAAGCAGTGAACATCTCCCCTTTCATCCTATCGCACCCCACATTAAGGTCGCTTGATGTCTATACCGATGCGAACTTGACACCCTTCCCGGCCGACTGTCTGCCGAATATCTCAGCTCTCCAAGTCAGCGCGATGACTGTTTCATGGTTCAGCAACATCCTAGATACTGCAGCAAAGCGAGCGCAGCCTATTCGTCATCTGCAAATCACTGCGGCAAGGCAGGGGAATTTCGAGGACGTGCTTCGCAGGACAGCCCCGCTCAGCTCTAGCTTGCGCTGCCTTGAGCTAATCTTCTGGAGCCGCGATGTACCACTTCTCAGAGTACTCAGGGACGTGAACCATGCGTTCCCAAAGCTCGTCGAGTTATCGATATTCATCCCTAGCTGGGGCTCGGCCGAATGGGAGGAAGAGGATGAGCCGGTAGAACTTGTAAGTAGTCTCACTCCATCCTGCTTGAGACGATCAATGTTGATTCATTATATCAGACGTCAATGCTCCAAAGCTTCGCTCAAAACAGTGAACTGCTTGCATTCTCTGTTTCCGACCCCAAGACTGAGCTCATGACTGAAGAGCAAGTTCAAGCGTTACCAATGACATGTATACCGCCGCGACTACACTACATTGTATGGCGTTCGCAGACGTTCCGTATCGATCGTGCGCCAATCACGACCAACACTGAGACCGAAGTGATGGGGTTGCGCGCTGAGCGAACATATCATCCGCGCAACTTCCGAGGGAGTCGTTACTTGCGAGATTGGCATGAAGAGATGGTATTAGATCATCTAGCAGGGAATTATGAAGAACAGCTTAGGCTCTACTGATCGTAGATCCGCTCCTTCGTAAAATCACGTTACCATAGATAGATAGACGCATTCGTTTAAGACATTCCTTTGTTTGTAGCTGTCCTTGGAAAAATACACGATGATTGGACTGAAAAGACCGTCAATGATCGCCCGCCTTGCCTTCTGGTGTTCGAGTCTTGAACAACCCTCTTTCACGGGCTTGCTGCACAATAGCAAGTGCGTTCTCGATGGAGCGTAACTCCTCACCACACCTTCGTCGACCTATATACAGACCAAAGCATATTAAATATACTGTCTACTATATCGTAAGAGGTGAACGCACCAACAAGTGCCCAATTGCGTGTACTCGGGATGCGGAGCGTCTCGCTTTCCGCGGTCCAGCCGCAATGAGCTCCAAGGCACGCCAGCCATACACGATATCCGGCATAGGTACTCTTGCGAGTGTCGCCTCCCATTCCACCGAGTCGAAGGGTTCCCACGAAGCTATCAATGTCCATGTTGTCCGGAGGCGTGAATGTGAACGGTGGTTCCCTCCTAACACCTCCAGCGCCACCGAATGGCATTTGCGCACGATCAAAACGAGCGTCAAACGACCATGAACAACAAGGGATGGAGAGGAAACCACTTGCTCCGCTCAAAGTTGCAAGAACAGGCGTCCATGGCGAGAGTTCATCTGCATGGTTTGCAATGATAAATGTGTCCGGTTTAAGAAATGGACTAGAAAATGCGGGAGTAGTGCACAGAGATGAAATAGGTAGCTCAAGTGGATTGAGAGCATGGACATGGAGATGAGCTTGAGTTTTAACGGGATAGTGCCGCCACGAAGTACGAGCACGAAGATCGATACCTTCGCCAGCATACCCTTCGCTGACAAGAATGTGCACCAATAGACCATTTCCACAGCTTTAACAAATTAGCTGGAGGCTTCAAGTTGGAAGATGGTGCAAAACAACACACCCAAAGTCGAGAAAGCCGCTCCGAGGACGTGTCCAGCTATGCCAAGGCATTCGTGCGGAGTCATCTGTCCTATCATCACCTTCAGAATTGGAGCCAGAAATGAAGGCCTCGTCCGTGCCCTGCTTCCACAAGAGCATGAGAAAAGTAGCGATGCCGATGTCCTGTTATTAGATATTAGATAGTGATCGACACAAGAAGTGTATTGCGTAATATAAATGAAATCCGTACTTCATATACATGCTTCAGAGGGTCCGTATTCTCATGCCATTGAGTGAGCAGATGGTTATAACGTTCGCGCATGATGATGTATAGGTCCTGGTACTCATCGCGTGAGATGATACAGTCGTGATACACCTGCTTGCGATAGTTTGTCTCAACGCCCCAGCAGTATCGGTGCACCGTGTCAAGAAGTGAGAGGCACGTCCGATATAGCCGTGAATTGACGTCCTTAGGATCCGGAGCACCAGGTCGCAAGACAACTTCAACTCGGATGTGTCCGTCTGCTTTGCTATACTCATAGTTTGCAGTACACCCGTATTGGGCGGGCGCAGATAGGTATCGAAACGCAATGTGGAAAACGGCCGGGTGGTAATACGGCATCTCCACGCCATTCCCAAGCTTTGGTGTTAGAACAACGCAGTCCACCGGCGTATCGATCTTCGCTCTGATTGTTCCCTCTTCAGTACAGTCAGCGACGTCATGTGATGAAGCTTCGTCGGCATCGGTAGCATAGAACGTGCAATTCTGCTCGATAGGAGGGTCGCGACCGGGGCGCCGAGGAAGAAGTCTTCGATGTATGTTCTTGATAAAGCGGAAGTTTTGAAGCTGCGGCGCCTCGTGTCCAAGCTGCCTGCACGACTCTTCAATGACCTCCGACCGCAAGATAAGACTCGAGTTATACTCTGGATGGTGTATCATCTCTAGTATTGCTGGCTCGAACTAGAAAACGCCGAAGGCGAAAGGGGAAGGTTGACCAACGGAATTGTACCAGGAGAAGGGCAGGCGCACAGTTTGGATCGGGGAACCAGCAAGGGCCCAGCAAACGGGGATCCACTCAGAGTTTCCTATGCTGGACATGAGAGGATCCCATGGATCATCTGCCTTGCATGGAAGAGGAGTGAAGCGCGGTCGTATTGGTTGGGACATGGGCAAGTGAAGGTAGTTGAAGGTACTGTAACCGAAATCTTCCCGCCAAAACAACGAGGTAGTACGGAGGCAATACACTAAGTATATGAGGTACCTTGCTGGCTACCTGGTTGTGCTATAAGTTTCTGATGCTTTCCAGCATGCGATTTTACTTTGAGAGACGTGAGGATGGTGGCCAGAAAGTAAGACGCGCCTCGGCATCAACGCGAAGGCAGCGCGTCAAACGTGACTTCTCGAGACTCATCTCAACGGTCAACACCTGTGCTACTAACAACGAACGCTAACCTTGTTCTCTTATCTGTTCAGCTCTGCTTTGAATTTTTTGGGCTTTCACGAATCGCCGAGATCTCCCAAAGGGTGTCTTCGAAAGGATCCGAAGCTAATGAGGCGCGCATTCAAACACGTCTTTTGAACTCTTCTGGCACAGAGAGGTTCTATTATCGCGTGTATCTTGGGACAATTGCCTCGCGGCGAGTTCTCCGTCTTGTTATATTGCCGCGGCCATCTAATCTTCTCAATCCGCATATGCTAGATGGCACCATTCACAGTTCCGCCCGAAGTCGCATTTCGCATCGCGCGCGCAGTATCCGACCGGCGAACGCTCGCAACACTCACCCACACCTCACTCACACTACAAGAAGCAGCAGAGAGACTACTTTATGAACATCAGGAGCTATTCCCCCATCCAAGAAACTTCCGCCTTTTAGAAACGCTTGCAGAATGTCCGCGTGTGGCCGGATACGTCCGATCTTACGTGCTCACAATGAATCCACCCTTTCGAGTCTCGTCCGAGCTGGTACGGACCATGGAGACGGTGGTTGTGCGTCGAGAATTCTGGGAGCGTGTAAGCGCGAGCCTTGCGCATCTAACGGAGCTGGACCTGCTAATTATTGTCGACCCGGTGGTTGGACAATCCTGGATACTCGACAGCGCCAGCACGCTCCGCGCTGCGGAAATCCAATTGGCGATGCCGTGGGACGAGCATGTTGCGCGCTTCCTGAGAGTGCAGGACCGACTTCGATGTTTAACTACAACAGACGTCGCGGAGAATGTGCCACTAACGCCCTTACCCCGCGACTCTTTACCCTGCCTCACGCAATTTGAGGGCCCACTAATGGTCGTGGACCTTCTCCTTCACTGCCCGATAACTCATCTCAAATTTCCTGTGGATACGGAGGACGCTGTCTCGCTCCTTCCACTCGTACTTTCTGGATTAAGTCAACTGAAATCTCTGCGCTCACTATCGATCACATTTCTGCCTTCGGATATGGCCCTCTCATCAATGGAGATAATATCAGCCTCCTGCCCGAACCTTCAATATCTCGCGCATATTCCATTACCAATAGATCACGCATCTGTACGTATTTTACTGTCTCTAGGCCCCATTTATACTGAAGTTGCTGTGTTCGTCGGACTCATTAAATAGCACATGACCTTTCTCACCCACTTGTCCCGCCTTGCGTACCTCAGAGTACTTGAGGTTGACGTGCAGGAGTGGCAACCGCCACTAATGCCGCCTTTCCAACGGGCCGTTGCAGTATCTCTGCGCATCGTACTTCCAAAATTACGCTATCTCTTCTTCTGGGGACGATTCGATCGAACGATATGGACGTGGGCTCCAGAGGAAGTCGAACCCATCCAGGTTCGATCACAGCCTATTTCACATATTGATGACCAAGATGGAGAAGCCGGATCTGGTCGAACGGGTGGTGAAGAGGAAGATACCGACGGAGGCGGTGGTGCAGGACCAGGTGCAGCGGCAGCGGCAGCAGCTTCTGCAACCGAAGAAACGATGAGCTATGTTGGACTTGACGGATGGAAATACACCTGGAGCACCACACAATACTATGCAAACACAACAAGTTGGAGGACCCTAGTATGACCTTGGTTCGTTTCTTTCCTCATCTTCAATGATCGTACCGGGTTCTCTGTTTGCTGCATCTGGTGTCTCTTCTCCTTCTCTCTCTCTTTTTGTTGTCACGTAGACCTGTCACCGTGCCGTACCACGGCGGGACACGTTGGGATTGTATAATTGCTGTATTTGCACCTCATGTAGAATCTCGTTCGTATCATACGTGTTATATTCAGAATAGATCAACGAATAACGAGTAACGTGATTGTAACCAGACAGCGCATCACATCCTGCGAAAACAACCAACTACACATCTTCTGCACGCCCATACCGAAAATCGGCTACATGTTCTCGCAGCCACTTCAAGTCTCTTTTCCGTAGGGAAAGACATTGATCAACATAAAGAGACAGAATAGGCAAAGGTTGGATCTCCTCCCCGCCACGAAAATGAGACCGATGCTTGTCACTGCTTACTCCGTTGAGCCGCGTATCCACGAGTCCAAGAAGTGAACTGGCCGACAAGCCGTGAAACTCCGAAAGCATGACTTTCTGTAGCTGCGGACAGCAGAGCGTTCCATCCGCAATCGGCGTCGTACTGGTGCCCTGATGGTTCGCTGATGCTAGAGTATGGATCACCAAATCTGCCTTCCCGGTGGTCTCGATGCTATTTTGAATGGACAAAACCTTCAGAGCGGGCGCATTTTGAAGGATTGTAATGAGATCCCGATGGTGATAGACGCATATTACAAGTCGGAATTCCTCGAGGTGCAATACTCGACGGCTCGCTATTATGTTTACGCATTGCATACATGTGTCTCCGATGGTCGACCTTAGAATGAGAGTCTTGACATTTAAGATACGAATGGCCCTGAGAATTGTATCCGCTTTGCAGCAGTTGGACAGTTCGAGATGCGTAAGCTGCACAAGGTCTATGCTGCCAGCACCTACGACGGGGTCGTCACCAACTATGGTCCATGCCTCTGCTAGAACCATCCTTTCGATCATTGGGTTTCGATCCAAGAGAACGAGGAGCTCCAAGGTCGAGAATCGACCCGATAATTCGAGTTTAGTCAACGATGAAGATGCGACGTTGTTTAGTGGCAATACGCGATACCGTACTCTGCAAACGAAACTCCGCAGTCGTTTCGTATCCATCATTCCGAGGAAGTACAGGTAATCGGGATCGTCCTGTGACAGTACGAGGCTCTCCACTTGTAGTAGATCCGCGATTGCCTCCAGAAGGAGCTCTGTCGTGTCTGATATCGAATCAACGCGTAGCTCCCGAAGCGATGACCATGGAATACGTTTGTATAAGTAGTCCTCTGCCAGAACCTCGCACTCCCCGTAAACGTAGAGCCTCGAGAGTGATCCCCTTGCACGCCTCAACCATGCATCTACTTTATCCGGAGCACAATACGAGCTTCCCGTCAAAATGAGGTTCCTCCAAACCTGCGGAACATCGAGTAGGATCTCTCGCCATCGCCGACACACTGCACAAAGTGCAAACAGTCTCTTGTTGCTCCCATCAACAGCGTGCGAGAGGATGGGAATCAGTATCTGCACTGGCACATTTGCGAAGTAACATGGTAGCGGCAAATTGGTCTTCACCGTGTCAAGCACCTGCGATCGATCGAAAGATTTGCGGGGCAGGCGCAATAGACGCTTGAAAGCTATCATAGTCTTCTGGACTTTCGAGGCGGGTATCGCACATGCGTATATGCAGTAAGGACAGAAGAGAAGAGTGAGAGAGTTAGGTCTCCCTCCATCAATTGACATTGATCAGATCTAGACGGGATCATACGACTGAACCCACGCCAGCAATACATACTTGGATCAATGACAACCGGTCAATTCGGCCGTTGACGGGAAACACAAATGTATCACCAACTCTGAATAAATCAAGTTCAGTGCACTACCCGAGGATGGGATCAAAACCGAGGCTCACAGACGATATCAGGACATCACCAAGTACAGAACTTCGCATTCCTCGTTTTTGAACAAGGTCAACATTGTGCATATATGTAGTCCAGCCATTGTCAGGAAGTGACTCCCGCATTTCATCCAACAGCAGGTCTCGAGTCGCAGCTACGGAAAGGTAAACACGTGATGGGCCAAATCGTCATCACCCGCAGCACATTAGCGTTCGGCTTGCGATTTTTCACTCACAAGTTCACATCTTTCACGCCGTTCTATGAGGACAGTGATACATTACAACGCGCGAGTATCAGCAGAGGTGACTGACAGAGTATCTAGTACAGAGCAATATGAACAAAGCGGGAAAGCAAGTAAAACAGAGGGCACGCAGACTGATACTGGAAAAATCAGAAGGAGCAGGAAAGTGTACACGGCAGAGACGGAGTATGGGAAAGACAGTTCGGAAAAGTCTAACGGACACCGGGAGCGACTTGCATCTATGGAATGTAGTCAGCGATTAGCTTAGCCCTAGATTAGTCTGAGCTTTCCCCCACGAACGACTTCTGTCCACCCAATTGCCATCGCCGCCATTCGACAGTTGGACGCCAACTCCGTGCTGTCCGAATGGCGCCCCAGTGCGTCCGAACGCGAGAATGTCTTGCCACAACCGGGACACTTAATTTGGGCTGTCCCTCATGTGCACGTTCACTATATGACGATGCATGGTTGACTTGTCATGGAAGTCATTAACGCAATCTTGGACGACGCACGGGGTTCTGTTATCTACGGGCCCGGTAGCAGCATTTTGGGGACGAGGTGCAGATGGACGGTACGGGGGCCTTCCTCTGCTTTGCGCTTTTGCCGACGGGAGAGGAGGACGAGAGTGTGGGAGCCGAGACGGGAGACAGCAGGTCCTCCAGTATTGCCACCTCTGGAACCGAGACTCTCGACGATGGCGAGGAGGACGAGGACTCGGAGGAAACCAGAGAAGGATGCACATGCGTAGACCTCTCTATTCGAGAGGTCGTTTCCAAAGCCTCTCTTGATCGGAGGTAGAGAAGGGAAATGAGCAATTGCGTGAAGCGTGTTAGCAGCACTGGACCAGGACGAGGGGTTGAACCACTCATCCCGGAGCTTCACAGGACGTGTGCCTTTACTCGGACAAAGTGATACTCACGAGTAGACCGGTGCCCTTCGGTGGACCACTTCCCAGAGTATTTCCCAGAGTACTGTAGCAGCTGTACGATGGTTCATTTGATGGAGGTAGAAAAGGAATTTGGGCAGCAGCACCCTTGTGAGCCGTATGGACGGCGCAGGACGATGACGAGAACGAGGGGATGGACCAGTCACCCTAGGGCTCTTTTGTTAGGACGTATTCCTTTACTAAGACTAAGTAATACTCACGAAATCATTGCCGCCCATCGTCGATGGCCCGCTGCCGAGTGCGCTATACGCGAAGGATGGATTGGCACCGAAGGTTGCATAGGTGGAAACCATGTCAATTGAAGAGCTCTTCAAGCCTGTGTCAGAGAAATCTAGCTGACCAAGGCGATGAATATCTTCCGTTGACGTGAACAAGCCGTCCAATGCTGCTTGGCTGCCACTGTAGATGGTTGGGTATACGGGACCCATATCGAGCAAAAAGTCGCACATGTTGTTGAGAGTCGAGGTATTCACTGGGTGGAGAGCTGTTGGGTGAGGAGCGAGAGCGAAGTGGATGTTGGGAGATGGGATGACCCAAAGTCCCTTTGTTTAAGTACCCTTCGTTGGTGGTCCAAGTGAGCACGCGTGACCATTCAGCTAGCTCTACATGCCCAGAGCAATATACGACTTTGACTGTGAATTTTCCAAGGCCTTTGCCATTGTCAATTCTTGGTGATTTCTTTTCAGCGGTTGAGGAAGCATCTCCTCGTGATATTTGCACCCAGAGGGTCATTGCTCACGCTTTTGACATCCTGGCCAAAGCACAGATCTAATAAAGTCAATGCGTGATGGGTACGAAATGCACTAGTTGCCGATTTATTCGTATGCGTACGCGTAATCGCTTCTCTTTCGGTCCAGAAGAAGGGGTGAAGTGAAAGCAATAGTCATTGTGACCGTCCACGATTGTACCCGGGACGTTCTACTTCGAGTCGGTATCATCACATCACAGATGCAGACGCCAGTGGGATATTATGTAATACAACGTCTCGACGAGGCAAATTTTATCCTGGATTATTCGAGCATTCCCAGCCATTATACAACCTCCTCCGATGAAATATGTACTTGGATATCAATCCAGAGAAGTTTGCAGTTGCCGTTGTGCTCTGGTCATGCAAAAGAGCGAGCGGTAATGAAAAGATCCGGAAGGCCCAGCGTTGCCAGTCAAAATCGCTTGGTACGGTTTTGGAATGTAGAGCCACTCCATTGATTTAATTATTGCGATGCGAGCCTAGGTATTTTCGACTGGCGAGGTATGTCAAGTAAGAGCGGGAAGCTCCTATTGTTTGTGGGGATGACAGTACTGTCCCATGCTCAATGGGTATTTGAATTACGAGTCCGTTGCTTTCCAAAGGACCGGTTAAATGTGTTTGACAATAATTTCTAGATACACTGTGCATTTGATACAGCTTCGCGAGGAGTTCTGATCAAGCCCGCTATTCGACGATTCGTCTACCGGAGTCGACGTTCATACTCAACTGCTACAGAACAATGCATGGTGAATTCAGGGATATCGACACCAGGACCACAGAATGCGAAAGGAACTGAAATCCGTTTGATGAGACACATATCACGGTAATAGACGGCCCACGGAGGCAAGGGACCACCTTTTACTTAGGTGTCGAAGCATCAGTGGTAATCCATTTTATCAGCATCACTTTCAAAGCCCTTCTCGCAGAGTCGTAGTTCGATCTATACACCGGAGTACGTACTTCCCAACCTCACCTCCGGTCTCAAGTATCTCGGGTGGAGATGGAAATGATATCTTTACTTAATGTGAGCACAAAAGCAATCGCATGTTATATTCAATGTAAACCATAGGAAAGTGAACAACGAGTAATGCGACTGCACTATATTCCAACAACGTTACACCACACGCTCCTGCTATTCTCGCTATCAACAATTTACCATGTATCTACCCTTGCACGTATCGAAAGTCGGGTACATTAGTCCGTAACCAAGTACTCCGCGTCCCGCTCCGAGAGGGAAAAACGGGTTCCGTATGTAGGCGGCATATCGTACAAACAAAGTCGCAAAATTTTGCTTTTGCTTGTACCGTTGAGGCGCGTACGCACGAGTCGGAGAAGCGCACTGGCAGACAAGTCTTGGAACTGCGAAACTTCGACTTTCTGTAGCTGTGGGCAGCAGAGCGTCCCAGATGCATCCGGCATCGTAACAGACCCTTGAGGAATCACTTCCGCTAGAGCTTGAATCACCAGGTCTGCCTTCCACTCTAACTCATAACAGGTATTTGAAAGTTGGAATTCCTCAAGGTGTGGCACCCGACGGTTCGCCATTATGCGTATGCATATGCATGTCTTTCCGACGCGATTCAGAATGAGAGTTCTGACATTTGGGAAATGAATGGCCCTGAGGATTCCGTGGTGGTTGGACAGTTCAAGATGCATAAGATGCACAAGCTCTATGTTGCCAGCACCTACAACGGGGTCCTCCCGTCCATCTGCTAGAACCATCCTTTCGATCATTGGATTGCGATCCAAGAGAGCGAGGAGTTCCGAGTTCGCGAAATTTCCTGACAATTCGAGCTTGGTCAACGATGAACACGCGACGTCTCCCAACGATAGTTGGACCTATTATGCCAGAACTACATAGCTTCTTCGCGCTTACGCCATATACTGTATAAGCCTGACACTATCATTTATATTCGATCATAACTCTGGCACAATTTCTTCCCAATTGTGTGATGCTTAGTCGGACTTCCCTGAACCAGGTATTCATAATCCTAATCACCCTCTCTATGTGTCCGCTATGATTCAAAACTTAACAGTCGCACAGCTGTCCAAATATGGAACATCTCAGGAGTCAGAAAATGCGAAATCTCATCCGTATCATACGTGTTATAACCAATGGAGACTACCGAGAACCGAATAGCGAGTAGTGCGATTGTCCTACCCCAAGGAACTTGACCTTACCGCCTATGAACATCACCAGCAACATTATATCACATAAATTCCCCGTACCGAAAGTCAAGTATGCTGCTCCGTAACCACTTCACGTCCTGATCTGAGAGGAAACTACCTGACAAAGTACTGACGATTTTTCCAAATACAATGGCGTAATTCCGCTCAGATAAAGACACGAAATCCGGCATTTGCCTATGCTGTTGAGACGTGTACGCACGAGTCTCAGAAGCGAACTCGCGGATAAGTGTGCAAACGACCGAAGCTCGACTTTCTGTAATCGAGGACAACAAAGAGGCCCAGTTGCATCCGGCGTCATAATGGACCCTTGAGGGATCACTTCCGCTAGAGCTTGGATCACCAGGTCCTCCTTCTTGTCTAATGTATAACAACTTCGAAGGCACAAAGCTTTCAGAGCGAGCGCATTTCGAAGGAATGAAATGAGGTCCCGAGGGTCGTAAGTGGTACATGCGAGTTGGAACTTCTCAAGATGGGGTACCCGACGGGTCGCCATTACGGGTATACATGTCCTTTCGACGCTCCACAGAATGAGAGTTCTGACGCTTGGGAATAGAATGAGCCTGAGGAATCTACTCGCGAAGTAGTAACTGCGTAGTTCGAGATGTGTAAGATGCACGAGCTCTATGCTGCCAATACCCACGACGGGGTCCTCCCCGACCACGGTCTGTGCATCTGCTAGAACCATCCTTTCGATCATTGGGTTTCGATCCAAGAGAACGAGGAGCCCCGAAGTTGCGAAATTTCCCGTCAATTCGAGCTTAGTCAACGATGAAGATGCGATGCTGTCTAGTGGCAATACGCCATGCCGTACTTTGCAAACGAGGCTCCGCAACCGTTCCGTCTCCATCATCCTGAGCAAGTATTGGAAATCGGGATAGTCAGATGACAGTACGAGACTCTCGACCTGCAGTTGGACTGCGATTTCCTCTAGAAAGTACTTTTTCTCCCAGAACCACTTCCAATCAATAATACACAGCTCTCGAAGCGTCGACCACGGAATACGTCTGAATAGACCGTCCTTTTTCAAAACCTCGCACTCCCCACTAACATATAGCCTCGAGAGCGATCCCCTGGCACGCTTCAACCATGCTTCTATTTCATCCGGCGTCCAATATGATTTTCTAGTCAAAGTAAGATTCCTCCAGACATGCGGAACATCGAACAGGATCTCTCGCCATTGACGACAAACTCCACAAATCGCAAACAGTCTCTTGTTGCTCCCATCGACAGCGTGCGAGAGGATGGGAATCAGTATCTCCACCGGCACACCTGCGAGGTAACATGGTGGCGACGTCGAAATAGACTTGTGCGTGTCAAGAGCCCGCGACACTTCCACTTGTGTGTCCAAACAATTTCCACCCCCCGGTTGAGGCGTTATATCTGCCATACGGACTCGTTAGTATAGAACTGCTAGAGAAAGGAGAGCTATCACACTTACATGCATGTTCGGTCATTACAGGTACAGAAACGCACAGGGTCTGCTATAGGAAGTAGTATGATGAAAACTTGGCTCAAGTCGTGGATGTTAAGGAAGAATGGCTCTCTTGATCGATCTGACTCGAAGATGAGTTACGTATCAGTACTTCATTCGGAGATTGAATCAATACAACACGACGCCAAGAACTTATAATACTTCTGAATTACCAATTCTCAAAAACTTAAGTTCGGCGGCATACTGGTATCTCCGTGTGCGTAAACTTGGCGGATGATTATTTCATGTATAGCACTTCCATCCGCGCCAGTTCGTCTGCGACCAGGTCCGACACGATCGCGAGTTTTCCAATTTCGCAAACAGAGCAAGTCGGAGCAACTCCAACCACACCGACAGTATCCCAAATGGCGGACACGAATTGGCTCCCTGTTTGAAAGAATGAGCAGTGATAGGAGAACTTCGCAGTCGTACTGAAAAGGAAGATCAATCCGAGCCCAAAGTGAAGGGTAACAAAACGCGATTGAATCGCCACTGAATCGCCAGACGAGTGTTACAAAGAGCCACGAGTAGAGATTTCCAATGCGGTTGCAGCCTGGAGTACGAATTGTCGGGTATTAAGATCTCTCTCAGGACAAAGATGCGCACAAGGATGATCCGAGGAGGTCGGTTGACCGAAGGCCTAGTAGAGTTCGACGAGGTCTGTTCCTTTTAATAGCGTACTCGAGCGTTCAGCTGGCACAGGACATACTACTTCTTCACTTCAGGGAGGGTTGTTATAGTATCACTGAGGAAATTACAATAGATGCTCACCTTCATACGTATCCTGAAACCATTTGTGTACGTCAGTCCATTCGGGTTCCTCCAGCGAACATTGATTATTATCATCAAGCGTTAATATGGATGTGAAGCTCGAGGCAAAAGATGCAGACGCAGAAATGTGTGTCGGTAGTGCCGCCTGTCGCCCATCCATGTTAGGGTGTTACATGTTGGAGTGTACAGTCACATGACAAAAGTTTTGTCGCGTCACATTTTTCACTTTGTACCGTAGACTTTTGGATAGCATTACTCCATAACAAAATAAAAATTCATCTAATTAGTATTTAGTAGATGCTCCCCTGACCTCCACCAACTGTTCAACACGTCTAGGCATGCTATCTATGAGTTTATTAATTACTTTAATGTCAATCTTTTCCCACTCCTCCAAAAGTGCCCTCTTCAACTCCTCCTCATTTCTAGGCCTAACTGGCCTCTTGTTAATTGCAATTTTCATCAGATACCAAACATGTTCAATAGGGTTCATGTCTGGTGACTGAGCTGGGTGGGGGAACCTCTCCATTGAGTTGATACCCCTAAACTCTTGTGCCATCTTGCATCTGTGAACTGGTGCCCCATCTTCCATCACCTTTGCAACCCCCCTCTCCTCATACAGCTCTGCATAAAAGTCCCAGAGGGGTCCTGCCATAACCAAATCAACATAATCCACACCCTTCCTCCTGTCCTTGGGGATAAATATGAGTGGGCCCTTCTTGTTATATGCAATACACCCCCAAACTATGACACTTGTCCTTCCTGACTTGAAAGTGGCTGCCAGGCACTTCTCGTCGAATGCCTCCTTAGTGCGACACCATACCAGAGGGGCCTTTGAGTGCTTTCCAAGCTCAACTGAGGATTCATCTGTCCAGATCACCCTATGCCACTCCTCCTCCCCATGATTAATTGCAGCCTCCCCCCACTCCAGCCTCCTCTCCTTGTGTTCGTCAGTTAGAAATGGTTTCTTGCATGCATGACATGAGAACATCCCCAAATCACAATGTAAGGACCTCTGGACAGTCCTGGGGGCAATGGGTTTGAGTGCACCAGCATTAAGATTTTGGGTGATGTTAGCAAGTGTTTGACATCTGTTGCCATCAAGAGAGCACTGCAGATAACATAACCCCCTGTCACCAATCTTGTGTGGACGTCCGCTCCTGGGTAGATCATCAACATGGCCTCACTCGGCATGGTTCTTGAGAATGCGCTGTATGGTACGAACGGTGCAATTGAATGCTTTTGCAATTTCCTTGTGAGGGAGTTGAGTTTGGCAAAGATTAAGTATAGCAGCACGTTGAGCAGGAGTAGTGTTAGAGGATCCAAGTTGTTTGGGCATGATTGAGTCAGTGGTTGTTGTGGTATAAGGTAAAGAGTGGTTGTATTGTGACGTGGACGCAACAAAACTTTTGTCATGTGACTGTACTTTTGTTCTCGTCGGGTCCGTTGGCGGACACAAAATTCGCTTCAGGGCCGGTCCGCATCATCTTCCAAAACTACCATAACACTCTGCTCCTCTACAGTCGACTCGGAAGCATCAGTGGTAACCCATTTTCTCAGCATCACTTTCAAAGCCCTCGTCACAGAGTCGCAGTCCAATCACCAGAATACGTATGAACTATGTACAGTACATACTTCACAACCTCACCTCAGCTCTCAAGTATCCTGTATGGAGATGGAAAGGATATGTTTAACCTGAGCACAAAAGCAATTGTATGTTATATTCGATGTAAACCATAGGAAAGTGAACAACGAGTAATGCGGCTGTACTATATTCCAACAACGTTACCCTACCTCATGCTCCTGCTATTCTCGCTATTAACAATTCACCATGTATCTACCCTCGTACGTACCGAAAGTCGGGTACATTAGTCCGTAACCACTCCTCGTCCCGCTCCGAGAGGGAAAAACGGGTTCCGTATATAGTCCGTAACCACTCCGCGTCCCGCTCCGACAGGGAAAAAGGCAGCGTATCGTAGAAATAAAGTCGCAAAATTTTTCTATTGCCTGCACCGTTGAGGCGCGTACGCACGAGTCCGAGAAGCGTACTGGAAGACAAGCCTCGGAGCTGCGAAAGATCAACTTTCTGTAGCTGTGGGCAGCAGAGCACCCCAATTGCATCCGGTGTCGTAGCAGACCCTTGAGGAATCACTTCCGCTAGAGCTTGAATCACCAGGTCCGCCTTCCCATAACAATCTCGAATGAGTAAAGCTTTCAGAGCGAGCGCATTTCGAAGTAGTGGAATAAGGTGCCGATGGTCGTAAGAAGAATTTGAAAGTTGGAATTCCTCAAGGTGCGGCACCCGACGGGTCGCCATTATGCGTATTGATGCGACGCAATTCAGAATGAGAGTTCTGACGCTTGGGAATAGAATGAGCCCGAGGAATCTTTCCGCGAAGTAATACTCGCGTAGTTCGAGATATGTAAGTTGCACGAGCTCTATGCTGCTAGCACCTACGACGGGGTCCTCCCCGACCGCGGTTCGGGCATCTGCTAGAACTATCCTTTCGATCATTGGGTTTCGATCCAAGAGAACGAGGAGCTCCGAACTTGCGAAATTTCCCGTCAATTCGAGCTTAGTCAACGATGAAGATGCGACGTTGTCTAGTGGCAATACCCGTTCCGCCCGTTCCGTTTCCATCATCGCGTGAAAGGCGTGGAAATCGGGATACGTTCCCGTCATCCCCTGGAAATCGGGAAGATCGGAAAATGACAGTACGAGACTCTCCACCTGCAGTTGACCTGCCGTCTCCGGCAGAAAAAAGTCCTTCATAGATCGACTCCAATCAACAATACACAGCTCTAGAAGCGTTGACCACGGAATACGTCTGAATAGACCGTCCTCCATCAGAACCTTGCACCCTCCACGGATGTATAGCCTCGAGAGTGATCCCCCGGCACGCCTCAACCACGCATCCACCTTATCCGGTGTCCAGTACGAATCTCCCGTCAATATGAGGTTCTTCCAAAAATGCGGAACATCGAACAGGATCTCTCGCCATCGCCGACACACTCCGCAAACCGCAAATAGGGTCTTGTTGCTCCCATCAACAGCGTGCAAGAAGATGGAAATTAGTATCTCCACTGGTACATTTGCGAAGTAGCAAGGTAGCGGCGTCGAAATAGACTTGAGCGTCAAGAGCTTGCGACACTTCCGGAAAAGAACCCAATGCTTGCGAAGACTCCACTTGTGTGTTGATGCTGTTTCCGCCCTCGGCTGAGGTGCCATATCTACCGTACGGGACTCGCTAGAATAGAAGCGCTAAAGAAAGGAGAGCTATCACACTTACATGGGTGTTCGGTCATTACAGATATAGAAACGCACGGGGTCTGCTCACAGGAGTAGTATGATGGACTGTTGGGGACTGAGCTCTCAAGTCGTGGACGTTAAGGAAGAATGGCTCTCTTGATCAATCTGACTCGAAGATGAGTCACGTTATCAGTACTTCATTTTGAATCAACACAAGGCGAGAGTTCATTCACGACGCCAAGGAGCTATATAATACTTCTGAATTACTAATTCTCAAAAATTGAAGTTTGGCGGCGGATTGGTATCTCCACGTGCGTAAACTTGGCGGATGATAATTCATGGATATCTCAAATGGCGGACACTAGGCTCCTTGCTTGAAAATAACGAGAAGTGATCGGAGGCCTTCGCAGTCATGCTCAAAAGGAAGATCAATCCGAGCCCAAAGTAAAGGGTAACAATACACGGTGTTTCGCCACTGAATCATCAGAGGCGACAGACGAGTGTTACATAGAGCCACGAGTAGGGGCTTCCAATGCGGTTGCAGCCCAGAGGACGAATCGTCGGATATCAAGATGTCTCTTAGGCCGACAAAAATGCGCACAACGATGATCCGAGGAGGTCGGTTGACCGAAGGCCAAGTAGAGTTCGACGAGGTCTGTTCCTTTTATAGCGTACTCGAGCGTTCATCTGGCACGGGACAGACATTCCCATACTGCTTCTTCACTAACAGGGAGGTTTCTTATAGTATCACTGAGGAAATTACAATAAATGCTCACCTTCATACATATTCTGAAAACATTTGTGTACGTCAGTCTATTCGGGTTCCTCCAGTTAACCCTGATTATAATCGTCAAGCGTTAAGATGGACGTGAAGTTCGAGGCGAAAGATGCAGATGCAAAAAGTGTTTCGGTAGTGCCGCCTGTCGCCCATCCATGTTGAAGTGTACTTTTGTTCCCGTCCGGTCCGTCGGCGGACACAAAATTCGCTTCAGGGCCGGTACGCATCATCCAAAAAGACCATAACAATAACATTCCGCTCCTCTACAGTCAAAGCATCAGTGGTAATCCATTTTATCAGCATCACTTTCAAAGCCCTTCTCGCAGAGTTGCAGTCCAATCTATATGCCAGAATACGTACTTCCCAACCTCACCTCCGCTCTCAAGTGTCTCGGGTGGAGATGGAAATGATGTGTTTAACATGAGCACAAAAGCAATCGCATGTTATATTCGATGTAAAATATAGGAAAGTGAACAACGAGTAATGCGACTGTACTATATTCCAACAACGTTACCCTACCTCACGCTCCTTCTATTCTCGCTATTAACAATTCACCATGTATCTACCCTCGCACGTATCGAAAGTCGGGTACATTAGTCCGTAACCACTCCGTGTCCTGCTCCGAGAGGGAAAAACGGGTTCCGTATATAGGCGGCTTATCGTCCAAACAAAGTCGCAAAATTTTGCTTTTGCTTGTACCGTTGAGGCGCGTACGCACGAGTCGGAGAAGCGCACTGGCAGACAAGCCTCGGAGCTGCGAAAGGTCGACTTTCTGTAGCTGCGGGCAGCAGAGCGCCCCAACTGCATCCGGTGTTGTAACAGTAGGGTTGCCGAAGTCCGGTCCTTGTCCGGTCCAGTCACTTTTGCCTGGACCTCGAACCGGACCGGACCACTTTCCAGCTCTTTGTATGGACCAGGACTGGACGACTGGCGGACCACACTTGGACCGGACATTTGGTTCGGTCCAGGTCCGACCCCGGTCCGGACCTGCACCAGATGTATTATTGATAATTCCAACATTCTGGTGAATATTTTGGTTTACCATGCACACTGTCGAAGTTTTAGCAACCTCACTAACCAAGTGCGTTCGATTTCATGAGTCACAACGGCTGTCGCACACGGAACTTGTCCAAGGCTGCCGACGTAGATGTGCAGGGTGAAATTTTAGGAAACCGTGAACAGCATGGTTGCCCAAGTTTCGTCACTTGCAAACAAAGTTAAATCGGTGTCGATCGAAGTCGTTACTGCAGGTAAACTCGGTGGACAAGCAGTTGTTCCTGACGTGAAAGGGGTGTGGAAGGTTAGTTATAGGTCCGACTGTAACAATGAGTTCATGTAACATGTCGCACCCTGATTCTTTAAGCCAACATATCCCGTCTCCTTTTTTGAGTCATAGCCACACAAAGGCATCAGAACCGTGCAAAGCTATAATGCATAAATGGGAAAACGAACTTTACACAGTTGTGCCATAACACTTCCGTTGGGTCCTCGAGGACACGCACGAAAATGCTTTTATGGTAAACCTTTGATAAACTTAAAATTCTAAACACTGGTTACCTTCAAGCTGCTTTAATTTAATATCATCTGCCGTCTCATCTTCGATCGTGGGATGGATGTAACCCTATTGAATAGTAAACAGCTACCTCAACTCGCTGAAATGTGTAAAACCCCAATCGCACTCATCAGCAATGAAAGGATGGTGTGCATTTAGGGATAATTCTGATACTGGTCGTGCCCCGACATGCGAAAAGCTATGACTATTCGGATGAGGGGAAGTGCAAGACGTATGAGAAACGGTGTAGATGGTGGGGTCGGTGGGATTCGTGATGACAAGAGCGAGCTGAGTGTATGCATGCCATCCCTCTGGTGCTCTCTTTAGATCGGCAAAGTACAAATACACGGATATGGTATCGTTCGGTGGCGCGTTCGAATTACTGAAGGGATACAAAAGTGTTTGCCTAGTAAGACGTCCAAAAATGAATGGTAAATCGTTATCATGGTGAAAGGTAAGGATGTACCAACAATATTGTCCCCCACCTCAAACTCCGGACTGATAATCTTCTTCTTTAATTTCCTCCGATTTGCCAGCCTCCAATGGTAAACGGTGAAATCTTTAACTTCATGCCCTAGATCTGGCATGTTCTTCGCTACGAACACCGTACTTATAATTCAAAAATAAACAAGCTTATCTGCACATACAGGCTCGTCTCCATTGTAGCAACTTGAACAGCGACTCACGATCTCGCATGGACACAGGTTCATCCACAGCCATGATGGGCGCCCCATTCAACATCTCATCATATGATTCCATGAGGTCGGACTAGAGTAGAGAAACAAAGATGATGACACAGACAAGGAGTGACTTATCATGCAACATAGCGTGCCCGAAGAGGCCTTATTGTGTACCTGTCAAATCGGTCCAGTCCAGGTCCGGACTGGTCCACCCCAGTCCGGAAAAACAGAAGGGAGCCGGACCAAGGACCGAACCAACCTGGACCTCAGCTGAACCGGACCTGAATTGGACTGGACTGTTGGTTCGGTCCATGTCCGGACCGCAGTCCACACGGTCCAGGACCGGACTTCGGCAACCCTATGTAACAGACCCTTGAGGAATCACTTCCGCTAGAGCTTGGATAACCAGGTCCGCCTTCCCCTCTAACTCATGACAACTTCGAATGAATAAAGTTTTCAGAGCGAGCGCATTTCGAAGCAGTGGAATAAGGTACCGATGGTCGTAAAAAGTATTTGAAAGTTGGAATTCCTCAAGGTGCGGCACCTGACGGGTCGCTATTACGGGTATGCATGTCCCTCCGATGCCACTCAGAATGAGAGTTCTGACGCTTGAGAATAGAATGAGCCCGAGGAATCTACTCGCGAAGTAGTAATCCCGTAGTTCGAGATATGTAAGTTGCACGAGCTCTATGCTGCTAGCACCTACGACGGGGTCCTCCCCGACCGCGGTTCGGGCATCTGCTATTACCATCCTTTCAATCATTGGGTTTCGATCCAAGAGCACTAGGAGCTCCGAACTTGCGAAATTTCCCGTCAATTCGACCTTAGTCAACGATGAAGATGCGATGCTGTCTAGTGGCAATACGCCATGCCGTACTCTGCAAACGAGGCTCTGCAACCGTTCCGTTTCCATCATCCCGAGAAAGTACTGGAAATTGGGATATCCAGATGACAGTACGAGACTCTCCACCTGCAGTTGATCTGCGATTTCCTCTAGAAAGTACTTTTTATCCCAGAACCACTCCCAATCAATAATACACAGCTCTCGAAGCGTTGACCACGGGATGCGTTTATATAAGCTATCCTCCGTCAGAACCTTGCACTGACTACCAAGGTATAGCCTCGAAAGTGAACCCTTGGACCGCCTCAACCACGCCTCAACCTTATCCGGTGTCCAGTACAAATATCCCGTCAAAATGAGGCTCCTCCATACATGCGGAACATCAAACAGGATTTCTCGCCATTGCCTGCACACTCCGCAAACCGCAAATAGTGTCTTGTTTCTCCCATCGACAGCGTGCGAGAGGATGTGAATCAGTATCTCCACTGGCATATTCGCGAAGTAGCATGGTCGCGGCGTCAAAATAGACTTGACCGTGTCAAGAACGAGCGATCGACCCAGAGATTTGTGGCTAAAGCACGATAGGAGAGAACAAACCTTCACCTATCATAGGTATGGGTATATTATACTGATACAGATACAAATTAGCTTACGGGGGAAGTCGCTATCATAATCTTCTAACCCTTAGAGAGTGGGTAAAGCGTGGCCGTCGCGACGAAGGAAGAAAAGTGTGAGATGATCTCCTTTGATCTCCTTTGATCTTAGATTCTGGGTACATGCAACAACAGGCAGACGGGTCCAATCCGTCTTTATAGCAGGTACTGCAGTGGCGGAAAGATCGCTTCGGTCAGAGGTTTACGGACTTGGGTATTCCTTTGCAGAAGAAGAATCGGCAGCGCATGTTCGTATACGATGGAAAGAGCCTGAGAACGGACTACTGCCGCGGCACTCCGGGTTATATATGTCAAACACAGCACACGGTCATGTGAGGATGATCAGCTCGCCGCACAGGATAGTTGTGTTGCCATCCATAGACGAGGGTACATCTAGTACAGAAGGGGATGGAGAAAACCGTAGGAATCGCATCTGTCGTTCTTCGTCCATCGATCTGTCTTTCAGGCAAGTAGCTTCTTCGCGTTGTTTGGGATGTTCACAGTGACAGAGTTGCTGAAGAAGCTGCTACAACAAGCTATAGCATTCGAGTTGGTGGGCATACGTTCATGTTGATCCAGGCGTCGGAAGAATGGGAATGGGTATAAATAATAGAGGTGCGGACTCGTAGGATTGACTGCGTCACTGGCATTTGATTCTTCATAGGATAGCGAATGTGAAAATACTTCCTCGCTCAGAATAATGGATACCCACATATACAATATGTCCTCCCTGTACCGACGCTTCGGTTGAATCGTGCTATCGACACAAAGATTTCAGCAAGTGGCGGCCCCACAGCATATTAAGACGCAGAAGTTGCCTCGTGGCATTCGTAGACTCTCCGTGCCACTCTCGACGAATGAATCAGTTCTGAGTGGCACGGAGAGTCGCTTCAGGGCCGGTCCGCATCATCTAACATCAAAAAGACCGTAACCTCCCGCTCCGCTGCCTACAAGTCGTTCATCAATTTCAAACGACCTTATAATCCCTTTGAAAGTTGTCCCCGTTTACCAAGGGCCCATCAGTTGGAGCATCACTATTTTTCAGTTCCTTTCAAGCCCCTCCTCGCAGACTAATCTTTACACCGCAAAACGTACTTCGCAAATTCACCTCCTCTCTCAACTACCTCGGGTGGAGATGGACATGATACGTTCAATGTGAGCACGACAGCTATCACATGGTATAATCGGTGTCGACTATAGGAAAATGTATAACGAGTACCGCGTTTGTATAATATCCCGACAAATTTACCCCATCTCCTCGAAGTCGCTAATACTCACTAACAAGAATTTGTCATATATTTACCCTTGCACGTACCGAAAGTCGGGTACATTATTCCGTAACCACTCCACTTCCTGCTTCGAGAGGACAGAACGGGTGTCATGATGCACAGCAAATGAATCGTCCAAGTAGAGTCGCGAAATTTGGCTATTGCCTACGCCGTTGAGACGTGCACGCACGAGTCCGAGGAGCAAACTTCCGGTCATCTTGTGAAGATCCCAGAGCTCGAATTCTTGTAATTGCGGACAGCAGAGCATCCCGACTGAGATCGGTGTCGTAATAGACTCTTGAGGAATCACTTCGGCCAGAGCTTGGATCACCAGGTCCTCCTTCCCCCTGCGCTCACGACAACTTCGAATGGCCAATTTTTTCAGAGCAAGCGCATTTCGAAGAAGTGGAATAAGCCTCCGATGGTCATAATCGGTATCTACCAAGTGAAATTCCTCGAGGTGCGACACCCGATGGGTCGATATCATGTTTGTGCACGTCTCCCCGTCGCGATGAAGAATGAGAGTTTTGACATTTGGGAATCGAATGGCTCTGAGGATTATGCCTGCCTGGTAGCAGTTGTATAGTTCGAAATGCGCAAGATGCACAAGCTTTATGCTGCCAGCACCTACGACGGGGTCCTCGCGATCCACTGTCCATGCATCTGCTAGAACCATCCTTTCAATCATTGGGTTTCGATCCAAGAGAACTAGGAGTAGCTCCAGGTTCGAGAATTCGCCCGATAATTCGAGCTTAGTCAACGATGAAGATGCGATATTGACCAATGGCAGTCCCATACGCCATACCTTGCAAACAAAGCTCCGCAACCCTTCCGTTTTCATTTTTCCGAGGAAGGACGGAAAATCGGGATTCGTGCCTGACAGTACGAAACTCTCAACCTGAAGTTGGGTCGCGATCTCCGGCAGAAAGTAGTCCTTCATAGACCGTCTCCAATCGATAATGCATAGCTCTTGAAGAGATGACCATGGAATACGTTTGTATAAGTCGTCCTCCGTCAGAACCCCGCACTCTCCACGGATGTATAGCCTTGAGAGCGATCCCTTGGCACGATTCAGCCACGCATCCACTTTATCCGGTGTCCAGTACGAATCTCCCGTCAAAATGAGGCTCTTCCATACATGCGGAACATCGAACAGGATCTCTCGCCATTGCCGACAAACTCCACAAAGCGCAAATAGTGTCTCGTTTCTCCCATCGATGGCGTGCGAGAAGATGGAAATCAGTATCTCCACTGGCACATTTGCAAAGTAACATGGTTGCGGCGTCGAATCAGCCTCGACTGTGTCAAGAACGAGCGATCGACCCAAAGATTTGTGGCCAAAGCACGATAGGAGAGAACAAATCTTCACCTATCACAGGTATGGGTATTTTATACTGTTACAGATACAAATTGACTTACGAGGGAAGATGCTATCATACTCTGCTAACCCTTAGAGAGTCGGTAAAGCGTGCGCGTCGTGACGATGGAAGAAAAGTGTGAGATGATCTCCTTTGATCTTAACTTCTGGGTACAAGCAACAACAGACAGACGGGTCCGATCCGTCTTTATAGCAGGTACTGCAGTGATGGAAAGATCGCTTCGGTCAGAGGTTTACGGACTTGGGTATTCCTTTGCAGAAGAATCGTCAGCGCACCGTAATGTCCGTACAATGGACTACTGCACAGACCGCCGCGGCACTCCGGATCAGAAATTCAAATCAGCTGGGTCATACTTATATGTCACATACAGCACACGGTCATGTGAGGATTATCAGTGGTTGCATCTGTTGTAGTGTAGGAGGGGAAACTCCGAGTTTCCACCAAATGTTGCCAACATGTTGGTTTCCCACGGGGTTTCCAACGTTGGCAACACGGTCAGTCGAAAAGTGCCTGGTGGAAACTCAAAAGGGGTATATTAGTAATACAGATAGAACAGATTTATCTTGTGGATAACGGAAGTAAAAAAAATTTCATTACCATTGCACTGTATGCTGCCCATCTGTCCATGGAGGTCAACATTCTGGATGCAGTCAACTTGGAAGTAAAGCTGGTTGAATTGCGGAATGTCCTGTCAAGCATTTCGAAACTTCCGGTTTCAAATCAGTACTATTATTTTACTGGTTTTAGGGTTTCCGAGGAAGACATCAACTTATATGGAACCGTTGACGCTGCCGTAAACCATTCCCTGGAGGTTATTTTCGGGAATCAGGTAAATGGTATCAAACTACTGGAATGCGGACCGGAACTTGTTAATGTTGTGGATGTATTAAGAAAATACAATACACAATTTCCCAGGCATGCGGTGCTACAGAAATGGGTGATGGATCTGATAGATGCAGGAATGAGATATGGAGGTTCTGTAAGTAAACAGACATGCATTTTTTTCGACGAAAAATATATTTACATGTATAAACATTATGTCTAGACTAGTACTAGTGCTGCACCTATCAATCTCCAGGTGACCACTAGGACTAGTACGGTGAGAGGCGAGAAGCGAAAGGAACCAGTTTGGGATGGCACCGAGCCCCATCAGCGAAAGAAGCTTCACACCGAGGCAGATGCCGAGCCCATCAGTTGGTAAGTCGTGAACTTTACATTCCGATCAATTCTTTTACTAACCGAGACCAGGTACATCAACTTGTCTCCAGAAGAGGAGGCGGCCAGCAAGGGCAAGGGAGGGGGAGGTCCCGATGCTATTCTCGAGAAGGTTCGCGTGTTCTGTTACCTGAGAGGGGATATTGAGAGGCAGAAGTGGGCAAGGTGTATAGGGGCTAGTCAGGGGTGCATAATCAGTGACTCGCATTTACTTCAGGTGCTGATATCATTCTGCATACGGCAAATGTGTACATATCCTGCCATTTAATAGATGCACATACAAGCTACTTGCAGCACACAGTTATCGTCAGCGCTTTTTTAAGCACGTCTCTGGCTGCCGCTTTGTTCCTGACGACCTCCGTTCGGAGGTCAACTCTTCTCTGGGAAATCAGGCACTTGGAAATATAACGAGTGCCCCTCTTGCATCGTCTAAGTCTGTCGGGACTCTCGAGCAATGGGCACAGTCGGCGGGCCGTACACACCTTGACAACAACATCAACCTGGCCGTCCTGAAGCTTCTCTGTGTCTGTGGAATTCCTCCAACGGTTGTCGACTCTGATGAATGGCGGTCCTTGATGGGTATTACCTCATCTAAATACAGGGCCCTGTCCTCAAAAACCTTTGTTGACACACTGATACCCCAAGAAGCAGCCCACATACAGGATAAACAGGTCGAGATCCTCAAGAAATGCAAGGGACTCACCATCAGCTTTGATGGTAATACCACGTGCGGGCAGCAATCCATTTACACCATACACATCATCACACCGGATCGCCGGGTGTTTTTGTATGATGCAGATGAGGCATCAGATGCATTGCACATAGCAAGCCATATTTCTTTGGTGCTTTTCAAGGTGAGTCTGCCGCTCTCATGATGAGATGACTGACTGACAAATATCTCAACGGTTCAGGCAATGGAACGCATATGCCCATCGAACTTCCGCAGTATCACATCGGACAACACTGGAAATACATCGAACACATGTCTTTTGATTTGGGAAAAATACCCATGGATGATTATCATGCCAGATGTATGCCACATGCTGAACTTGCTTTGCAGAGATATCGCTGAATGCGCGAGAACGCGGCCGGTATCAGAAATACCGGACGAGGGGGGTACGATTTAGATGCGTTGGGAGGGCCGGTACGTGGCGGTACTAAGTCGTACAGTCACAGACAAGTCGTCAAGAGAGAATAGTAGGGCCTGGCTGGATTGATGAGTACGGGAGACTATAGATGACCGCTCAAGAGGAGAGGTATCAGGAGACAATCAATACCGAGACGAATCCGTCGATACTGAGTCGTCTGGTGTCCGGTATTACGGTAGAGAGAACAAAGCAGTAGAGGAGGTGAGCTGAGGAAGTGTTTCTGATGGGACTGGTCGTGAGACGAGAGACGAGGGCGACGAAGACGAGAACGACGACTACCGGTATCGATACCGGAGACTACGAGACGAGACGAACGAACGGGGACTTGAACGAGATGAGCAAAACCCGGACCTTCACTCTGGAAGTTCCTCTCAGATTAGCTGGTTTGCTACAGTAGAACATGCAGGCTATAAATACCATAATACCGTAGCCATACAAGATACCAAATGGGGGGTTTTTACAAGTCGAATCGTACCGTAATCCGGTACAAGAAATGGAACATAAAGTCGAATTGAATGTAAAATTACAATCAGGGGAAACATAAGATGATGAATGAATAAGAAGTTTTATCAGGGGGTAGCTAAGAATAGGGTGGGACGAGACAAGAACCCAATGAAAACTCACGACAAGTGATACCGAGGTAGGGCGGCGATACCGACGTCGACCAGCGCTAAATTAAGGGCGTGTCTCAAGCTACCGCATGGGCGCTCCTGGCGATGTCCCTGTCGTAGGAGAAGCACGTCATCCTGATTTACCTTTGTTCTGGTATCATGATCCGTGCGGCGTCAGTCTGGGCGTCTACCGGTCGATCGGATGGCATGCTCCGATGTTGACGTGTCGGTACAACCCAACCTTGGCAATGGGGTACTCTACCGTTCGGTACCAATCAGTACCCTGGGATCGTCCCTGAGCATCGCTCTAGCCCCTCGATATCGACTGGTACGCGTCGCCTGACTCGACTGGGCATTGCTTGGCTTCCCCTCCGAGTCGGATCGATGGCCTCCTCCGAGATCGAAGCAGCGTACGGCGGACTTGATTCATTTCCCAACCTTCCTCTTGACGTAGATCTCCGATGGCGTGGTCTCGACCTAGCACACGTAACGAACTCCGGTACCGGAGCGGACCATCGGTATCAACACCGGTATCGTCGGTATCGATGCATGGCGGTTCGGAAGGGCATACCGTCGGGCTTGGAGCTTCGACCATGATCCAACTCTTCGCAGCAACGTATGGCAGACCGAGTGCAGCTTTGTGAGCCTTTTTCTATGGTATGGGCTGTCGAGGGCATAGTATCGACTAGACGTGGAGTATTAAGCGTCGGTATCAGGACGGGTGGACGGTACGGTATCGGTATCATCGGTATCGAAGTCTGGTGGTTCGGTACTGTGATGGAAGACGGGCGTAGGGATTGGTGATTCGGTATTGGCGCAGAAGTGGACCAGTTCTCAATCGTTCTTAGCCTTGTCGAATCGCAGAAGCCTCGTACTTTGTTGGAACCGCAGGCGTAGATAGGACGGCAGAAGTACCGTGGTCCGAAGAGAAGTAAGAAGCGGTAGAATCGCAGAAGTATTGTTAATTGGAAGAAGCGGTAGAATCGCAGAATTAAGCCCATATCGATCGTAGCCTCCGGTATTACTCTTTATCGCAAAGGATCCACACTTCAAACCGGTGAGCTTCATATCATCTATCCTTGCCGATCTCACAAAATCTCTGTATCATTTTGTACTGACACATTTACTACAGACGATCAAGTCCATTCAGCGGGCCATACAATTTTTTCGCAAGTCAACACGGGCAACAGCACGATTAAAGCAACTACACAAGACGTACGGCATTTCGAAAGGCATCCAGTCCATCGGGAATACACGGTTTGGTACAGTATACCACGCTGCCCGTTCGATCAAAGCAAATTTCCAAGCGATCAGTGATTTAACAAGAGAGAAAGTCATCACTGTACCTGAAGTCAACAATTTATTTGTTCCTAGTAGTTTTTCAAGTGCTTCATTCCAACATGCCCTCAAACAATTGACGACGGTGCTTGCACCTGTCGTCAAAGCAATTACCTGCCTCGAGTCGACCCACGCAACTGTCTCCGATGTGTACGTATTCTGGCTGGCCGTAGCAGCAGAAATGTACTGTCTCATTCAACAAGATGGCCTGCAAACGGACGTCAAAGAGCGGCTTCGACGAGCAGTCAATTTTCGATTCAACAGGATGCTTAATGAAGCTTCTTCAGATGTCTATATATGCGGCTTTATACTTGATCCAAGTAAGTTTATACAAATCAATCGAAGAGACCGAGGCCTCATATAACGTCAATAGGGTACCAAAATACGTCAATTCTGAAGGACATGAACCCACTCTCAGCTGGCACGATCAAACTTCCCGGGCAGAACAAAACGAGCAAGGAAGCGTCATCAAGCGAGTTGCCAGTCCCACTAAGACAAGCTGGTTTGTTCTTGAAAGGGATGTTGCGAGAGGAGTACCGTCAGAGGGATCAATTGATCGTGGGGCTGACTGTCGGTGAAGTGGTATCATAACTAAAAGAGCAGCTGATCAGCTATAGAGAAGGTATGTACCCATTTAATTTACCTTTTACATCCACAGATTCACATGTCGGGTGGTGGAGAGCACTGGACGAGAATTCATCAAGTCTCCGCCAACCATTAGCAGTAAGTGCTCTCCATAATGGAGAGCTCCGGCTGATTTATTTTGTAGAGGCTCGCATGCACCATTTTTGAACTTCTGCCAAATTCGATGGCAGATGAGTGCACGGCATCAACATTCACATGGCTGAACAGCCATTTGAGAAATCACCAAGATGCTTGGACTCTCGTGAGATTGACGACCATTCATCAGTGGTATCGAAAGGACACTCAGGTGAGTGTCCTAAAAAAACTTTACTGGTTCAGATAAATGACAAATATTCGCAGAGAAAAAAAGAGAAATACTGTCCTACCATCTGATTCAGAGACCTCCTAGGGCATCTGATTGGTAAAGAAGAAAAACGATCAATTGGAAAAGTGTCCACCAGCAAATCCAGTGACTCAAGCCAACAGCCACACCCTTTATATCCAGTCGATGGAGAGGGAGAAGAGGTAGCTGAAGATGAATTTGGAGATGAGATTGAAGATGCCGATGATGGATTTCTTGATAAGAAGGATGAGGAAGATGTATCTGAAGACAACTTGGGGATCGCATCGGAGAATGATGTGGAGGAGCAGGCAATCCTTTCATCACCGGCCCTCCTTGACCTGCTATTAGATGAACCTGTTGAAGACAATATTGTTAGGGAGGAGCAAGCGGTTGAAGTAATACATGGGCCAAGTCCACCTGTAATTGACTTAGATGATGAGAGGGAATGGGGAATATTCTAGTGTAATTGGAAAACAATATTTATTTAGTATTCTACTGGACAATTGGATGGAAATACACTAATAAAATGTCTTAGTAACTATTGTTTTGGGCATTTGCCTATGGTGCTTGTCACAGTGGCAGTCGAAAGAAACTGAACAACTAAAATATATGCACTTCACTTGATTCTGTACATGTCGTCGATCGCTGACAAACTACTATATTAGGATAATTACAAACATATTCTCACGGGTTTCCACCACGTTGCCAACACTGTGCCAAGACCCCTCTCAGGGTTGCCAACGTTGGTGACCCGCTGGAATGAGTTTCCCCTCCTACACTAATCTGTTGTTCCATACCTTTCAGGCAAGTAGCTTCTTCGCGTTGTTCAGGATGTTCACAGTGACAGAGTTGCTGTGGAATAGGCATGGGTACAAATAATAGAGGTGCGGACTCGTAGAATTCGCAGCGTCACTGGAATTTGATCTTTCATAGGATAACAAATGTGAAAAATACTTCCTCACTCAGAATAATGGATACCCGTATGTCTGTCCTTCCATAAAACAACCATGCACTCTGGTACCGACGCTTCGATTGAATGGTGCTATCGACACAAAAGATTTCAGCAAGTGGCGACCCCGCCGCCTAATGACCGAAGACGCAGAAGTTGCCCCGTGGCATTCGTCGCTCAGAATCAAATTCGAAATGCAAGGCAATGTATCTGAACCATACTCCCTCGTCTGCAATAGAGGAACTATACCGGAGAGATATATTCCAAGCAGCATGAACTTGGGTAATATTGGTGAGTTTGTGTCTTACCACAGGACGCAGGGAAATAACTCGAATGGTTTAGGGCCGGTTGAATTCATTCCTCAAACAGGACGAAACCAAATCAATCGTGGTTCTTTTCATCTTCCATCACCATGCAATGAGTCGGAATTTACTGATACAAGCCTTCATGATCCTAATGACTCTCCCTATGTTCGAGACGCTGTGCGTGCGATGCGGAATCGATAGAATAGAAACGCTAGAAAAAATAAACATCCAACTTATATCAGTATTCGGTCACTTCAGATACAGAAACGAGGCTGCTCACAGGAAGTGTATGATGGATGGATGACCTTTAGTTTGAGTTTGAGAAGGAAAAATAAGTGATGTCTCAGAGTCGCTTCAGGGCCGGTCCACATCAACTCTCACAACCGAAAGACCACACCATTTCGCTGCTCAGGCTGGAAGCTGTTCATCAATTTGAGATTGTCCCATTCATTCACGAAGGGTCTCTACCGTCGCATCATTGGCGACTCATTTCATCAAAACCACTTTTAAACCCGCCAACTAATCCGAGTACGCACTTCACAAACTGACCTCCTCTCTGATACGCTTGTTGTGAACGCGACAGCCATCGCATGATACATTAGATGCACAGCATCGGAAAGCGAACAGCGAGTAATGCGCATGTACTGCCTGCAGAACACTTTTCCTGCCCTCACGAACACTTTTCCACGTATATCACTCGTACCGAAAGTCAGGTACACTAGTTCGTAACCACTCCACATCCTGCTCTGAGAGAGAAACATGGGTGTCATCGTGAAGAGGCAGAATAGTTGAATCGTCCAAATAAAGTCGCGAAATTTGACTATTGCCGTTGAGACGTGAACGCACGAGTCCGAGGGGCGAACTCGCGGACAAGTTGTAACGCACCTGAAGCTCGACTTCCTGTAATCACGGACAGCAGAGCATCCCAACTGAACCCGGCGTCGTAATAGACTCTGAGGGATCACTTCCGCCAGAGCTTGGATCACTAGGTCCTCCTTCTCTATCTCATGACAATTTCGAAAGGACAGAATTTTCAGAGCGAGCGTATTTCGAAGGAATGGAATAAGGTCCCGATGGGTCGCCATTATATTCATGCATGAGTTTCCTCCGACGTAATTCAGAATGAGAGTTTTGACCTTTGGGAAACGAATGGCCCTGAGGATTTATCTGCTCTGCTGCAATCGGACAGCTCGAGATGCGTGAGAGGCGCAAGCTCTATACTGCCAGCACCTGCGACAGGTTCCTCCCCGACCGCGGTTCGTGCATCTGCTAGAGCCATCCTTTCGATCATTGGGTTTCGATCCAAGAGAACGAGGAGCTCCGAACTCGCGAAAATTCCTGACAACTCGAGTTTAGTCAACGATGAACACGCGACTTCTTCTAAGGGCAGTTGAGCAAACGATTCTTTGCAAACCAAAGTTCCGCAATCGTTCCATTTTCATCCTCCTGAGAAAGGACGGAAATGAGCCCGATAGTTCGAGACGAGACTCTCAACCTAAAGTTGACTCGCGATTTCCGGCAGAAAGTAGTCCTTCTGATGCCAATTTTCCCTATCAGCTCTCGGAGTGTTGACCACCTCCGTTAGAGCCCTGCAACCCTCGCCGAGGTATAGCCTATAGAGTGATCCCCCGGTACGTCCCAACCACGCGTCCACTTTATCCGGTGTCCAATACAATTTCCCCGTCAAGACGAGGTTCCTCTACATGCGGAACATCGAACAGGATCTCTCGCCATTGGCAACAAACTCTACAAAGCGTAAGCAGTGCCTTCTTGCTGGTCTCGTGTGCATCAGTCCATTCGGGCACATCTAGCAAACGTTCTACATCGATATAATCACATGTTGGCGTGTACGTGAAAACTCGTTAAAGGACGGTGGAGTGATGGCAAGGAAAAGGTGGTCAATTTGCATGTTTCGCGAAGTGTACGTTGTGTAAGTAGTGTAGAGTGCACGCAAATCGCTTCAGGGCCGGTTCGTGGCATCTCAGAAAAGACCTTGTTACCTTGTTACTTTGCTCTGCTGTACAAGTTGTTCCTAAACCTCTAGATTCGGAGCATCATTGGCACCCTATCTTATCAATAACACGTTCAAATTACCCCTCGTCACCAACTACATATTATACCAGAATACGTACCTCACAACCTCAGCTCCTCTCTCAACACTATCTCGGGTGGAGATGGACATGATAGGCATAATGTAAGCACGACAGCCATCGCATGGATATATTACATGTAGACTATTAGAAAGCAAACGAACAGCGAGTGATGTGCTTGTACATACTACCTACAGAAAACTCAAATTCACCCCCTACGAAATCCCGCCATCAACACTTTACGCGTATCTCGATCGTTCATACTGAAAGTCAGGTACATTAGAACGTAACCACTCCATGTCCTGCTCCGAGAGGGAAAAACGGGCGCCACTACCATTTGGAGGCAATTCGTACAAATAAAGTCGCGAAATTCGGGTATTGCTCACACCGTTGAGACGTGTACGCACGAGTTCGAGGATCAAACTCGCAGACAAGCTGTACTGCGCGTGAAGCTCTACTTCCTGCAATCGAGGACAGCAGAGCATCCCAACTGAACCCGGCGTCGTAATAGACTCTTGAGAGAGTACTTCCGCCAGAGCCTGGATCACCAGGTCCTCCTTCTTTTTTACTGCATAGCTGAGAATGGACAGAGTTTTCAGAGCGAGCGCATTTCGAAGGAATGGAATAAGGTCCCGATGGTCGTAGGAAGTATTTGCGAGTTCGAATTCCTCAAGATGCGGCATCCAACGGGTCGCAATGATATTCATGCATGAGCTATTGACGCTGTAACCCAGAATGAGAGTTCTGACATTTGGGAAATGAATTTCCCTGAGGATTGTATCCATCCTGTAGCAGTTGCATAGCTCGAGATGCGTAAGATGCATAAGCTCTATACTGCTAGCACCTATGATTGGTTTGCCCTCAGGAGAAAGACTAGACACCGCGAGAACCATCCTTTCGATCATTGGATTGCGACCCAAGAGAACGAGGAGCTCCGAAATCGCATAATATCCCGACAGTTCGAGTCGAGTCAACGATGAAGATGCGATATTCGCCAACGGCGGTCCACCATGCGTTACTTTGCAGACAAGGCTCCGCAGCCGTTCCGTCTTCCCCCTTCCGAGAAAGGACGGAAAAAGTAAAACGTCTTCTGAGAGTACGAAACTCTCAATTTGGAGTTGGCTCGCGATCTCCGGCAGAAAGTAGTCACGATGAGTCCATTTACAATTGATAACACACAGCTCCCGAAGAGATGACCACGGAATACGTTTGTATAAGTCGTCCTCCGTCAGAACCTTGCACTCTCCGCGAAGGTATATCCTCGAGAGTGATCCCCTAGCACGTTTCAACCATGCATCCACTTTATCTGGAGTCCAATACGAATTTCCCGTCAAAATGAGATTCTTCCATACATGCGGAACATTGAACAGGATCTCTCGCCATCGCCGACACACTCCGCAAAGCGTAAGCAGTGTCTTGTTGCTCCCACTAACAGCGTGGGATAGGATGAGAATCAGTACCTCGACTGGTACACCTGCGATGAAACATGGTGATGACGTCGAAATAGACTCGAGTGTGTCTAGGGCCCACGAAGCTTCCGAAACTGGTCGCAATATTGGTGAAGTTTCCACTTTTGCGTCCATGCCGTTTCTGTCTCCTCGTCCGCTGCGTGTGCAATATGGACTCGTTAGAATACAAACGCTAGAGATTACACTTAAGTATTCGACCGCTACAGATATATAAACGAACGACATCTGCTTACAAAAGAAGTAGTATGATGGATCTTTCAACCGTTAAGAGACTGATTTCTAGGTGTTGGAGGACGTCGGAAGAAGTGCTGTCGTCTTAACTGACACAGAATCGCTTCAGGGCCGGCCCGCATCATCTTGCCAAACATTATTCGTCATTTTCAATAATCTTCACTTTGAATTTTTGTAGAGCTTCTACGGTAGGAGCATCATATAGCCTATTTAATCAATATTACTGTCAGATCACTCGCAAAGTAATCCCTCCACCAGAGTACGTACTTCACAACCTCACCTCCTCTCTCAACTATCTCGGGTGGAACGGACATGATACATTTAATGTGAGATCGTAAGCTATCGCATGATATGTTAAATGTAGAGTATAGGAAAGTGAACGACAAGTAACTACCAGTATATCTCGACACCTTCAAATTTATCCCACTGCCTGCCACTAATATAATCCTCGCCATCGACACTTTTCATAATTCCCGCGTACAAAAAGTCAGGTACATTAGCCCGTAACCACTCCACGTCCTGCTCCGAGAGGGAAAAACGGGTTCCTTCGTATGAGTACAGATCGTCCAAATAAAGTAGCGAAATTCGGCCATTGCCTACGCCGTTGAGACGTGAACGCACGAGCTTGAGAAGCGAACTCGCGGACAGGTTGTGAAGCTTGCGAATATCGACTTTCTGTAATCGCGGACAACAGAGTGTCCCAACTGCATCTGGCGTCGTAACAGACCCTTGAGGGATCAATTCCGCCAGAGCTTGGATCACTTGATCCACATTCCATTCATAACCTCGAAACTCATAACTTCGAATGGACAGAATTTCCAGAGCGGGTGCATGTCGAAGGAATGAAATAAGGTCTCGATGGTCGTAAGCGGTATTTTCGTATTCAAGTACCTCAAGATGCGGCGCCTGATGGATCGCCATCATGCCTTTGCACGACCGTCTGAGGTCAATCAGACTGAGAGTTCTGATATTCGGGAAACGAATGGCCCTGAGGATTATATTTTCTCTGCTGCAATTGGACAGCTCGAGATGCGTGAGATGCGCAAGCTCTATGCTTCCAGCACCTATGACGGGGTCCTGGAGGTCCGCTGGCCATTCATCTCCTCCTCGAAGAACTATCCTTACGATCATTGGATTTCGATCCAAGAGAACTAGGAGTCTTGAAGTCGAGAAACTGCCCGATAATTCGAGGTTAGTCAACGATGAAGATGCGACATTGTCTAGTGGAAGCTCGAGGTTAAGACGCCGAACTCTGCAGGCGAAGCTCCGCAGCTGTTCCGTTTTCATCATTCCGAGGAAGGTTAGAAAATTGTAAGTTCCGGATTCAAGTTCGATGATCTTCACCTGTAGTTGACCCGCAATTTCCTGCAGAAAGTACTTCTTCTCCGAAAACTCCCAATTGACAATATACAGCTCTCGAAGCGTTGACCACGGGATGCGTTTGTATAAGCTGTCCTCCGTCAGAACCTTGCACTGTCCACCAAGGTATAGCCTCGAAAGTGATCCATTGGCACGCCTCAACCACGCATCCACCTTATCCGATGTCCAGTACGAATCTACCGTCAAATCGAGGTTCTTCCATACATGCGGAACATCGAACAGGATCTCTCGCCATTGCCGACAAACTCCGCAAACCGCAAATAGGGTCTTGTTGCTCCCATCGACAACGTGCAAGAGGATGGGAATCAGTATCTCCACTGGTACATTTGCAAAGTAGCATGGTAGCGGCGTCGAAATAGACTTGAGTGTCAAGAGCTTGCGACACTTCCGAAACAGAACCCAATGCTTGCGAAGACTCCACTTGTGGGTTGATGCTGTTTCCGCCCCCGATTGAGGCGCTATATCTGCCATACGGACTCGTTAGAATAGAACTGCTAGAGACAGGAGAGCTATCATACTTACATGTATGTTCGGTCATTACAAATACAGAAACGCACGGAGTCTGCTCACAGGAAGTAGTATGATGGACTGTTGGGGACTGAGCTCTCAAGTGGTCTTGGAGGTCGTGGATGTTGAGGAATAAGTACTACTCTCTTGATCGATCTGACTCGAATGTGAGTCATGTCCCAGTACTTCATTCGGAGATTGAATCGATACTCAATACGCCTGGGCGAGAATCCATTCACGCCACCAGGAGCTGTATAATACCGAGTCCTTGGTGGCTTCGCCCAAAGTGCATCCCGTCTTTCCCGTGAACCAGTCCTAATCGTTACAGTCTTTTCATTACTGTAATGCATCGTTCGGTCATGATAATCGCTTCGATATTTTGTCCCATGCTAGGACTTCGCAAGATCCGTTCCATAATGCATTGAATTTGTATCACCGACTCTCAACAGCCGAAGTTCCGTGCACTGTTCCAGAAACTGATCAAAGTACGGCTCTGAACAGACCGCAACACCAGATACAGGGCACCTAGCAGCATTCCCAGATCTTCCGATGGCAGAATCAATGTTACTGATCTCCAATCGACCCAGCGCGGGCAAACAAGTTCCATTCCATTCAGGATGCATCCCGTCTAGTATCAGTTCTCGCAACTGTGGAAAAATCGCTTCGGATAGAGGTGGAATGACCCGGGATTGTTGCTTGTTCTTCGCCTTGACCTCGCTGTCGTTGGGACCTCTCAGGACTAATCTTGTGAGAGAGAGCCAAGGAGGACGAGAAGAAAACCCCTTCCAAGGAACAATCTTTACAAACTTGGTAGCTGACAGGTTCATGGATAGCACTTCTATCCGCACCCGTTCGTCCAACACCAGGTCCAACATGATAGCAAGTTCTCCGACTTCATGAACGGAGCAAGTAGAAGCACCTCCATCCGCACTGGCAGCGGAGGTATCCCAAATGACACGAAGAGATTCCTTGTTCGAAAGAATCAGCAACGATCGGAGAACTTCGCGGTCGTATTCATAAGGAAGATTAATCCAGGTCCAAAGTGAAGGGGAACAATACGCGGTGTTTCGCCAGTGGCGACAGACGAGTGTCACGTATAGCCACGAGTAGGGGTTTCCAATATGACTACGGTCATTGCTAGGCCCAGACATCGAGTCGTCGGACATCAAGCTGTCTCTTAGGTGGGCGAGAATGCGTGCAAGGATGATCCGAGGGAGTCGGTTGACCGAAGGCTGAGCAGAGTTTGCCGAGTCCGTTTCCTGCTGATTTCGATCTCTTCGGTAATCTACCTCTTCTTCTATACATGTCCGAGCGTACAGCCAGAATGGGACATCACCGTCCCTATACAAGACTTCATACGGCTTCCTCTCTGTTAATCATATTAGCAAGTTAAGTCGCGATTCCGAATATTTTTGCACCCACGTTCATGCTTCTCTTGAAAGCACTCGTGCGCGTCAGTCCATTCGGGTGCCTCAAGCAAACGTTCTAGATCAATATCATCAAACATTGGCATGGACGTGAAGAATCGTTGAGGAGGGATTGAAACAATGTTAAGGAACAGGTATTGTCGCAACAGTCACTTTGCATGTCTCGCGGCGTCCATTAGATGAAAGCAAACGAGACAAACGCAGAACAGTGCGTTTACACCGTTGCTTGTCGTCCGTCGCGAAGTAATGTACATACTACGCAGTGTATGTTCAACGGGCGTCGTGCAGGCTGAACGAACTAAGTGGATGAGAATCGCTTCAGGGCCGGTTCGTCTAAGCTTGGCTCGGCAACACAAAAAAACAGCACGACTCGATCTCAACGGACCAAATCGTTCATCACTTGCAACGATGTCCATCAACACCGGAGCTATGTACAAGCTATGCATCAAAATCAAAGCCCTTATAATCACCTAGAGACGAACCCATCCACGAAGGGTCTCAAGAGTCGGAGTATCACCTCGATACCCACCAAGTTCAACGAGTCAATTTTACTCTTCCTTCGACATCCACGATCTACCCAGTCGCTTGTATTCTCATTCCACAACGCGAGCGTTGTTGCGCACGATGTCCGACCTTTCGCCAGAGACGTTTAAATCCCTCCTCGCTAAACTAGTCTCTACACCAGAATACTTCACAACATCCGACCTCACCTCCGCTCTAAACCATCTCTTCACACCCTCATGCGTCGCACCCGTACAAATCGGTGCTTTCCTCGCAGCATTGCACCTTTCGCGTATCGAAAGAAGACCTGAAATGCTTCTTGCTGCTGCAAAGGCTTTGAGAGAAAGAGCGCTCAAGGTGGATATTGAAGGACGAGACGAAGAATTTGTTGTAGATATTGTTGGGACGGGTGGGGATGGACATAATACGTTTAATGTGAGCACGACGGCTGCGATCGTTGCTGCTGGTGCTGGAGCGCGTGTGTGCAAGGTCCGTCACTCCTTGAGAATAATTCACGTATTGAAGAATTCAAAGTCTAATGGGCATGATCGATTATTTACCCTAACAGCACGGAAGTCGAGCATCGACGTCTAGCTCAGGCTCCGCTGACCTCTTACAATCTCTTGGCTGCCTCTTCACGCCCCCGACACCCTCGACACCCATGCATATACGCCGAGTCCCTTTCGCATTCATCCTAGCTCCACACTACCATCCGGCACTGGCAAATATAGCACCCTACCGCAAAGCTCTACCCTTCCGTACGATGTTCAATGTACTGGGTCCGCTTATCAACCCGGCATTCCCACACGGGATGGTACTCGGTGTAGCAGATCCGGCTCTCGGCGAACCCTTCGCGATGAGCCTGAGAGATAGTGGTGTGGACAGGGCGTTAGTAGTCTGTGGGAAGGAACATTTGGATGAGATCAGTTGTGCGGGTGAGACGTTTGCGTGGGAGCTGAAGGATGGGAAGATTACACAGGCGATACTTCATCCTTCTCAATTCGGTCTGAGTGTTCATCCGCTTACTCACGTTGCGGGTGGAACACCTGAAGAAAATTCTGCTGCTTTCAAGACACTTCTTACAAGCGGGGATGCGATTCCGAAAGAACTAGAGCCGGTGCTTGAGTTCGTGCTGCTGAATGCATCAGCGCTGTTGGTCGTTGCGGGCGTCGCAGAGGATTACAAGGATGGTGCGAAGAAGGCTAGAGAGAGTATTGTTAGTGGGAAAGCATGGGAAGCACTATTGACGTTTAAGGCGGAGGGAGAGAGGGCGGCTGCTGAGGCTGCCACGACTAAGAATTAGATATAAAATATATTGGATGTATGCGCATAGTATTTATAGATTTGGTTACTTGTACTTCTCACGGGGCGTGTCCTTTCGTTGCTCTTACTCTTACCATCACCTATCGCACTCGGATCGATCACCAGCCACTTGCGGGTCGTCCGGAACGAGTGATATAGCAAAGCGCGCGTCGCCGACCTTCGGAACAAGTACACTGATATCACCAGACTTGGAGCGTTTATCTTTTATTTCGTATTTACATAAAGAGAGTCTCTTGGAATAAGAGCCTGCTTGAGCCTCTCACCCCGACGACGTCTTCATGAAGAGTCGGTGATCGTACATCCTTTCCTGTCGAAGTGATCTGGTCGAAAGGTAAGTGCATGTAATGATGCATGGCGCATACACCTCCCTCACCTCCCTCTCTCAGAACTAACCCCATTGTTCATTCCTTCGAGTAGAAATAAAAACGAAATGTCCGTGCCCGACGAACGTTCCATGCGTGAACGTATGGCCGAATATGTCCTCGACCTCCAAAACCGTATCGTAACCGCACTCGAGTCAATCGATCCAACAGCTCCTCCCTTCAAACGTGATGAATGGGCTCGAGACCAAGGGGGATACGGTATCTCATGCGTCTTCCCTCCTTCATCCTCTCCCTCTACCGATGAAGAATTCGAGAAAGCTGGACAAGATACGACGGTATTAGAAAAAGGAGGAGTCAACGTTAGTATTATACATGGAACTCTGCCTTCAACAGCTGTACGCCAAATGCGTGCTGATCATGCTGCGTTGAGGGTTTTTGATCCTAATGATCCTGAATTGGAGAAGAAGAGGTTTCCGTTCTTTGCTGCCGGACTTTCGCTCGTTATACATCCACGGAACCCAAATGCGCCGACTGTTCATTGTAACTATCGGTATTTCGAACTTAGCGAACCCGAACCCGCTTCTCCTCCTACTTCGACCTCTACAGCAACAGCGACAACGACGGCGGACGCACCACCAACAGTCGCATCTCAAATCCTCGAATCATCCCAAGCTTCCGGAACGCTAACCGGAATCCCCCTCACCCAAAAACCTCTCGCATGGTGGTTCGGAGGAGGAGCAGACCTAACACCATCCTACCTTTTCCCATCCGACGCCAACCATTTTCATCAAACTCTTAAATCTGCTTGTGATCCACACGGTCCAATACTCTACCCATCATTCAAAAAATGGTGTGATGAGTACTTTTTTATAACTCATCGTGGAGAGGCACGGGGGATCGGGGGAATTTTCTTTGATGATTTATGTGATTCTCCTCATAAACGATTAGCGGAACTTAGTGGTGATGGAGTTGGGGAAGGAAAGGTGGATGTGGAAGGTGCTAGACCTACAACTCTCGAAGGGATATTCTCATTCGTCAAATCCTGCGGAGACGCCTTTAACCCCTCCTACATCCCCATCCTCACCTTACGAAAAGCCGTTCCCTACACACCAAAAATGCGTCACTGGCAACTCCTCCGACGAGGTCGATATGTGGAGTTTAATCTGGTTCATGATAGAGGGACGAAATTTGGTTTGATGACTCCTGGAGCTAGGATTGAAAGTATATTGATGAGTCTTCCGGCGTTGGCTAGGTGGGAGTATAGGAGTGAGATGGGAGTTGAGGAGAATAGTGAGGAGGGGAAACTTGTGGAAGTTTTGAAGAATCCGAAGGAGTGGGTTTGATTGCTTGAACGGGGGAGGAGTATGGAGGATTGGGGGTTTCGAGGGAAAGAATATTAGGAGGGCTAGTTAGCGCTTGAAAAGAAAAGATAGATAGATAGATATCCCCGCTCTATGAATGTATCGCTACAACTGGATCAGATGAATCTATGAGGAATGTTAGAATACTACATGAAAAGTCGTTCCGTGCATCACTGTCATACTAGTCGCTCGGGGGCGTTCTTGTCATTCATAATCACGTCGACATCAAGCATCTTCTCATCCTTGTCCCTCCCCTCTTCGTGTCCACTCTCCTCCCTCTTCCTACCATTCTCATCATCGCGATTATTCTCCTTCTCCCCCTCGTCAGCCACATCTCTCTTCCTAGCATCAACAACCTTCTTCCTCCACTCCCATCCACCTTCACTTCCAAACCACGTATACCTCTCACAATGCGGTCCTCTCAACATCAATACTCCAATTTGGAATATGTAGAGACCTAAAGAGAATGCAGCCGCTGCTCTCCAACCGAATTGCAGGAAAAGCTTCGTTCCAGCTGCTGTTCCTGTTACTTGGCCCATAAATATCTGGAAGAGAAAGGTACGGTTGGTATCATAAAGGAGGAAAGGAGGAGGAGGGAAGGGAATGCGTACCCAGATGATTAGAACTGCGTTCATTCGTGAACGAGCCGAGTCCGAAATACTGAACCGAAACCATAAGTCTTCGAACATGGCAGACCGGACATATTGAAATCAACGTACTTATAAACAGCAGTAATGAGCGAAACTTGCTGCATCTGTCTCCCTACATCAAGTCCAAAACACGCCAGAATAACTGCGGCTATGCTAATCCCGCCCGCACCAGTTTGTACAGCTTGGAAGATGATTTGGATGAATGTTGCGAAGAGCGCTGCGTACCAATGTACGAGTCTATCGATGAATCTCCCGACGATTGGACCTGTACATACTCCAAGCATACCGACGAGGCCGAATAGACCTATGGTCAACCTAAAGATAAATACCATCAGAACCACACTCTTGTAGAAGGATATAGGGATGCTCACGTCGAGTAGTTATACGGCGGTCCACCAAGTAGAAACGTCAACGTAACCCAGAAATTCGAGAAACAAGCACTAGCAGCAAACTGCATAATGCTCGCTTGAATAAGTACAGGTTCCGTCATAGCATATTTCCCCATTGTATACAATATCCCAGGGTACGTCACTCCAGACCCAGCGTTCTTCGCAGGCCAATCTGGTAATAAAACATACAAAGCTGCAAGAACAGAAAATTGAACACCGATAGCCATGTAGTAAACTACACGCCAAGTTACGAATTCTGCTATTACACCGGCAAGAACTCGAGCGAGGAGGATACCGAAGAGAAGACCGGAGAGGACTACGGAGATTGCTGATGCGCGCCGGTTGGGTGGCGCGAGGTCTGCTGCGAGTGGGATGAGGACTTGAGGTGTTACGGTGAACATGCCGACGAGGAAGGAGAGTGTCTCGAAGATGACTAAAGAGGATGTTACTGCCAGACCGATGCTAAGAGAACCGGAGAGGAGGACTAGGAGGAGCAAGAGCGGGCGCCGGCGGACTAAGTCTCCCAGCGGGGACAAAAGTAGAAGGCCAATGGCATACCTAGATGATATCTGATCAGTTTACTAGATAATAATAGAGAAGAAAGAAGGCAGCTGACCCTGCCTGGACCAGCGTAGGAACTCTCGATATATCATCGTGAGTTACACCAAACGATGCAGCCAGTTGGACTGTAGCATAGTAGTAGAGTCAAGAATCACATCGCAAATCCGGAGCCTTCCAACGTACGTACTGAGTAAAGGTTGACAGTAATACAAGTTCGCAACGGCTAAGCATCCGTAAAAATCACGCAAGAACGATTAGTCATAAGTCCACCATGTTGCATTATAAACCAAAGTAGATAACACTCACTGAAAGTACTTGCAATCCCAAACGTCACATTCAACGCAACTGTAAACTTGAACGCACGCTCCGAATCATACTGAAGGCGTTCCGGGATGGGCAAGAACCTAAAGTCCTTCGTCCCACCTCTAACGCGCTGCTTTTCCTCAACCCCAACGTTCCCGCTGGATCCAGCTCGAGTTTCAGCCGTAGGATCTGGGACCTCAGCGGTAGCCTCGGAGTCAGATGCACCAGCACTTGAGGGCCTCGGTAACGGCTCTTGAGCACCCGAGGATGTAGACGAAGGTACATTCATGACGGTAGAGAGCGGCCGAGAGGCAAGAAGCGTTGGCTCGAGATCGCCTGGACCTTGATGGGAAGTATGATGGAGGACGACATGTTATAGGAAATGAGCCAGGCTGCTGGGAAAAATGAACATGCGGGTAAGAATTTCTGAGAGAATTTTAAAGTTCGTCAAGCCTATTTTGGATATGACCTTACACGTGATCGTGGTGTGCTCGGCATTTCGGCATCTTGAGTGGACTAGTCTCGACGCGACAAGTTTCATCTTTGCTTAACGCCCTCATCCTACTGTACTTCTTTAGTGGCCAGGAGCCCATTCTGGTCTTATTACAGGAGAGTTTGTGGCATACTATGCATTCAGTGCATAGCCCTCATCATCTCATGTCCAAAAACGCCCATTGTTGGGCGAAGGGGAAGCTAGTAGGGCATGTCTCATTCGTCGAAAGAGCGGTGCACATATGTGGCCGTGGCGATGTCTTAAACTAGCTCTCGCGGATGCAAATTAGAGACGAGTCTAGACCACTATAGTTCCGGTAAGAAGGATACTGAAGCTGGACAAAATCGCTCGAAATTGTCTCGAAAATGAGATTGTATGATCTTATTGTCTATCCGGAAAACATCAAAAAGATCGAGTGAACTTGTATCGACTCACCAACTTCTTCATATCACCCGTCACACTGTCCTTATTGCAGCTTGGAATCACCCGAAGATGAGGAGTATTATTCACGAACGGGAGGACATGTAAGTAACCAACCCTCCATTTCCTGCATCTACGGATCTTGACATGCGTGGTCCATGGGGTGTGAAGGATGGCAACAAGCGTAAGTGCATCACGTACATCAATCTAGAAATGGATGTGATGCTTATGGTCTGCTTCTTTTTACGATGCACCGCAGTATGTCGGCCTAGCGAGTTACACGCTTCTGCTTTACGACCATCTCATCACGTTCGGGGATGAGGTGACTTACATTTGGCAGGGCAATAAGGGACCAAGTATTTCAACTCCTCGCTTATACCATTGTTTTTATGGCATTGATATCATGTTTCAGTCATCTATCTGTTCCTACTGGTGAGGGTTTTATTCACACATTCCGGCCAAGGCAGCAAAGTGCTGAAGCATGACTTTACAGAATCGTTACTTCTTTCCTTTCGCGTTCGCCGTGAACCTTTACGGTACGCATGCCTCCTGTTTCCTGTGAAGCAATCAAAGTCTCATTCTGTTTGTCAGCATATATGTCATTCGAGTTCACTCCAACCGTATGCAAGCACTTTGTACGGTACGAAGGCGCGACGACTATTATTGCTTTCGGAGTGACAGGTCTCATGATGATCTTACGGTAAGAGGGGAGACCATCTTTCATGCTCATAGAGGCTGATGCTGAGCATGCAGAGTCAATGCAGTGTATGGAGGAAGATGCCGAGTCGTGCAAGGGATATTAGGTACACTCTGGCTTGGTCAAGTGGGAGTCTATGCTTGGCTTCTCTCTAATGGAATGCGTGTGTATCTGAAACCTCCCTATCTCAATTCACCATTTCCTGACAGTTTCGCTAAGCCGTGCCTCATACGGCCAGCATTCACAGCTGTAGTTTGATCTTCGACCCGAGAAGATTGAACCTAGCCTCCCTCTCTGCCACAGCGCCGCTTGTCTTCGACACAGCTGTCGTTATTCTTAATTTGTATAAGACGCTCGGACTTCGTCGTAAATCCGGATCGAACATGGGCCTTGGAAGGAGCAACGTACTGATTAAGACGCTGTTGACTGATGGACTGCTATATTTCATTGTTGTATTTTCATCAAACCTTGTGAGTATTCATTATGTTTGCGAGGGTTTAGGGCTAATGTGAGATGTAGGCTATGATGATCATGATTTTGACGGCATCAGTACGTACCTTTACTCCATGATTTAATGTAATTGTAACGTGTACCTTTTCTATCAGCCCAATATCAAGAATATCCTCGGACAGTTCACGCAGCTGTGAGCTTTGATGTCGTTTCGCTTTTAGGCGCCCCAATTTCTAACTATCCTTTATCTGTCGAAGCGTTACTGTAGTCATGATGTCTCGTATCACCCTGCATATACGCAAAATCGGAGCCAAGCGGAGCTCGACTGTCATTATTTCCGTCGGCTCGTCGAATCTACGGCAGTCATTTAATAACGATAGCTCCAGTATTGGGAAGATCACACATAGTACGACACACACCTCTGAGATAAAGTTCGCAGTTCCGTATCGTTCTGCTCCCGAAGGATCGAATACACTCTCGAGTCGGACTGAGGCTGGTTCGAGCTCGAGTCAGTCTAACGAGGCTAGCAACGAACAAGGTGCCTCCACGTAATCGAAGACAAGAGACAGTGCACTCTCCTCTTCAGAACTCGCGTTGCGTTACAGCACTCGACAATCGATAATGTCCGATCATGGAGCTTCAGGCCCGGAGTGGAAGAATGAGCGCTGAATAACATGGACGTAGTTACCCAGTTACCTTCTTGTCGGGTTGTCGCGGAACTCGTTTGCATACCCAATGCTTTAATCAATACCCACCGAATTGTTGTCGTCTTTGTTACTGTGTGCATACATTCAAATTTGTTTTTCTCGTATGTTTGATGACACCGAGAGGGAACGCGCCGTTCGGGCCGATATATTTCCGTCCAGTCTCGTGATGCGCATGACGCGAAAGCTCATCCGCGGATCTGGACCAACTATTTTCTACTTCTTTCTATAAGTACACGCTGATTAGTATGATCCAACGAACGCTCGTCTTTTACTCACTACACCAAGTGCGTTTGATATGGTGCTCACACTTGAGGAGGTTGCCCAACATAACTCTGCCAAGTACATATTCCATCATGCGTTTGCTACGCGCTCACTCAGTTTACCTGATATAATAGATCATGCTGGGTGATCATCCAGAACAAGGTGTACGATGTGACTGATTTCCTTCCGGTATGTACCCGACGATTAGTAACTTTGAATAGTTGTGTTGACCCGAAGGAAATTTCGATAGGAGCATCCAGGAGGAGCCAAAATCATCCTCAAGTACGCGGGGAAAGACGCGACAGAAGCATATGAACCCATTCATCCGCCGGACGCACTCGCGAAGAACCTCCCACCATCAAAACACCTCGGTCCGCTTGACATTTCTTCTGCAAGTGCATTAGACAAAGTGAAGAAAGGGAGAAAGAAGACACAGGATGAGATACGCGTAGAGAAGGCCGTGAAGGAGAAGCCTCCACTGAGCCGCGTGTTGAACATACGTGAGATGGAAGAGGTTGCGAGGAAAGTGCTTTCGTATAAGGCATGGGCGTATTACTCTTCTGCTGGGGATGATTGCGTTAGTGAGTACGCCCAAACATATACAATACGAGGTTGATATATCTATAATAACAGCATATGACGAAAATGCACGCGCATTTTCGCGTTTCTTCTTTAATGCGCGTGTTCTGCGTCCAGTTTCTATCTGCAACCCATCAACAACGATTCTAGGATACAAGTCAACAATACCCGTCTTTGTTTCAGGTGCTGCACTTGCCAAACTTGGTCATCCTCTCGGGGAAGCCAACATCACTCGAGGATGCGGGCGGACGGGTACAATCCAAATGGTCTCCTCCCACTCCTCACTATCATACGCCCAAATCGCTGAAGCCCGAGTGAACCCCTCTCAGCCTCTGTTCTTCCAACTATATAAACTAGGCGGAGACGGCGCGCGTGCATTAGAGCGTATTCGCGAAGTCGAGAGGTTAGGCTATAATGCGATATTCTTGACTGTTGATGCGCCTGTTGCGGGGCATAGGGAAATGGACATTCATGCGCCGTTTGTACTTGCTGAACAGGAGAGGGAAGCGGAGAGAATGGCACGGAAGGGTGGTGAGGGTCCTGATTTGCCTCAGGTTGAGCAAGATGTAGAGGAACCGGCTCCGGATGAGAAAGGAGAAGGAACGGCGGGGGCGCTGTTGAACAGTGTTGATCGAGAGATGACTTGGCAGAAGGTAGGAGTCTGGTTCTTGTTATTCCTGAGGGGTAACTGATCTGGGCTGGGATTGTAGACTATTCCCTGGTTGAGGAGTGTTACAAAACTGCCACTCGTGATCAAGGGTATACAGTGCGTTGAGGATGCTGTGCTTGCTGCCGAAGCAGGTGTCGATGGTATATTGATATCCAATCATGGAGGTGTGCCTTTTGCCCTCGACACCCCGGATTGATTAGCTGATGCTTCTACAGGCCGTCAGTTGGATTAGTACGACATTAAAACTGCAATGCAAATCGATGTTTGATGTTCCTTATTTCTAGCTCTATGCCCTCCATGGAGGTACTATATAAACTGCACAAGCAACGGCCAGATGTTTTCTCGAAATGTGAAGGTATGCAGCGGATAATCGTTGAACACAACTTCTTTTCTCTGATGGAGGTCCGCGTATAGTCTACATAGATGGTGGAGTACGTCGTGGAACAGGTGAGTAGCCATCGCAGTCTTCATTATATTGTACTGATCATACTCGAATAGATGTCCTGAAAGCGTTATGTCTTGGTGCAAAGGCTGTAGGAATGGGTCGACCATTCCTCTACGCACAAAGTGTATGCATGTACAATCTCTTTCCCTCTCCCCGCGCTGACTGCTTCTGAAGGCGTACGGGGAAGAAGGTGTTGAGCGACTCGTCCAGATTCTCGAAACCGAGATCACTCTCGGTATGCGTCTCCTGGGCGCGACGAAAGTCAGCGAGCTAGTCCCTGAGATGGTAAGGCTATCATCCATCCCGGCAGTGTTTCGGCGTCTGAGAAAATTATTTAGGTTGAGCGTGTGGATTGGCAGCCGATTCTACCGAAGCTTTAGATTAGCTATCACTGCGGTTTGATCTTCAGATGAAGCTGTTTTATCTCCTGGATAGTGGATTTGGATATCTACTCTGTTCTTCGAATACATTTCCCTAGAGTTATACAAGTTTGGATTTTTTTAGCCAGTGTTTCTATAGCTCTTGCCAGTTATTCCAAGAGAAAGTCGTTGCCAAGAGGAGACCAACAAAAGAGCCAATTTTTCGGGATTTTCTTTTGTAGAGGCTGTGTGACGTAACTGATCTACCTTCCTTTCTTGGCCTCCATAGCTGTAACCAGACGCTGCGCGCTGTGATGCCAGGTGCCGCTCAATCACTGCCTCTAACAGCGTTGTTAACAGGGACTCGTATAAATACTGCGCCGCAGAGAGACTTTGACACTAAAAACTGTCATGTCCTATTTTCCAGAAGTAAGCTTGGGTTTTTCTCTACATCTTTTACTTGGAATTAGGGATATTGACGAGGTTGTTAGGCAGATGAAGCGCAACGAGGCGCTCAGCAACAGCATTATAATTATCAGCCATACGGAGGAGGAGGATATGGAGGACCACAAGAGCCGCCAAATCTTCAATCGATGGCAGCGACGCACAATCCATATGAAAATTCGCCGTATGGGCAGCCTCAGCTGGGTGCACCTCAGCTACCTGATCCATTCGCGACTCCGAATATCGCGCCGACGTATCCTTCAGGAGGATACCCGCTAAGTCCACCACCCGTGGCACCTGTGATGCATACTCCTCCACCCCCACCTCTCGGTCAGCAGCATAGTTCTCCGCCGATGCTACCGCATGCTGCCATGCATAGCCCACCGCCCCCTGGAGGGGACGTGTACAACCCCTATCATTCCCCTCCTCGGCACAGTGGACATTACCTCCAACCTGAGACTTCTTCTATTCCTCTTCGACCTTCGAGCTCTCATTTCTCTACTTACGACGCTCAGGGTGGAGATAGGGATGATGATTTGGGTGATATACCACTTTTAAGACGAGATTCAACGACGTCGGGTCAGGCACCGTTCCCAGGTGGATTTGCTGCGCAAGATGGAGGATATGGATATTATGACGATGAGGACAATGAGGACGGGACGAATATTCGATACGGGCGAATCCCACAACGTGTACCGAGACGGTACAAAACGATGAAGCGAGTCGAGTTGTTCCACGGGAATCTCGTATTTGACGTCCCAGTCCCACAAAAGCTCCTCGAGCGTTGTCAGTTCCGTACCGAACGCGAATTTACACACATGCGATACAGCGCAGCAACCTGTGATCCTAACGACTTCATGAACGAAGGTTTTACATTGCGTCAAGTTTTGTATGAACCCCCGCGCAGGACGGAGTTGTTCATTGTGATGACGATGTACAATGAAGATGATGAGTTGTTTTGTCGGACGATGCATGGTGTTATGAAGAACGTTGCGCATTTATGTACGAGGAATCGGTCGAGAACGTGGGGTTCAGATGGGTGGAAAAAAGTCGTCGTGTGTATTGTGAGCGATGGACGGAAGAAGATCCACCCGCGGACATTGTCTGCTATTGCTGCGCTAGGCGCGTACCAGGATGGTGTCGCGAAGAGCGTGGTCAACAAGAAGCCTGTCGCCGCCCATATTTACGAGTATACCACTCAAGGTGAGCAACTGCGCGTCTCTCGTTGGTACAACCTATTTCTGACGCAAACTTGTAGTATCCCTGACTCCGAATAGAAAACTTGAAGGGTCCGAGAAGGGAATAGTTCCAGTACAGATTCTTTTCTGTCTGAAGGAGAATAATCAGAAGAAGATCAATTCACATCGCTGGTTCTTCAATGCCTTTGGACCTATCCTGCAACCTAATGTTTGCGTGCTACTTGACGTTGGTACACAACCCGGTCCGACGTCTATTTATCACCTTTGGAAAGCGTTCGATATCAACTCGAACGTTGGAGGTGCTTGTGGAGAAATTGTTGCGTTGAAAGGTAAATGGGGTCTGCACTTGCTTAACCCTTTAGGTACGTTTCGGTTGATAGAAGTACGGTTATTGCGCAGCTTAAAGTTTCGATCGTTGCAGTTGCCGCACAGAATTTTGAATACAAAATCTCAAACATCTTGGATAAACCTCTGGAGTCGATATTTGGGTACATCACTGTGTTACCTGGTGCATTCAGTGCTTATCGTTATATCGCGTTACAAAACGACGCGAAAGGCGAAGGGCCGCTGCAGAAATACTTCTTGGGAGAGAAGCTTGTGCGTACCAAATTCTTGTTCTTCCAAGTCAGTGCGCTCATTTTGTTGTAGCATGGTGGAGATGCAGATGTCTTCACGTCAAACATGTACCTCGCGGAGGACCGAGTGCGTTCTATTTTCCTTCTTTTTCGTTGTTTGGCTCAACTGGTTACAGATTCTATGCTGGGAACTCGTTTCGAAGCGCGGTGGTGCATGGATTCTTCACTACGTCAAGTCTGCTTATGCAGTTACAGACGTTCCTGACCAAGTTCCCGAGTTGATCTCGCAAAGACGACGCTGGCTGAACGGCTCGTTCTTCGCTGCTATCCACTCGACGGTCAAATTCACATACATCTATCGCTCGAGCCATACGTTTATGCGCAAATTCTGGATACACATTGAAATGTTGTACCAGGTTATCAACTTGATATTTTCGTGGTTTGCGCTTGTGAGTTTTTTCCGCGTTTATTTCGCACTTAACTCATCGGGGAATGTGTCCGCGACAGGCAAACTACTACATCGCGTTCAGAGTCTTGACTACAGGTATGGAGGATAAGACGGTATTAAACATCAGGGGCATCAACATCGTGAACATGATCCTCAACTTCTTCTACCTCGGCCTACTTCTCCTGTGCTTCATCTTATCACTCGGCAACCGTCCTCAAGGCTCAAAACGCGCATATACCATAGCATTTATTGGGTTTGCGTTCATCACTATGTACATGACTGTTCGTCCTTTTCTTTTCCTCGAAGATAGTTCGAAAGCACTGACGATGTGGTTGTTGCTGCAAATTTAGGCGGCTGCGATTGTCTTGGCATACATCGGTATCAAGAGCGTACAGAACCAAAGCGAAGGTGGTACCACTTTTGGTGATCTCATAGGGAATGCGATCTTCAGGAACATTGTCATTTCACTGGCTGCGACTATCGGGTTGTACTTGATTTCTTCATTGCTTTTCGTGAGTTGTTCGGTCCAGTCTAGTGTTTTTACGGACGACTAATGTGCTGCTGATGGGACAGTTCGAGCCATGGCACATGATTACTAGCTTCATCCAGTACTTGTTGATGGCGCCGTCGTATATCGCGGTTTTGAATGTTTATGCTGTACGTACTACTCCATATTTGCTTGCTTGCCAATGCTAACAAAGTTAATGCTGCAGTTCTCGAACGTCCAGTAAGCATTATAGTAGCCCATATTCTACCCCCTTCTCATCCTATGATCCCTTTAGCGATATTACATGGGGAACGAAAGGTGATAACAAAATCAGCACGGATCTCGGTGTTGTGAAGAAGGACGCGAAGAGCAACGAAGTTGAGGTTGATGCACCAACGGATACAGCTGACATCGATGCTGCTTACGAGGGTGCACTAACTACGCTGTATACCAAGCCTGAGCCGGAAGTACCGAAGAAGGACCCGGAACAGGCAAACAAGGATTATTATCAGTCGTTTAGGACGAGGTACGCTTTTCTTGTTCTGACCACTTTTCTATCCGGAAAATGGATTGATTGTCTTTACATGAAGGGTGCTCTTGTTCTGGACTATGTCGAACGTAAGTCAACACTTTCGTGTTCTTAGTAACAGATCGGCTTATCGTGGTCTTTCAGGGTCTTCTTGCTGCAATTGTTGTGTAAGTCTGACGCGCAGTGCTTTACCCTTTCCTCCATCTCATTTTTCTTGCAGCTCTGCAACAGGTAGCGCGAGTGAGGATGGTGCGAGTTCGACCGTCACTGGATACATGGCATTCCTGCTCTTCTCAGTCGCCGGTCTAGCCTGTGAGTCGCATCTATCGACTTTTATATGGCTGATAATAATGCGAATCCATTCTAGTGTTCCGTTTCATTGGCGCCGTAGCATACTTAACAGTCCGCATGTTCGCTGGCGAATGATCCATCAAGATCATATTGATGAAGACGATAACGGACTTTCGGTCTCCTTTGTTTGGTTTCTGCTTTATTATATCACTATTCATTCACCTATCTCATCCCATTTTCAAATATGAATACAATTGTTCTTGTTCATTTATTTCAGGATGATCTCAGCCTCGCCTGAGGGCGAGCTTCGACTCCTACTCCTCCCGCACCTCTCTTGGCGAATTTCTTTCGTCTCGCTCTGCAAGTCCTGGTTCAGGGGTGCAAGGAGAATTCGGACAATGTTCAAACACCTCCCTATCACTCTTCGCCGCTGATTGGGTCTCTTCTTGCCTAGGCCTTGCTCATGTGGTACCGGAAACGTGACAAAGTATAGGCAAGCCTGCAGTGCTGGTGAAGATACGATCCTATCTTGACAGGCGGGCTACGAGTTGGTTCTCCACTCCACTTTGGAAGCGGGGTACTACGTGGTGTTGATAAGATGCTGAAATTCTTGGACGCGGGAGAATGCTTCGCGCAGATTTGCGTGGTTGATAATAACGTCGTCAGGCACTAGGCGGCAAATCGTGTTGCTTCGGTTGCGTTGCATCGGAACCAGACCTCTTCATCTTTGCTGGAGCTAGCACCTCCGATGACCAGACAATGAAAGACCAGACTAATGGAGAAGCCTGATCTTTGCTCAAGGGCAATAACGAGGTTGTAACGTGGCGGATGTCCATTTTGTACATCAAAATGGTAGCTCTCGTAAAGCCTGAGTCCGGAGAGCACAAAAGGCAATAGCGCAGTTTCTCGGCCTCGGATAGCTCTAGAATCATGGCCAAAGCATGCTCCAAACCAGTCCGTCATCTCTGTTAAGGCGCCTTACGAGATCTAGCCTTTGTTACGGCGTCTTATTGTCAGTACTGACTTTATTCGGCAATGAACTTAGACTCGGAGCATTAACCTCTTGCCTCCTATGTTCAAAAATAGAGATCTGGATATTTTGAATCGATATGCTATGTGGCGATCAGACTCATCTCAGCCGATGCGGGAGTTCAAGATAGAACCGCGGAACACGTAGCCCGCCCAAAGTATGTTTCTCAGTCATTGCGCCGTCTGGACTCGCTTACGATCTAAAATAAGTCTTGATAGAGGTCGTTGTACGTGTTTGGAATTTATACCCAGGTACGACTTTGTCAACCCTGCATAGCGGAATGATGATACCACCCCTTGTTCCTCAAGAACAAGGATGCCATGAGCGGCGTTTCGTTCAGTACAGAAACTGCGACTTGAAGAGCCATGCTGCTGTGCCGCGTTAAACGTTGCGGTAAATTCTCTTGCTCGAACTAGGTATGAGCGATCGGCCAAGAATAGGATAGTTGAAAATAGACTCCGGGTCGGAATGCTGAAAGTATGAAATCTATTTCCATTTCCTCCAAAATTAGACCTCAGTTGTGAAGTACAGGTGCCTAAATTGCTCGTCTAGCAGCGAAGTAGGTGGCGCTCCTGTGCGTCGTTTCTAATCTTGGCCTGCTTTCCTCTTAGATGTTGCAACCTGGGTGGATGAGTACCGTGAGATGGTGAAAGAATAGTCACACTCGGAAGGGTATAAAAGGAGGGTCGGATATGGACTCTGGAAGTCATCCAACCCAGCGAACAATCGCAGCAACTTGCAAGCAGAAGAACAAACACAAGTAACAGCACATATTCTATAGTCCAAGATGGCTACAAACGGTGGAGGTCAAGCTAACGGTGGAGGCCAGAATGGTCAGGGCGGTCGAGGCCGCGACAATGACAGAGGCAGGAGGAGCGCTGCTCCGAGTCCGTCGCCGACTCGTGCGGAAGAAGAAAGGCGACGCCGTGAGGGAGGCGGCGGAGGAGGTCAGAACGGAGGTGGTCAGAACGGAGGTGGCCAAGCCAATGGTACCAATGGTACAAGTCGCCGCTGAACCCGCGCCGAGAATTTAGGACCTCTCGGTTGAACCTATATTTCCTTTGTTTGTGTTTAGTCCTTTCATGGCTCTTACTTGCATACACGCTAGATGTGTCAATGGTCTAGATATTGTATACATGTAAAACAATACAATCGAAAGTTCATCCGAGTCTAATATCTATACGTCGCTATCATGATAAGCCTGAAATGTGTATTACAATGGTCAGTTACACTGATGCGACAAAATATGTTATCACTCTGAAACGCTCCCTGGCATGAAGCCAGATCGAACATTTACATGCGGTTACCTGGACCCCTCAGCGCTTGATCAAAGCTATTTCATAACTATTACACACTGGCCTATGCACCATGTGATATTCTATTTTTGACAGGCAGCTCAAGAGTCTTAGGCTCCGCATCGTATCTTATTCGATACGTGCGGATATTTCATGGATGCCAGTTCCGCACATATATATACGCCCGGATATTTGCCCTCCAAAACCCAATGCTCCGGGCGGATAGCAGATCCGGCGTATTGGATCCGGGATATCCGATCCGCTGCGGAGCCACGCAAGACTTTTGAAGATGAAAGAATTACGTGATCCAGACAAAGTAACGAATTTGAATTCCTATCGGCTCCGTCCTTTTTTGAGGTCATTAATTTATGCCGTGACCTTTCCTCACGAGCCCATTAGAAACCTATATACACACGGCCAGAAACTCATATTCTCATGTCATATATAAATCATACCTGGAATGATTATACACCAATCAGATGAAGAGCTTTCACGTTTCGACCCAAATTTCCTGGTGTCGGGAATGTATTTTTGCCCGGTGTGTTACCGTGTGTAGGCTATATAGATGCTTGGGACTTGCAGATCATCGTATACCTCCGAAGTGTCCCCACAGAATCTGAAATCTAGATAGCTCAATCTTTTATCCCGGACAACCAAGCTGATACCCAGGGAGTGATCATAATCATCCATCCTAGTCATATAGTTTGAGAGTCCAAGTTTGCTCATGCCTCCTCCGAGTCGCTTAACAGAAGCTCAAAATTATTATATTCGAGAAGCATTTGAAATTGGCAACCACTCGACAAGAGTCTGATGTGGTAACGTATCACTTCATGTAGTCTTCCATCTGACCCGTCTAGGGCTCCGCAGCGGATCGGATATCCCGGATAAGATACGCCGGATCCGCTATCCGCCCGGATGCGGATGAGTTTTGGAGGGCAAATATCCGGGCGGATATATGCGCGCGGAACCGGATATGACATTGGAAATCCGCCGTATCCGCGCTTATACGGCATCTACCCTGGGGGGCTCAAGGATGTCGAATTAATGATGAAAATACGTGGAATTTGATTAGTCGAATGTCCCTCCAAAGCCAAAACCTTTCGTAAGCTAGCCTTTCACTAGGTTTCCGTGCCGTATCAAGTAATCGAACCCTAGAAAATGATTAGTCAGACATTACTGCCAAGAATCAGGTTGGGTGACGGCGGGATTACTCATTTGGACCTTCACCAATCACCATTTGGACCATTCGTTGACGTTGTGTTGTCCCAAAAGTACCGACGGCACTTCGTTATATGCACGTTGGAAGGTCCTGGGCCATTTTTTTGCTCTGTAAGTATACTATCAACCTTGGTCGCGGATATGCCGGATACGTCTTATAAGATACGCGCGGAACCGGATCTGGTAGCAGCCATGAAATATCCGGGCGGATATATACGCCCGGATGCGGATGCGACTGAAAATATCCGCGCGTATCTTATAAGATACGCTGCGGAGCCCTAGACCCGTCTAGCCCACCGTTGCTACTGTAACTACTAAATCGAGTAACATCGTTTGAGCCCAGTACATCAAGGTTTCGTGCAGAAGACCTTGACGATTAATGTGAATCGGAGACTCAGAATCTCCCATGCTTACTACTCTTGACCTTCAATTTGGGGTCTAGCTTGAACGTGAGTTTCTTGGGAGGAATTACCGTAAAGAAGCATCTAGTAAACGAGCACTGCCGGTTAGAACTATGCTTATCGTTCCGATAACTGAATCCAAGGTTATCAGTCTACAGACAGAGGGATTCGTGTTGAGCATGCATAGTCACGCTTGTAAAACTGATCGTTGTAATACTAGTTTCAGGCTTATGAGATAGCGACGTATAGATATTAGACTCGGATGAACTTTCGATTGTATTGCTTTATATGTATACAATATCTAGACCATTGACACATCTAGCGTGTATGCAAGTAAGAGCCATGAAAGAGCTAAACACAAACAAAGGAAATATAGGTTCAACCGAGAGGTCCTAAATTCTCGGCGCGGGTTCAGCGGCGACTTGTACCATTGGTACCATTGGCTTGGCCACCTCCGTTCTGACCTCCTCCGTTCTGACCTCCTCCGCCGCCTCCCTCACGGCGTCGCCTTTCTTCTTCCGCACGAGTCGGCGACGGACTCGGAGCAGCGCTCCTCCTGCCTCTGTCATTGTCGCGGCCTCGACCGCCCTGACCATTCTGGCCTCCACCGTTAGCTTGACCTCCACCGTTTGTAGCCATCTTGGACTATAGAATATGTGCTGTTCTTTGTTTGTGTTTGTTCTTCTGCTTGCAAGTTGCTGCGATTGTTCGCTGGGTTTGATGACTTCCAAGTCCACATCCGACCCTCCTTTTATACCCTTCCGAGTGTAACTATTCTTTCACCATCTCACCATACTCATCCACCCAGGTTGCAACATCAATAAGGAAAGCAGGCCAAGATTAGAAATGACGCACAGGAGCGCCACCTAGCTTGCTGCTAGACGAGCAATTATGCACCTGTACTTCACAAGTGAGGTCTAATTTTGGAGGAAATGGAAATAAACTTCTTACTTTCAGCCTTCCGACCCGGAGTCTATTTTCAACTATCCTATTCTTGGCTAATCGCTCATACCTAGTGCGAGCAAAAGAATTTACAGCAACGTTTTCAGTGGCACAGCAGTGATGCTCTCCGAGTCGCAGTTTCTGTACTGAACGAAACGCCGCCCATGGCATCCTTGTTCTTGAGGAACGAGGGGTGGTATCATCATTCCGCTATGCAGGATTGACAAGTCGTACCTGGGTATAAATTCCAACATGTACTATGACCTCTATCGAGATTTGTTTTCGATCGTAACGGAGTCCAGACGGCGCAATGACTGAGAAACATAGTTTGGGCGGGTTGCGCGTTCCGCGGTTCTATCTTGGACTCCCGCAGCGGCTGAGATGAGTCTGAGCGCCACATAGCATATCGATCCAAAATATCCAATATCTCTATTTTTGAAAATAGGCAGGAGGTTGATGCTCCGAGTCCAAGTTCATTGGTGGATCAAGTTGATACTGACTATAAGACGCCGTAACAAAGGCTAGATCTCGCAAGGTGCCTTGACAGAGATGACGGACTGGTTTTGGAGCATGCTTTGGCCATGGTTATCCGAGCTATCTGAGGAACTGCGCTATTTTCCTTGTTCTGTTCTCTCAGGTCTCGAATTCTACGAGAGAACCCGTGTTGATGTACCAAATTGGACATCCGCCATGTTACGACCTCGTCATTGTCCCTGAGCAATGATCCAGTTTCTCCGCTAGTCTGTTCCTTCATTGTCTGATTACTGGAGGTGCTGGCAGCGGTGTTAGCAAAGACCAAAAGATCTGATACCGATGCAACTCAACGCAACTGAAGCGAATGGATCTCCTAGTTGGTTCTTTCTTTTCCATATCCCTCCCGCTGGCCAGATGATTGTCATGCACATTTATCTGCACTGAGCGTTACTGTCAAAGTATTCCAGTGTTATCTTAATACCACGACATCCCGTCTCATACGAAAGTGTGAAAGTTCACGGTAGTTACTATTTTCAGGAGAGATTCGATGGCTGCAACTCCGATGGTATGAGGCAGCTTGTTAAAAGTGCAAAACGTCAAACGTAACGAACCTATTCAGATGGTAATGTATCACTAACAGCATTCCAACCGTTTCTCTAGAGTGCGAGGTCTCCGATGAACAGCGCCCGGAAGAAGTACCAGATCAAGTACCAGTATCATGTGGTGAGTCAACAAGCAAGGTACCATTATGTAAGCATAAGTTTCCGGGTACTTCCGATTCCTCTGTTCCTTCCTATTTAGGGTGGCGCAACGAAAAACACACACACACACTGTGGCGCTGTCATCATTTTGCGCTGTACCACAGATTACCACACCTGATAGACGTCTGAATATCGTGAACTATCAGCCAGGAGTGCGATAATCTAGAATAAACTCGCGGTCGGAAGAATGTTAATCTTTCTATTCCTTCCAATATTTGTAGACTTGACTTATAAAACAATGCACAGAGGCAAAGTTGATCGTCTAGCAAGCAGCAAAACAGGTGGCGTTCCTGCGTCTGGGTTCCAAGTTTGCCTTTTATGTTTTCAACCTGAGTGGATGAGTGGCGTGATAAGGTGTACACTCTGAAAGGTATAAAAGGAGGGTTGAATAAGGACTCTGGAGCTCATCAAACCCAGCGAACAATTCACAGCGACTTGCGAACAGAAGAACGAACAAAAGTGATAAGATTTATTCCAGGGTCCAAGATGTCCCGAGCTAACAGTGAATATCAAGGTGATAAAGACCAAGGTGGCAGAGGTCGCAACTATGACAGAGGTATTAGGAGCGCTGCTCCAAGTTCGTCGCCGACGGAGGTGGATTCGGCCAACTAGCCTTTAGACCTAAGTAAATGGCCGCTGAACCGTTCCTGACTTGAGTTCAGGCTCCTCAGTCGAACCATGCTTCCTTCGTTTGTGTTTAGCTCTTTCATGCCCTTTGCTCATGTAAAACCATAGACTCGTATAGACAAGGATCAAAGTTGCGCTGTCCCTCTGGGAAACATTCCGATCCGATGCCAGAGAAAGTAGGGACAAAGCTCTGGTGAGAGCATGAGCTGTTGACCCGTCGTTCGCAAAAAAAGTCACTTCATTGTTATGTATCATTCGTTATTCATGGGTTCTCAGCAGAAGACTTTACCGACAGTGTGTATTGGCGAATGGCCCGTTCTTTCTGCCATGGATATCGAGCTTCGGGTCCCCATCGCTAGAAATCGATGTAGCCTGCCAGAATCGTGAATCGGGTCGCAAAGTAGCAACTGAGCTGCATAATTGAGGTGAACTGGACCCATTATTTACCCAGAGTCCATGAGTAATATGCAACAATAAGGAAGGTCGATGGGCAGCTCGTAGCGTAATTCTGTCCAGATCTCCAGACAAAACCGAATGCAAACTGAGTTGCTGTTTTATACCCTGTGTCAATACACTATCGCATACTTTCGAAAATGCATGAAGTACGAAGCCCAATGCTGCAAGTGGAACAAAAGAAAGGCCAAGACTTCACTTGAAAGCAGTGGAGCCTACCACGATTTTCCTTCTCGAAGTCAATCTCACACCAACTCGGCAAGACCTAAGACAGCTGTTAGTGCAATAAGTGTGAACTATCAAAAGACGAGAGCCTACCAATAACACCACAAGCCAGACGAGCACCCGCGTTCCCTGTCTTGAGACTTTCTTCATCTCCACCCTTTCCAAGATCATCCTTTCCCTGTGATATTCACTCAGTACTCTACATCATTTTGTTGATCAAGTCTAAGGCAAGACTTACAGCATGAACGACAACGCTACGGCCGATGATGCTGAACGGACCATTGAGTGAAATCAATTTGTCCGATAACGTGAAGTTTGCTACTCCCGATCCGTCAGTCTCGATGTTCCCAAGGTCTCCGACATGCCTGTTAACATCATCCGGTGCACCGTGTGTTTTGCTCAGCGGATTGAAATGAGCTCCAGCAGATAAACATCCATTCGTAGCGTCTCCAAGTTGGCTGGGAATTGGCGCGTTAGGTTAAGCTGATGTTGATTGTATTTCAAGAACGCACTGTATATGGAATCCTCGCTGTGCGCTTGGGTCGAGATTCTTGATCTCTCCGGTGACAGTCACGGGAGAGAGCGCGCCAACTTGCGTGAAAGTGATAGTACCAGTGACGTCTGAGTCGCCTCGTAGGACAGCAACGGCCTAGCGTAACATTAGAGACCACTCTTATCTTGACGAAGATTGTTGACCCAGACCTTTCTTACGATGAAAGCTGGTTCCGGCTCAGGGTTATGGACGAAGAGTCTCCAAACAAAGATCAGAACTGCAACGAGGGCGATGACGAGACAGGTGGTTGCGCGGCCCCTCGATTGTTGTTGGCCTACCAAGGCTGTTTGCCGTGTCGAGTTCATTGTAGTCGTCGACAGAGGTCAAGTCAAGCAAGAGGACGTGTGACTGAAATTGCGCCATGACGCAGCGTTATTGACTCGCCGTATTTGTCATGTATATTCAACTCGATGGGAAACACACTCAGTGAGAACGCGCTTTACGTAACCAGATCCCGTGACGGACACGCTCCATTTCAGGCAGGCTTCACCGTACTACGTGCTGCCAGTCCACCACCATCTGTGCTGCGCCTTTTCATTACTATCATCTCCTTGCGACTCTCTCTCTATAAAAAGAACTTCACTGAAGGATGACGACTCAATTTGACAACATATATCATGATCTGGAGCCACAAATTGGCAGTAAGTCATCTACTCTTGAGCTTACCAAAAAACGCGCGCTCATCACGCGTAGAATTCCGCATGGCCGCCAGCGGAATGGCCTGGATGAACAGCGAGACGAAGTCAGTCGTATCTGTGCCTGCAGGCGAGATTAAATGGGCCCAGTGGTTGCGTGTCGCTCGCAACTTTCGTCTTCGTATTGGTCTGAAGGACAAGGGGAAGCGCGAAAATTTCGATGGTTTCATGCGTGATGTAAGGCTATTATCTCATCAAGGTGGCTTTTCAATAGTGCTCATGATCATTTACAGGACCACGACAAGCTTACGAGCCTTATGAAGCAGCACTATGGGATTATTTTAGAAACCAAGGAGATTACTTTCAAAGGATGGAATTGGGGCGCAACAGACTTCCAAGGTGTGTTTTGAAGCTTCCGTGCTGACCCACTCTTATCCTTTGCACCTCAGGACAAGATTTGGCCTTTTTGGTCTCCAACAAAACCGCTTTTGAGTTGCCACTACAAAAGGTCGCTAACTCGAATATCGCCGGGCGAACGGAGGTTTCACTAGAATTTGCAACCTCTGCGGCCAGCCGGCCCAGCAGATCAGCCCCTGATGAGCTGGTAGAAATCCGATTCTACGTACCAGGGACATCTACGACGAAAGAGACTGGGTCAGATGCTGGCGAAGAGCAAGCTGAAGGCGACGAGGAAGAAACTAGTGCGGCACAGGCATTCCACGATACAGTTAAGGAGAAGGCCGAGCTTGGCGTGGTCTCTGGAAACATCATCGTCAACTTTGAAGAGGTTTTGGTTCTGACTCCACGCGGGCGATACGATATGGACATGTTCCCGGACTTCCTACGTCTACGCGGAAAGACTTATGACTACAAAATCAACTATGATGGGATATCGAAACTCTTCCTCTTGCCGAAAGATGACCAACACGTTTTGTTCATAGTAAGCACATCCTATCATGTCAAGTATGATCCTATCTGACACCACCTAGCTTGGTCTTATCACTCCTATCCGACAAGGACAAACTCGTTATCATTTCTTAGTAATGCAGTTTGATAGGGACGAAGAAATTAAAGCAGAGCTCAACATTGATGAGTACGTCCCCCGACTTCGCACTAATGTAACTATCTCAAAGGTTGTGAAGGGCGGAGCTTGAGAAATACGACAAGCTGCAAAGGCACTACGAAAGTTCATCGTTCGAAGTAGTGTCGAGCATATTCCGGTCTCTTTCTCGAAACAAAATTATCGGATCTGGGAGCTACTCAAGGTGAGAAATTTTATCTCCCCAATATAAACCGCTTAAACTCACGTTTGCGATCAGTCGAACTGGCCACCCTGGAATCAAGGCAAACTTGAAGGCCGTGCAAGGAGATTTGTTCATCCTCGAGAAATACATATTCTTCGTCGCAAAAGCACCCCTTCTCATCGAGCTCTCGGATATCCATCAAGCGACTTTCTCTCGGTAAGCATCAATGATGCCCACGCGTAATGTACTCCCTCATTTTAACACTTTCCTATCTAGTGTCGGTGGACCAATGGCAACCTCACGTACCTTCGATCTTGTCATTGTGACCAAGTCCGGCCCTGAACATACCTTCTCAAGTATCAACAAGGAGGAACACGAAAACCTCGAGAACTACCTCAAAGGGAAGAAATTGCGTGTGAAAAGCACGATGGCGGAGGACCTTGTACCTCCTGCTCTTGATGATGACGATGAAGACGAGGAGATGCAGAGTGTTGTTAGTAGTGGGGAGGAAGTTCCGAGACCTCGTCTTGCCGGAGATGATGATGATAGTGAAGAAGGTGGGTACCTTCTATTAATATTCGCATCCGGGTGAAATCGTCATACTGACTGATATTTCTTTGAGTAGACGAAGACTTCCATGCTTCATCTTCGGACGACGGCTCTCCATCCGAATCATCCGATTCAGACGACGATGGTGCAGCCTCCGTCTCCGATGCCAGTGGAGATCTTGACATCGCACGAACATCAAAGAAGAAGGGCAAGGGTGGAGACAAACCGAAGAAGAAGAAAGCTCCCGCAGGTAATGGAGACGCACCGCCGAAGAAGAAAGCTAAAGCTAAAGCAAAGGGGAGTGATGCAGAAGGTGATGAGGATGCTGCGATGAGTGTGGATGAGGAGCCAAAGGCGAAGCCAAAGCCAAAGCCAAAACCGAAGAAGACACCAGATGATGGGGAGGGTCCAGCGAAGAAGAAACAGAAGAAGGATTAATGCCTCTCCGGGCTCTGTCCGTTTCTTCAGCCTCATGTTCTTATAGTGCTATTCTGCGTGTCTTGATTTTTCGCTTCATTGTATAACAACCTTTGCAACGGCAGCGTAGATTCCACTCGACCTGATGGCAAACGATCACTTACAGAACGAAAAATGTTCACTAATAGTTGGCTTCGGACGAGACGAGACTTAGCGTCCACGACGATTCTACATGTACGGTGCCAGTATCGAGGTTTGACATAGATTCATCATAGCTCAAGCATGAACTCTGTCATATATGCATGGAAGGGTAAGATACAAGGTTGATAGGCATGCACATAGCGAAACCTCGTTACCATCTGCCACAACACAACACAAAAGCAAGACGATTTACGAGCTACGAGCAGCTTCAATCCTCTTCCTAGCCACCTGCCGTCTGTTCAACCCAGCTAGATCGCTACGTACAACATCCTTATCCTTCGCGCGTTCAACCTCTTCATCTGAAACTCCAAGGAAGATTTCAATATGGCAAGGATGACCTTGGTAGGGGTTAATACGACCGTGTGCGCGGTATGTGCGGCGACGAGTCTTTGGAGCTTGTTGAACAACGATATTTTTGATGTAGAGGTCATCTAAGGAGAGTGACTTGGCGTCTGCGTTGGATTCGGCGTTCTTAAGGAGGGCAGTAATGAACTTGACGGATTTTTGTGGCCAGCGACCTGAGTTCATTTATTCAACAATGAGATACACCGTCAAAGAAATAAAAGCAGAATTACGCACCCTGAGTAGTCTTGAACTGCTTCGCTTGAGCCGTACGCCCAACATCACCCGAGAAACGACGGAATGGAATACACTGCTTGTGTTCTGCTACATCACCAAGATACGTATACGCTTTCTTGAGCTTTAACCCCGTTAACGCAGCTGCAACTTCGCGCATATTCTTGAAGTGCGTGCGGAGGTACTCGCCGCGAGCGCGAGCGGCTACATGAAATTGAAGATAAGACAGAAAATATACTGTTAGTACTGGCTTAGGATGGATGAGAGCTTCTACAAACTTTTTTCCGGGTTGGTTATGAGCGGTGCAGCGGCGTAGCGAGCTACGAAGAAGTTGAGTCATTGACTCTCATAGCATACAGACCGAACCGCTCACCCATTGTTTTCTAGTCTTGAGACTCCTTTACACGAGCTCGAGATGGTGAGCAACTAACATTCGACGGCGCATCATGCTGCTGTACAGTTGATCGACGTTCATGAGGTAAGATTTTCTCACGACTGTGCTCCATTTCGGGTTATGCACTGGCACTTGGTAGGATCTGATCTGATCGTGTTTGTGTTTGTTACTTTCCTTCATCCTATTCCTTGACCTCTCGGATTTTCAATTAGGTTGAAAGGGAGTGCAAGGGCAAAAGAGAAACATCGAGTGCTTCTATCTATGAAGGGACGACTTGTTATCTCAATTATGAGCTGCTTAACTGGATGTTGAGTTCTAGGCGACTCTCCTGCTGCTGAAACTAACTTTCTTAACCCTGCGCGGAAACGAGGCAAGTATGTTAGCACGGATGACAGTGCAGAATAGTATGCTCACGGCACAAGGACGACCAGAGGCTTGGCGGGCCGACGGTCCTTTCTCCAGCTAGGAAAGATCATCTGACACACCTTTCTTTCGCCTTCTCATCGACTTATTGTATAAGAGCTGTGGGCATACTTTTTCTCTCAGGAAAGAAATCATTCTCCTGTAACTTTGAGATGCATATGGTGCTGCTTTCTTTCCTGCTAGCCTTGCTTGTATCCTTCACCCAATCAAATGTCCTACCAAATGTAAGATCAAGCAAGAAGACTTTCGGCGAAGTAGTCTCAAGGTCTTTTGGCTTTGACTGGAGCAACATTGAATATGTCTATGCATTCGGAGACTCTTACACGTTCGTACAGGGGACACGCGGACTCGCTAACTTTAGGTGAGCAATGTCAAGCTTATATTGTCCGTATCATCTTTTTGTAACAAGGGAATCAATGTTTTTATAGTTTCATCGGTGATCTTCAAAACCTCGGATTTACAAAGGAAGAACTGTTGAACGACGAAATCGTGTTTAGAAATGTATGTATACATAATTACAAATCCTCATCGTAAAAAATACCTTCGCTCATGGAACATCACAAGACTAGCTCTGACGGAGCAAATTGGGTGAGCTCAATCTCCATTGTTAGAGATGACAAGAACTGATGACAGTTCAGATCGAGTTCCTTACAGGCTGTTTCAGTGGCCGACCAAGCGAATGTTCACCTCGTCAACTTTGGGATTTCGCTTTTGCTGGTGCAGATATCGATGGAAATCTGTGCGTAGCATTACTTACCTCCCTTCATTATGCATGGCATGAAAAATGCCAGATTCACTAATCCTATAAATTCTTACGCTTTTCGCTCAGTCTCCCATTGCATCACCCATTCACTGTACCACTAGTAGACCAAGTGAGGCAATGGGTTGCATATGGCGCCGAATTCCTCCCTCGTCCAAAGAAACATACTCTTATTGTTTGGTGGATCGGGATAAACGATACAGGGGATTCAACAGGAAACGAAACTGTAACCTCTCGATCATCCATGATATCCTCATCTGGGGTATGCGTCTAACCTATGAATCAGATAACGGATTTCCCAGCTTTCTACGCTCAAGAAATGAATTCCCTCTTCTCAGCAGTCGTGCGTTTCCCCGACTTCACATATTTATTTTTCCTTTCGTATTCCCTGTCTTCTCTCCCAAGCTAAGCGCGCGTTTATTTACAGGAACTAGCTCACTCAAAAGGTCTCACAGGGACACACCTCTTCCTCACAATCCCACCCGAAGAACGTTCACCATCAGGTCTCTCTTCCCCTCCCTCCCTATCAACCCTCCACAAATCCAATATCATCGAATACAACTCCCAACTCCTTTCACGAACAAGGGAATTCGCTCGAAACCATGATAGTGATGATACGTCCGTTTTTGTATTTGATGCACATGAGTGGTTCGGATACGTGCTTGACCATTCGGAGATGTTTGGATTTACGAATATAACTGGGTGAGTGCGATACTCCGATTTCCCTTATGCTGACTTCTACTGAGCACCGTTCATTTACCAATATTCTCCTTCGTTCGTTCTCGATCTGCTCGGCCTTCAGGTATTGCGAATGCTCTGACCCTGAGTTCTTCTGGTACAGTAAGTAAATACCTATCCTATCCCCTTGTACAACAAAAAAGAACACGATCACGTTTACGCGCACTAACTTCTCTGTTCCTTTTGTTCCTTTCTTGCATAATCACAGATTCAGGACATCCAACCGAACACGTACACAAACTCCTAGGCAACGCAGTTAACAACTTCCTCTCCACTCTTACTTCCTAACCTGGCAAGTAGTGTAAATAGGACGAGCGGTGCACTCTTTTATTCACGTAATAACAATCTTTCAAGGAGCCGACTGAAAAGTAGGGGGGAAAGGTCACCGAGAACCGAAAAAAAAAGACCAGACCACGCTCCATTCACGCTTCAAAAGTTCACGGGTCCATGGATGCATGAATGAGCAAATCGTAATGGAAGGATCACTGGGCTTCAAGCGCCCTATAATCTAACCAACGACCCGAGACTAAGAAAAAGCCAGGTTGAAGCTGTGTACAAGTAACGAGAAAAAAAAAACCGTATGCGTATAAGTGCTAACTACTCTGTCTGTAGAAAAGCAAATATTATATTAATTAAAGAATCAAAACCAAGAAAAAGACAAAGGAGCGGTGTAGGGCAGCGACGATTGATCGGTCGGGCATGTACAATATACGCAGGATACCATGGGGCACGGAAACTCGAGGCTATGATATGGATTGAGAGTCATCGTATTTGGTATTGGGTTGGTAAAGAGTAGTTCATATGTATATATGTAACTAGGGGGAGAAAACGGACACGGAATACGAAATAGAGAGAAAGAAAAAGAAAAAGAAAAAGAGAATAGAGAACAGAAATGAAGCCAAACAACCCTTAGGATAGTCCTCACCATACCCAGCTCAACAACACCGTCTTACACCTACCGCCACCACGACAACTATACCGCCGTCTCCTACCACACGCATGGCGAGGTTCAGAAGAACAGATACGTCAACACAAACACCATAAACGCAATAACGCCAACCATCTGAGGCGAAATACCCTCTTGCTGGAACGATGACCCACTATCCACAATCGTTCCCAAATCCGTTTCACTCCGATCAGACAAAACAGTTTGAGAATCATCCTTCTCCGAACGTGGTAAGTATCGGCGACGAGCGCCGGATCCACTGTCTTCCGCGCCTGGTTCGGGTATGGATTCGAGAAGAGTACGGAGACGATTGATTTCAGCTTGTGCAGCTGCTAGCTGTGCACGGAGTTCTTCTTCGATAGGTGAAGTTGAAGGAACGGGCTGCACGGGTAGAACGGGGGGTGGCGCTGGACGGACATCTGCCGCTACTGATGGACGAACGGCGGGCTCCTCGCCGTGTTCGCCGGATGGTACGGCAAAGTCGCCTGACGGCACGGCGTAGTCACCGGCGGCCGGTGAGAATGCACCTTGACGGTCGAGCGGTGCAAGTGGTTCGTGTGGGATCGCAGGGTGTCCATTCTCTCTGCCTTCAGGCTCCTGACGGACTGTATCATATCGTCCCTGTCGTCCGGTAAGCTTAGCACAAGCATTGTACATGAGGGATACCTTGCGTGACTTACGGAAACATCCAATAGTGAGCTCGGGTTCTCATGGTGCTCATCTTCCTCCGGCAACTCCTCACCAATAGGTGGCAGAAACACCACGCGGATCTTCTGCTGGTGAACTTTCGCCTCTTCCCCATCGACGTTATTCCACTAGGAAAACATCAAAAACTGAGACTAAGCGTCAGGAAATCAGCTGAAAGACGACGTACGAGTTCACTCAGTGGCAACCCCTCCTTTTCTGGCGTGATAAGCGTGCTTTGAACCAGGAACTTGTCTTTGCATTTCGCATTTAGCGGAGGCTCCTCCTTCATCGGCTGCAGCAGAACTACATGTACACACAACAGAGAAAGGAGAGGTCAGTATGACTCGTGCCTGCCACGAGGAGGATACAACACCCATCGAACGTGGACGTACCCTGAACATCGACAGTTTCTCCAGGCTCTACTCTCCCCGAGTTCGGACGAACGCAGTACAACTGTTATCACATCACACCAAAGTTAGAATGACAGAAAGATGTAGGCGGAGATTGTGAGATAGAAAATAACCTTAGGGGCGGTTGTTTTAACTTTGAAAGCGACGGGCTGGTCATTGTTGTTCGTGACACTGAGTACACGTTTCACGAGTTGCGTCAGAGGCCCTAGGAGTAAACCAGTCAACTACGAGCTCAGCTGTAAAAAGCGAAACGAGAACATACTGTTGAAGCCCAACGACACGCCTGGTCTGAGTACGATAGACATTGGTGGAGGGACGAGATGGTGAAAGTGGAATGCAACAGTGCACGTAGCTGACTGTCCAACACGGTGCTGACAGGCTCCCTTATTTGGAAAGTGATCGCGTCGCATCCATCAATTCATACCTTTTTTTCACCATCAATCCAAGTTGATCTCAAAAATTTACTCAAAAATTGCTTGCATTATCTATCTGTTCTGTTCTTGGTATCGCGCTGCGGCTTCTGCGGAGATAAACCAATCTCAACAATCTACATGTCTTGGTGAAAGATCGTCGACTATACACGGTCAGTGCTCGTTTCTCAGGGATGGAATCTAATGGTATTATATTGTAGAAGCATCTTGCTTGCTCTCCCGGAAGAAAAGTAATCATACACGCCGCAACGGTGCCCTTCCAGCGCGTCCTGATGTCGTGTTGCTCTGCAACGTTGCGGGTGGGAGGCCTGGAAAACCTTAAGTATCCCGAAGAGGCATTACCGGGTCGATTTTAGAAGTTGTTGGGTTCCTCCACGCACTATAATGTCGACTTAGGAAGGACAAGGTGCGCGTATCTGTAATGTCGTATTATTCCTCCTATTACACTAGTCATGCGCAGACGCGCGATCAGTATAGAACCGGGTCTATATAGCTGTAATGAGGTGCTAGGCACGTATTGTACCTTTACCGTTAGAGCATCTCCCAATCCCAAAGCGTATGTGTAAACCAACCAACCACTAGGTACGATTTATGAAGATCTAATGTACGTACTGCAAAACGAACGTATTAACCCAAGTATACACGAGAAGTCTGATATGACGATAGACGATAGCTCTCCACACGATCCATCCAGAACAAAAACGTGAAACATAACAAGCAAAAGGAAAGAGAAGGAAAACAGCGACAGTGTTGGATCTCAAGACCTAACGAAGGTGTGTATGATATTCAGAAAGGATTGTGGTGGATACAAAAGTGTTGATTAAGAAATTTGTGTTTGTTGGACGTAATGAAGGAATAGATGAATGCAAGGTACGAGATTGAGAACCGACGAAGAGTTAAGGGCTGACGGCCATGTTTGTACCATTGTACGAGAAGCCTAGATACATCAATATTGAGAACGATGGTGGATTGGAAAATCGGTGACCTGAACTGACCTGCGAACTGCTCCTGCACAGTCTGAGAAAGCTTCGAATCTTCAACAACACTATCAAGCGGTTCCTCCGACGTAAACACTTCATCAAAGTTGGAAACGTCCTATCAAAGCACGAGCACAAATCAGCACATCTATTTTCTTTACCAACGAACCCGAGGGATAAGAACATACCACAGCACTAGCAACTTTAGGTTTGAAAGGCGGCTGAATCTTCTTCGCAAGAAGCTTTTCAAAGTCAATATGCTTCTCGAAGAAAGGATGACGCTTGATCTCCTCAGCACCGTTTACGCCGAGGCGTTTGCTTGGGTCGCGTGAGAGAAGACCTGTGAGGATGCTTCGCGCCTCAGGGCCAATGACGTCGCTGAAAACCAGTGGATCGTTAACAATCTTCTTGTACATAATATCCGGTGTTTCTAGAAGGCGACGGTGAGTTTGGATGAGGTGCTACTAGAAAGCTTGGTGTAACATACCGCTGTAGAAAGGAGGCAAGCCAGAAAGCATCTCGTACAACAAGACACCGAGCGTCCACCAGTCAATAGTCCGGTCTAACATAAACCTTGGTAAGAACTTAATTCAGAAACGTAATAGACAACTCGACTTACTATATCCACTGCCGTTCAGTACCTCAGGCGCAAGATACTCAGGTGTTCCACAGAACGTGTTCGTAGTATCGTTACCCTTCATGTTCAATTTGCACAGTCCAAAGTCACACAACGCGATGTGACCGTTGTAATCCAGAAGGATGTTCTCGGGTTTCAGATCACTAGTATAGCCGGGTTAGCTGCTAGCAGGGCTTAAGATAGCGTTTGACCACTAACCGATACACGACGTCGAGGTCATGAAGGTGTTCCAAGGCCAAAAGAAGCTCAGCAGAGTAGAACCGGCTACGCTCTTCGTTGAAGCGTTGCTCCTGTTGGAGATGATGGAATAGCTCTCCGCCATTGACAAACCTAATGCCTTGTCAAAAATTGCCAATTCAAAGGGACATGTCTGACTCACGCAAGAACAAGGTAAAGCTTCTGTTCGGACTGGAAGCTGAACTTCAACGGTACGATGAACGGACAATTCACCCGAGCCAAAACAAGGCGTTCCGCGAGCGTATGAGTGATCTCATTACGCGACGCGATATGGGCCTTGCGAAGCGTCTTCAAAGCATAAATCCTCTGGGTATCACGTTTCCGAACCTGCATAACCTTTCCAAAGCTGCCCTTCCCGATAACCTTGAGAAGCTCAAACGAATCAACCGTAAGAGATTGACCCTGAAACGCATTTAAGTTCAGTAAACCATAATGAAAAACGTGGTAGAGACGGAGGTAATCAGGAAACATACCGTACTCGGTGTGAAGACGACGCCAATCTGGATCTTACCCGATCCTCCTGCCAAGCTGTGCCGTTCATTATCAGGGCTCAGATTATCAAAGTCTGGAGTAAATTTGATTCCGCCCATGAAAGTGTCGTTGCCCATATCATCTCCTTCAGCACCTCGTTTGGGCCTCTCCGTCCGCAAGTAGCACTGAATCGAAATTTCTGAAACTCGCGAAACGTCGCTGTGATTATATGAATGTTAATAAAACTCTAACTAGCGTTTCACTAAGACAAAAATAGAAGAGAAAAAGAAGGAAGGCGGGAAAAAAGATGAAAAAAAGGATTACGCACAAGTGTGTTTGATACATGTATACTGGCGAATCGATGCCTCCTCCCAAAGGCGTGATGAGCACCTGGTTCACATCGAACTCCAAAACAAGATATGGAAGCCACCAGCATTGAGTCCTCTGAACGCTATCACGTTGAGTCCTCCCTTTCGCCAAACGTTGCTGCGTCACGCTCGACGGCGACACAGACTGTGCAACCTTTGCCTCTGCGCTGTCCAACGCCGACTGCACAGCAGGCGGCACTGTGGATCCAGCGGGCAACGCAAGACCTTCTGCAGCGATCACTCGAATTGCTAACATCCCCGACGTGTGCATTGGTTGTCCATTCGGGTGTCCGGGTGTCGGTGTCGTCGAGCGACCCATATCCCCGTCAGCACCGAGAGAGTTGCTCGAGGACTTTGGTGACTTTCTACCAAGTTTCCAAGACATTGTTATGGATAGGAATTTGCGAGACCTGCTCGTATTTTTTTGTCTTTTGAAGCCGTCGATGATGGGATGAATATAGAGATTGTAGTTAGTGCGACGTGGTAGATGGTGGTTAGGAGAAAAGAGAGATGGGTAATGTAAAATTGACGATGATCGTGTAATGTAATTTATTTTGTGCCGTCCGCGTAGCCTTTGAGGCTTCAATTGCCGGCCCCGGAGCCTTTTCCACGCATCACTTTCTGCTTACTTCCAAGTACTACGACGGGAGAAATTTTTATCTTTCTCCTCGCGGCATGCATACTGTCGGCAAGCCACAAGGCGACCTTCTAGAACACATTGTCGAGAAAACATATGGGCTTTTGCAGTTTCCCAAATCACCCTCGGCAAGAAGAGAATTCTGCACAAATTTGGCTATTGTGGCTCTCGGAATAAGGCACGTTACCAGCCGCCCAAAAAATACGAAGAATTACGCGTAAAACTAAATATCCAACAAATCTTCTCGTAGAGCTGGATACCTTGTTGACTCCTTCTCTCCGAACGACGGAATTCATAGTCTGCAACGGTTGCTAACAATTTTACGTCTAGTACGTTTCATACACTTGAAACTTGCATCGGTTTTTTGATGAAGTCCGGAAGGAATCATCTCACTTTGACGATGTCCGCCTAGTCCACGCGGCTGAACATGACCAATACTTCTTCATTAATTTACCTCTCATGCGTGAAAGAGGGAGGTTTTCTTGTTGCGAGGACGCGTATTTGAATGACTCAGAGAGGCCTATGACAACCTTCGTCCTACTAGATAGAGTGGAAACAATCGTAGGCAACCCTTTTAATATGCACCTTGAGGCAACTGAAACCTATTGCCTGGGTTTAAGATTGGTCCTCCACCAGACGTGATCCAATCGATCCAATCGATCACGGAAAGCACAGAAGATCCGATCCACATTCCGGAATGTCTCACGGTAGAGACTCTCATCCCTCTCACCGGATTTCTCCTCGAGTTTCCGATCACATACATTCCATCTTCCGCAGACTCCTCGATTTTCCTGAGTGGAATACCTTTGGACGTGTACGAATGTACGATTACTGCAAACCAGAATGACGGAAAACCCATAGCGAAAGATCATACTCTATTGAAGTTCTCATGTCCAGCTCATCCTGGAGTATCATTCGGTGCACTCGCGCCTAGGAGAATCGTCAAAGATCTTGAGGATCTTTTCCGCAGTCGATTGAGGAAGGCCTCTTGCCCTTGGTACTTGAGGGTCAGTCATTCCGTAGTCACACAAGACAGAGTGGCACTCTAGATTTTGGTGGTCGATGCAACACGGAGTGTTAACACGAGACCTCCTGCAAACCACATACAAGCAAAAGCAAACCAGCCACTACTCGACCTCGATATTAATAATTTTAATATCCTCGTATGGTTTGTCGAGCTTGTTCGTTTTGACGTTCTCAATCGCGTGCACGACCTCCAACCCTCGCAATACACGCCCGAAGATCGTATGCTTGTTATCGAGCCATGGTGTTGCAGTCGTCGTGATGAAGAACTGGGATCCGTTCGTGTTCGGACCGGCATTAGCCATACTCACGGTATATGGTCTGATAGCCAACGAACAATCAGGGCTTTTTCTATTAGAAAGAATCAGAGCTTACCTATCATGTCTCAAAGCAGTCGTAAACTCATCCTCGAAGTCCCTTCCCCAAATCGACTCTCCACCCGTCCCATCTCCAAGCGGGTCCCCAGTCTGAATCATGAACTTCGGAATGACACGATGGAAAATAATACCCTCGTAAAATCCACTCCTCGCATGTCCGACAAAGTTCTCAACGGCTCTTGGAGCGTGTTCGGGGAAGAGACGGATGTGGAGGTCGCCTTCGCTTGTGTGGATTGTAGCTGCGTGAGCGATGGGCGATGGTCCGTTGAGTTTGGCGGGAGCTGTGATGGCGGCTGTTGCTTCGTCCCGCGTTGGTCGTTCGTTGAAGACGTCACGATCACCTTGGTCTTTCATGTCCCTGTAACGATGAATCTTTCAGATGAATAACTTCCCGATGAGACAGCAAAACGTACTCGGGCGCTATCCGGGTGAACATGTAGAATCGTTGTCGCTTGTAACCCGTACAGAAGAGCGTTGGGTCTCGCGCTTCCTTGCTAGCCAGAATAGGATTCGCCGAGGCAGCCATAGCCTTCAAAAGCAGTAGTCAGTTACTTTCTCGCTCAAACCAGTTACGGATGTTGCACACGCACCACAGTAGTGAAACCCTTCTTCGCTGGAGCTCCCTGATACAAGCTCAAATTCATCCATCGGACCGTCTCATCCTTGCCCAATAATCTCACGACCTTGTTCGTCACAATGTTCACAACTGTGTGTCTTCAGAATCATGTTCGCCAGCGAGGACTAAGCCACATACCCTTAATCCCTAGTAATGTTGGGTACAATACGAAATTCCCACTCTCATCCCAAATAGCGTTAATCCATCTCCCAGGAACTCTCCCATCAGGTCCAGGAAGCTCCATTTCGCGATCACCTGCCAATCTACGCCCAAATTCCATATCCTCAATATGGTATATGGTCGTTCCCGCCTGTTGCATATCTTGAATGGCTCCCAGTGACTCGTCATATCGCCTAGTGAGTTTACCCGTGAGGAAGGAAAATATACGAATCTGTCGATCAGGGAGCGAGAATGTGACGAAGGAGTTGTTGTCTGGGGATAAGACTATACAAGTTGGCGTGGATTTTGCCTGCACAGGTCTGGTTAGCTATTAGGAAATGAACTATACAGAGGATCTATCCAACCTTTTTGAATTCAAATAGATCTGTTGAGCTTTTGAACTCCCACATGCCGGATATATTCCTCGGAGGTTCAAATGGCTCAAATGGCTGCCAATACTCGACGAACCCATTCTCGTCTGCTGAGATGACGGTGTCGTACCGGTCATTGTACTTTTCAGACGCTCTAGTCAATAGTCTCGTCCTCCCAGCTTCTACACGAACATAAAAATCATACTCACTGTCATGATATGAACAGGATATCTGTGTACTTTGTCGACCACAAGAAGGGGTTTTTCGTCTCCTCTTCCGTCATAGATACGAATTATACCCGACTTGCTTTCTGACCTGCATAAGACCGAGCAAAGTTAGCCGTCACTAGAGGTTGGATGTTACGGCAGTCAGGGGTACGTACACAGCAAGTAAAGCCTGTGCTTTACCCTTCATATGCACCCAACAACACGAATGTGGAATAAATCCCAAATTGATCATGTTAATCATATCTGTTCACCCCAAGTCAATCAGTCTTGAACGACCAACAACATCCACACTTGAAACTCACCAAAGTTTACAACGTCAAAAACCTTCGCAGTCCTATCTTCCGCAACGCTCGCAAAAAGCGTTCCATCAGCACTAGCAGAAACTCCAATAACTTGTTGTAAATGCGCTCTATAATGTTTAACAAATTCAATTCCAACTTCCTGCTTCTTCCATAACTTAAGATGGCCGTCAACGGAAGTTGTTATAATAAAGTCTGTCCCGTGAGTGACGACGACAAAGTTGATCACGTCTCGATGCATGAATGATTTGGCGTAACGGTCCGCACTGGGTAGATGGGAGAGGTAGAGTTTTTCATGAGGGAGGGCTATGGTTGAATTTGAAGTAACGTTAGTTAGCTCAATAACATAGACAGGATGTCAGCACATACTCTTTCGTTTCTTACGTACTGCTTGTGCATCCGAAGCACCTGCGGGCATGGGCATTGGCCCAATGTCATCCTCGCTCTCCTCCGCTACGTCCTCAGTCTCTTTAGATCCCCCATTAGCCTGCTCCTCATCCTTTATTTCGCGTTCTCGTTTTCCTAGTACAGATGCCTCCGTCTCGGACATATCGTAATTACCGTATGTTTATGCGACGCGTGCCGAAGTCGCTGAGTGACACGAAAGAAAGAAAGAGTGAAGCTGCGTTCACTGTTTAGGTCGATCACGAGCGATCGACGCTGATCGACACTGATTCAGTATCATCGAGTACTTGCAAAACTTCTGATTGTAAATGCCGATTATAATAGTGCAACTTCCGCTATATCTCGTTAGTCATAAACTGTTGCAAAAGGACAGAATGCAAGCGTAAATATGAATGCCGAAAAGAAACGATATGAAACTTCGTGCGAAACCAAGCGAAAGAAAGAAGAAAGGCTATAGGTACATGCCAGGAAGTCGTGCCATAAAAAAATCAAAAAAACAACCGTGGAACAAAGAAACAAGGTATACATGACAAGAGGAAAGTTATATGTGAAGTTCCGTTACCAGGACCATGGTACACGAGAAAACATCCACGAAGTCAACCACGATCTCGTCGAAGGTTCCTCATTAATTTCTTTCTGAGACCGCTCTTCATCACGCCGGCGACTCTCGTTCGCTAGTATTTCTTCCTCTATTACCTCATTCACAACGGCCTCACGAGTCGTAACCGGTGTTGAAGCACCCGAACCTGCCCGTGGTCGACGTTGAGAAGGTGCGAAAGAGATATGTGACTGAGCATATCGCTCATGACGTCCCAAGACTGATGGACCTGCGTGACCAGGAAATGCAGATGTACTGCGTCGTCGCGGCGTTCGTTTGCGAGGTGAAAGTGATTGTTGGCCGTTAGATTGGGCCGAGAAGAAGGACGATGTCCGACGCGGTATGGGAAGCCCGGCATCGAGAGTCATAGACCGCGCTTGCGAAATACTGCGGCGTCGAACATCATTACTACTGGTCGTCCGTCGCGTTAGGATACTTGGCCTCCGCGCTCGACCGCTGGGATCCTCGGAATGCTCGACATTAGGTTCCTTGCGTATATTCTCCACTCGTTCAGCGATTTCAGGTGGCAGAACAATTTCCTCCTCTCCACTGATTTCGCGGCTCATCGCACGCCTCAACGTACCTTGCTCTGGCTCGGAAAGAGACTCTTCGTCTATAGACAGAGTAGAAGGTAGTTCCGCCAATGTGATACCACCTTCAATCCATTCCCCAAGTTGTCCTAGACTTGGGTCGCTGGTAAGCGCTCGGAATACGTCCACAGTGTCATCCAAGTCAAGGAGTCCAACTGGATTACGAGGAAGCCAAAGATGATTCGCAATAGGTCGCACATAATACGGATTATCGTAAGGCCGATCCATCCTAGCAGAATCATCCCATGCCGGATGTTTCTCGTGAGGAACCACTAAAGGGGGCCTACCTAGTGCCATTGCAACTCTCTCCGAAGAACTCGGTTCAGGGCTCGCGTATCGCGTGATACTTCCACCGAACTCTGAAAATGACTCTGTTCGCCTTGCGGTCGTCGGAGCCTCAGGCGACTCATGGATAGTCTCGTCCATAGACTTGATCTGTTCCAAGGGACGCATTTCCTCATCCTTAAACGGGATGGGCTTATGCTGACCGACTACACCTTTCGGCTGGGATCCACCGCGATACGTGAACTTGAAACCCTTTGGTAGCTTCCATGTCTTGAACTGGAATAAGCTAGTCCGAGTGTTCGAATCTGAGACGAGGTTATCTGAGTTCACGGCCTCGACAGATTCACTACCCGTGTCGCTCTCGGGTCGATTCACGGGCGCGAGTGGAGTTCCACACACAACATGCGCCTCGATGACGTCTGCTGCCTCGAACTTCGCTCGACAAATTCGGGTAAATCTAAGCGAACTAGGTCAGTAAGAAGGAAATCAGACGCATGAAATTGCATACGCAAGCTTGACAATCACTGTCAGAACAATCATGACGGCAGTCAAACCGACATGAACTTCCAATCTATTGACACCAACAAACGCCATAAAGATGACTTGAGCAAGAATAAGTCCATCAAGAGTGTAGCGGGTCAGTCGGATAAGGATAATACTGCCGTTACATTCGTAATTCTTCGCATAAACGTGCAACAACTATACAACGGTCAGACAAGTCACCGAACGAATAAAAACTCTTCTCACCTGGTTCTTCATGACAACTAGACGATTATAATCGATGTTCTGACTTAGCAGATGACACGATAATACCGAAATTTTCCACTCACCAGTCTGGATTGCGTAGTAAATAAGGACAAATGGCATCAAAAGTGGGTTGAGCACAGCGAAAACGAGAGTCAAGATGACAGTAAGGACATGGTTGGGAAGCCAGTCTGTCAAGATAGCGTGAGCTCCGGTCACAAAACATCATCCTAGACGCTCACAGTAGTAGTTAAACGTGCGAGGGCGAATGCCTACAGCTCGTTTACGAGGAGTTATCTGTCGTTTCGTCGATGGATACGAAAACAGAGGTAGCTTTGACGGCTTTCAGTCAAATGACTTGCTGTAGTAATCGAGAAAACTTACACCAACTATCGAAACGTGCATCAGTCGAGGTCATGGGTAAGAGGTGAAAAGCGACGTACAGAGAACAAGCTCGAAGCCACAGTGAATGGCAATAGTTAAGATAACTGACAAGCGTTGTTAGAAGGCGAGGATCAGATGATTGAGCCGTCGAAGTCACTTACACCATCCAACGTAGAACGGTCCAGCAACCGGAAAGCTCTCCCCAACAGTTGTGAGAACATTCTCGCTCGTTTTCCAAGAAGTAAAGAACGATTCGAGAGCTGTCACTCCAACACAGAAGAAGACAAGAACGTTTGCGACGAGAAACTTGTGATAACGAATAAGAATCCGATCGTGAAGAGCAGAAAGTGTGCTGATTGTATGCGCCTTCTTCGCGATCAACAGGAGTAACAATGGAATAAGCATTATGAGCAAGGACGTGAAGACAGTTGGTAAAAGTGATTGGACTAGTTCTTGGATGAACTCGTGTCTGTTAAGGAAATCCAACTGGAACGCCATAGTGAGATAACGAATGTAAGTAGGAACAAGGCAGAAAGACAAGCTTACCAAGCCGGGGACTACCGTAGCGATATTGTTTATGTTCACAAGACCGACGAGAATGGAGATTGGGATAATCCAAATAATGGTGAATGCCCTGTTCAACATATTAGCCCCGCCGCGCAGCTCAGACATTCGGGAATTCTCACCATACACCTACGTCGACAATCCAATCTTTCATGAGCTACTCTGATGTCAGAATTGTAAACACGCTCGCGGGTATTGTGAGACCCACCTCCGCCTTATACGTCTGCTTCATGACCCTTGTCCAATCCAGATCCTCGTAGTCGGGCGCCATGGTCACAAGGCAGGCAAGTGGGTTCTTCGGGTGCACCGCGAGATATTTACATGCGCGGCGGGCGTCATCAGGCTGTGCGAACGTAACGAACGCAGTCGACACAGCCTCAAAGTCAGATGGCGAACGGGCACGCTGTTCAGTTATGAGAGCCGTGAGGTAGTTCACTTTCGTCGCGTAGTAGTCGATGGCTGGCACAGCGCGTCCCCGAAACAGAGCATTCAGGTGCACAAGAGGCTGATATGCATTCAAAGTCGATCTTGGAAGACTGAACAATGCCTCCCAGACAGTTGGGTAGTTTGGAACGGGAGTTTCTGATCGCTTCTCCGTCAGCCTCTTGCACTCCTCAACGGGACGCACGACTCCAGGGAATACCTTGGATAGGTGTTTCCGAGCCGATTGAAGAAGCTTGTGCTTATCTCGCATGTCGAACTCTTCAACAAATGGACCTAGAGTGCGAATGAGAAGGTCTGTCCTATCTTCTGGCGCCACTTCGTCTTCCAAAGTCGTAGAAGCCCTTTCTAGCCGTTCAAGGTCTGTCTCAACTGAGGTCTTCCTTTCGTCCCGTTGCCTCCAACGAGATAAACCGGATACTTTCGCCATTCGGTTGGCGGCGCGCTCCCTCCGCGAGGGACCATATTCCCTGGCATCCACAGCCTCCTGCACTGCGGCAAGAGCCTTCCGTGCCAAACGGATGTGCGCAGTTTCCAAGTTCTTCAACATCTCCTCTCGGCGATCCAAAAGCGATACAAGCTCAGTCATTTTGCGTACCACGACGACACGTTCGATCTCTGGCTTGCTGCCTTGCTGCGCTCTGCCCTCCATTATTGAGTTTGAATCGTCGACTGTGGGGTGTGAAAACGTCCCACTCTTTCGCGCGCGGTTGATAGCGAAAGATATTAGTTTGTTGAATAAACCTGGCTGAGTCGTCGAAGTTAGGCCAATTGATGGTTTCGCAAGAGGACGCGACATGTAGTATTCAAAATATTCCTTCAACTCCCTTTCTGATCGTAACCTCGAAGGAATGTTGGCGACCATGACAGTTCGCAACCTCAGGCCTTTATTAACATTATCCTTCTCCAATGGAGGCATTGCATGAAATGGGTGCTGGGGATGCGGGTGAGGTACGAATGCATCGCTCTGTTCCTGACGTGCCCGTTCCGCAGCGGCTTCAATGGCCTGGGCTCTGTACCGAAATGCTCCTTTGGCTATCCAGATTAGAGTGATTATCCATGTGACGGAAACCCATAACAGGAGTGTAAGGTGAATCCAAAGAAGATGGAGTCCATCAGAGGTAGATATGAGAGCCGATATCAAAGCTCTTGTCATTGATTTCGGTGAGTACAATTCCGAATCGGAGAACCTCAGATGTATCGGCAACAGTATCACAGTTGTCGTGCAACAATGCAGAAGGGCAAACCAGACTGTCGCAATGACTCAGCGAATGAAGACCGGAGAGGCAAAAGGAAGGACGTACAGCATCCTCGAATAAACCGACAATACAACGTCGCGTCCACGCCGCGCAGTTCGCTAAGCTTCGATTCTGGAAACACGATAACTTCTTTAACCCAGGACAATGGCCAACTCCGGGAATGTGGAGGGGACGGGTTTCTTCGATACCGTGAGCATAAGCATGCTTGAACAAAGGAGATAAGCGAATATAAGCGGACGTACTTTGCCCAGGAGCGTCCCTGATACAGACTAAGACGATGGTTAGCATAACCGCTCTCAACCGACTGGAGTCTTGCAACATCCTACTCACTAGCCGAACTCCCAAGACTCAACGCTCCCCAACGATTCATCGTGCCGCTTTCCCCTTCTCTTCCTCTTCAACAAGTCGTGAGCGGTAACGGATATGAGAATAAGGCATCCTGCAAGCACGGATTGGTTAATTAAACCGCTATATAGTTCCGTGCGATTAGCGCTATGCCTGTCTTGTTGTCTCCGCTTGAGAATGGTACTTGCCTGTAATCTCGCGAGAATGGACGTTGTTCAAGTGTGGCCATGTAGCAGCATGAGATGTACCGCCAGATGGGAGGGAGAGGGGGGCAGAAGGGAACCAGTGTGTGGGATACTGAAGGAATGGCACACAAGGACAGCCTATTTTCGAGCGCCACCTCAATGGTCGTGCCGATCACTGTGACATAAAGCGGCATCTCGGCAGCCCTTTAATACAAATTTTCACTCCCAGAAAATCTTGGTGGTGGTAAATGTAAATGAAATTCGCAGCTCTCACCCGCTCAGGGACACAGCTACACCATCTATTCTAGTATTTAGGCGCCAGAGAAACGTGCGGCGCATATATATATCACGCTTCATTGATATAGGGAGTGATTGGGCCAGTGTGGCCTCAGTAGCCTAACTAGATGGCCCGTGCTTAAATGTTCAGACTCAAAGTCTAATTCAGAGGCTTGGTTGCATATTTTGCGGCCTACAGCGCAATATTCTGGCCGGCTTTCACCAGTATCGGCGAGGAATGTACCACTCTTCCCGTGGGTTCTTCACCTACTCCGCAGTCGGCGACTGTACTGAGCTATCTGCCCGTGCATGCGCAACACGAAATCAACGAATCCGTGGGCAAAGACACAAGGAATCCCAAATCCGACGCATTGAGTCTGTGGCCTGCGCCTTACTTAAGCACCCTGTAAGCATTGACCTTCAAGCCACACCAGTCGTCGAATTATTTAAGAGGCGACTTATCCATCCCGATAGTTCTTCTCAACTACAACATCCAGCAACAAGCCACGAAAGCACTGCCTGCAGCTTCTCCTGTCTCCCATCCCATATTCATCTGCACTTCCGTTGCAACCAACTGCCGTACTTCTCATATCCATCCAAGGTCCTCCTAGCCACGTACCTGACATGGCCTCAGCAGATGGAAATCCATACATCAGCCGTCCGCGACCGCTCTTTAAACGGTCCCAATCTACGTCAACCGCAACCGCCAGTTCTAGTCGCCGCCGGACCTTGTCTAGCACATTCTCCAGTCGGTATTCGTCATGGTCCTCATCATCACAGGGCTCGAGTTCAGGCTCGAGCTCGGTGATGTCAAATATTATCAGAATACTCAACACGCCCCTTTCGGAACTCAACGACCCTCACAACCCTAGAATCCGCTCGTCAAAGTCCGACGGCTCGTCCTTGTTCTCTCGCTTCTCTCGCAGGGAAGAGAAGCGACGAGCGGACGAGTATCGGTCATATCGCGGTGCAGCTTGCCGACCACCCACAAGCCTAAGGGACACAACGATGTCCCTTCTCTCCGAATACAGTACCTGCCGATCAAGCATGATGAGCTCAGGCACTGCGCGCCTGGAGAAGGACGACATAATCGCGTCCACGATGAGGTACTGTGGCTCGATGAGGAATTACCTCGACCTCATTGACGAACTACCCGTTGCCGTCCGTGATACGATGGAGGTGCAGCGACTGCGCCAGCAGCTCGAGTTTACTGTCGAGCTACTGGAGCCAGTAACGGACGAGGATGAGAATGAGCAGATACTGCCCATCCTGGAAAACGCGCTCGTTCTCGTCAAGAAGCTCCTCTCGGATGTGCATTATCTCCTAATGCAGCAGATGAACTGGTCCGTTCCTGACCTTCAAGAGGAGGAACAAGAAGAAGAGGATAGTCCGTACGAATCTGAGCCTATATATGAGCATGGTATACCAAAGGCTCACCTCGCCACCTTGTTCAACGAGCCCGATCGAGAGGGAACAAAGGCAGAACGTGGTGGATACCTTCGAAAAATGAGGAGCTCGATGGCCTTGCTTGGGGGCTCATCGCGCCAAGGGGAACCTACCCAATATTCCAGCTATACGACTCCTGAGGGCTCTCAAGAAGACTTTACCTCGTCGGACGGACATGAGCCGGTACGCCGCGTGAGATTCTCCCTCCCGGAGAGTCGAACACAAGAATCCCTCACCGACTTGTCGGAGAGCATCGAGGCTGTTTCTGAATCCCTGACAGCAATTAATGCGTGCCCTTTGTTCACTGAGGATGCATATACTCGGCCCTCGAGCGTCTGTCCCATCAACAAGCCTGATGATACGGTTGATATCACATACGGACAGGACGGGATCCCCGTAGCAATGTCGTCTAATGCAATCATCGAGCAACTAATCGAGGAATTCGGGTCGTCATATTGTAATTCAGAACCGCCAGCCGAGGACTTCTCCGATATCATCTTGACTACCTTCCGCTTCTTCTGGAGGCCTGAGGAGTTCCTTGATTATCTCGAGAACGCCTATGACGATAGCTACTACATCGACCGCAAGAAGGTTATTGTCCTTGTGGCGCAAACGTGGGTCGCAGCCTATTGGCTGCCTCAGGACTCCCAGACGCGGAACTTGATTAGGAGGATGCGGTGCTTCCTTGACAAGGCACTGACGGACAATTTGGCGATTCGGTCTATCACCGAAAAAACCCTTTATCGACTTGGGGAGTACGCCACAGACCACAGGCGCTCAGCAATTGAGCACGATGTACCGAGGCTGGACTACGAGCCGATGCCGTTCCGATTCATCGATATTCCGCGCGACGTGCCATTGATGTGTGGGAACTACGATCTCATTCGAGTCATGATGTTCAACAATAGCAAGGGTTGCCTTCAGCTATCGAGACAATTAACGCTCAAAGAATCAAAGCATTACCTTCAACTCACGGCTAGGGAGGTTATTGGTTACTTTATTTCCAGTGAGGAAGACGAGGAGACCGCTCTCGCGAAAGAGAAGATGAGGAAGTGGCGGGACTTCTCATGCACTCTGACACGATGGGCGTCATGGAATGTATTAAAGAGAACAACACCGCTGAAACGAGCAAAGGCGTTCAGTTTCATGATGCGACTGGCAAAATATCTGCTGGGCCTTCGAAACTTCAGTTCCGCACACGCAATCTACAATGGCGCTTTATCCATTCACCTTGACCACTTGAGAACGACGGAAGCTGTGAGTCTTTCTTTACTCTTCCGTTCATGGCGTTGTCTTGACTTCTCCGAATAAGGAATTGCCACCAAAAGCCAGAGCGAATATGTCCTACATTACGGAGTTTTTCGATCAGAATAGGGAAATCTCCATGCAATCCTCAGCGGAGCCTACGATTCCCATCATGGGTGAGTAGTTTATGGTTACTGAATCAAATATGCGCACTAACAAGATGCAATTACGTTCAGCGATTTACGCGGGCAAGCTCTCGAGACTAAAGGGATGCAAGGGAATGAGGACGCCATCGAAAGTCGACGAATCTGTCGAGCTTATCAATATTTCATTCTTTAGAGCAGCAACGCGCATCATGTATGGTCAGTAGTCGTACTTGTTGGACATGTTATAGACGCTCACCGCTATTCAGCTATGGAAAGCAACCAACATCCATACGATTTCAAAGCACATGCACCAATGCAGCATTTCATCAACTACACGCTTGGGAAGGTTCCCGGCGAGGACGAGATCCGAAAGCTCTAGTACGTCCGCTTCTATTGCTTTATTGATTATCGTTCACCTTGTGTCCTGTTGCAGCCTTAAAGTCAAGCAAGAAGAACTAACCACCGAAATTCCAAGGTCTGGTTTAATGCAACGCCTCCGCACAAATTCCGTCATGGCGATCCAAAATCTTTGATTCGAAAACCTCTGTTTTCTTTGCCTCTATTTTCCATCGCGTTTAAGCACTTCTTTCTTTATTGCTCATTTATTTGACCTGTTTCCCGCTCATCTTTGCATGGTCTGTGATTTCAAATGTAATCTACTCACCTCTCATTCGCTTCTCCGTCGCGTTTTCTCTATACTTCCCACACCGCTAGGAATATCCATCACATTTCAGATTCAGCAATCTGTATAATAGTATTGCACATCCGCATCGCACATCCACGCGCACCAATTAAACAAGAATTCAGCATCCCTCTCTGAAAGCATTTTCATAACCAATAAGAAATAAAGATCAAAGGAAAATACGTCAGGGTGATTTATACATCAAGGTGATCCTTATCGTTTTCGCTTTCTTGTACCTCGACCTCTGCCGCGAGCTGGCTTCCGACCTCCTCTCCGAGGCCTCGGCGCCTCGTCTGAAAAATCCCAAGTCAGAAATTATAGGACTACTTCAAAGAATACCGACGAACTTTCGCTTTTCTCTTCCTCCTCCTCCTCCATGGCATCTGTTCCGCCATCTGTACCAGTTGCAACACTCGTAGCCCTCTTTTCGCTAGGTGTCTGCGTCTCCTCTTCAGCTTCGTCCCCGCTCTGCTGAGTTAAATCGCTACTATCGCTATCCCCGCTGACAAGTCCAGCCAGGTCCGCTTTAGTCGGTTCCGCACTAGCTTTGCGTTTTCGTCCTCGCCTTAAAGGTGCCTCGGACGGGGTGCGTGCTATGACCGGGGATGATGCCGATACAGGAGAAGCGGTGGCTCGGCGCCTGTCTGTAACAACTGACTCTATGTAGGAATCGGAAGGTAGAGAATACTCGTCGTGGAAGAAAGGGTGAGTAGCGAGATTATCGCCTTCTTTGGGGGATGCGGCTGGCTGGGGAGTCGAAGAGTCAGGTGTATCCGCGTTTTGTTCGTACTCGGCCTCCTGTAGAGATCGAGGTGAGCTCAGGAATAAACCATAGGACGACGGGATGAGACAAACCAAAGATTCCAGTGTCTCGAGGTTATAGCACTCCTCGAGCTTTCTCCAGATATCTTCAACAGGCACAGACTGCTTCACGCCCTTCTCAATAGTCGCCTGCATGCTCAGGACATGGAAATGTCGGTTTACACCAACAGGTCGCGCGCGCATTAGCGAACGGAAGAAGTGAATCTCGCCTTCGACCGTATCGAGAACATTGTGAGGTTTGCCGCTGTCGATGATATCGCTAGCGGCAGCGGGCGTTGAGATGGTGTCCATGAAATAAAGGGAAAAGGGAGGCAGTTAGTTTACTTATATCACTGACAGGTCACGAGCCTCTGGCACGTCCTGGCCTGGCACGCGTCGCGTAAGCTTGCCCCTTTGACCGACTGGCACACTTAACTTGAACTACATCCCTCCTTTCTTACGTCTCCTTTGTTGTACCAACTTATAAAAGATAAATTTGTTGTATCACCATCGACGACTTCAGACGACGACATATGAGGACAGACTCGCTCGAAACGCGTTCAAGGGATGTCCAGGAGAAGACGTTCTGCAAGTGGTACGTTACAGCCTAGCTTTCTTTTGAGTGGCTTACTTAGTACACCTTGTAGGCTCAATACGAAACTTGAGGCTCATGGGTACCCGCCGATGACATCTCTCGTAAAGGACTTATCCGACGGCGTTCGGTTAATCCAGCTTATGGTAGGCAACCGAGTATCATAGTGTTCACTCTACTCATACCTGCATTGGCAGGAAATCATGGGTAAAAGAGTTACTTATGAAAGGGATTCATATATCTGACTCTGGCACAAGGCGATGTATCCCTGGGTCGGTACAACAAGAATCCCCGTATGCGCATACAGAAAGCCGAGAATGTCAACCTCGCACTCGAGTTCATTACTTCCCGTGGGGTGAAGCTTACGAACATCGGTCCTGAAGGTGCGTTCGTGTCCCGTCACTTGCTTCTTCTTCGTTTGATACAGTTCTTGCTCTACAGATATCATCGACGGCAACTTGAAGCTCATCCTAGGGATGATTTGGACACTTATCCTACGATTCACCATCGCGGACATCAGGTTAAATATACCCTCTTTGCTACGTGTCAATAAGTCACTGACGCCTCTGGGCTAGTGAGGAAGGTGTATCCGCAAAGGAAGGACTCCTTCTGTGGTGTCAAAGAAAGACGCAACCATACCAAGAAGTTAATGTGCAAGATTTCACGTATAGCTGGACCGACGGGCTTGCATTGCACGTCACACATCCTTTCTTTCCGCTGATTTGTCATGTTGATACAGGAGGTAAACAGATGTGCTCTCATTCATCGTCATAGACCGGATCTACTGGATTATGATGCCCTAGACAAGGTGCGTGAATTTAGCAGTCGTTGACAGTTGAATTGTTCACGCATAATCAGAATGATCGACATGCAAACACACGATTGGCGTTTCGTGTTGCGGAAGAACATCTTGGTATACCCGTGAGTACTAGAAAGCGACGGTGGTGAAGTCCGCTGACGAGGCTGTAATAGCAACTATTGGACGTTGAGGACTTGTGTGAATCCACCAGACCTGACGAACGGAGTGTAATGACATACGTCGCTAGCTATTTCCATGCGTTCTCCTCCATGGGTAATATTTCAGAATTCATTACCACTCCGTCATACTCATTCTGTCGATAGATCAAGCAGAAACTGTGTCGCGTCGAGTCGAGAAGTTCGCTGAACTCATGCAGTCAGTCTGGCTCAGCCGAAATGACTTTGAGCGGCGAGTGCGAGCGGTAGGAACTAGGTGACTCTTACGTTATGATCTTAACTCATGTTCCCTAGCTTCTCCGATCACTCAAAGAGAAGCAAGACGAATGGGCGTCGGCACAGTTCGACGGGACCTACGCGGGTACAAAGGCACAATCCTCTGCTTTTCTTAGCTACAAGCAAACAGATAAGCGCACGTGGGTCGTTGAAAGGCAAGACGTTGCTACCCTCTTTGGAAACGTCCAGACGAAGTTGAGGACGTATGGGCTCCGGGAGTACATTCCGCCGCCTGGATTACGTTTGTCGGTTTGTTTCAATTATTTTTCCTCGCATCATTGGAGTAAGGGTTAATGTGAAGTGCGGTAGGACTTAGACGAGGCGTGGTCGGCTCTTTTGCAAGCGGAAGTGAATCGATCGAAAGTGATCAATGCGGAGATCCGACAGTGGGTCATCCTCTATCCCCTCAAGTGAATCAGTCTGATAGTCATCAAGAATTAAGGAAACCCTGCGCAAGAAATTTGCCGACCTAGCGAACGACTTTGAACGACGTTTATACACGATTTCGTCCGATCTGGCCGCTATAGAAGGACCATTAGAGGTTCTTGTCATTCTTCTACTAGAAAGGAACTCCGGGTCTTACTGATACTGGTATAAAGGAGCAACAGCATCAAGTGCACGACTTGCAAAAACGAATAAAACCCCTTGAAGACCAGCTGTCTGCAGTCATGCGTGTGGAGGAAGAATGCATCGCGGCAAATATAGACGAGAACGATTACACGGTTTTCACATCCCAGGATCTATCGTTCGAGCTTGATCTGGTCAAGCAGAGCATTATGAAAAAAATCGCATTTATCGATAACCAGGTGCGATCCATTTCCATTGAGTTTCGATTTGTATGTATACTGATTGATACCTCCAGATCGTGTCAAGAAACATGACGAACTTGACGCCAGCACAGCTTGAGCAGTTTGAGAGCACGTTCCGCTATTTCGACCGGGACGAATCAAATACACTAAGCATCTCCGAGATGGCTGCCGCTCTCGCCAGTCTGGGTATCGTATATCCCGTGCGTATTTACATGTGTCAGATTAACTTGAGAAATATCGTTGACACTGTTTTTTCGAATTAAGGACGAGGATCTGGGAGCAATCTATGACCAACTCACACTCGACTACGGCGCAGTCACTTTTGAAGCATTCATCAATCTCCTAGTAGACATAACCGAGGACCAAACAACTCCGGACCAGCTGCGCGAGGCGTTCCGTGGGATTGCAGATGACAAAGTAAGTGCTGAGTCAGAGTTGCTTTTCTTTACTGCGTGGCTCATCGTTTATTTCCGCAGCCATTCGTCACGGAACTTGACCTGCGGGTGGCACATCTGCCTATTAGCGCGGTCGAGTACCTGCGTGAGGCGATGCCGAGTACTGTTAACGAGAATGGGGAGACATTGTTTGATTATGAAGCCTGGCTGGACCGGGTGTTTGAATAGACATTCTAGATGTATTTTCTCCTCTAGATAACTGATACACTGATTCCATGCCGATTTTTCTGTTGACCCAATAATAAATGTAGAGTTAATACATATAGTACTAGTACATACGACTAACCTACGTAGTATCAGCGAAATTTACTCTTGTCTACTATCGGATTTGGTGAAGGGGCAGTGTGAGTAGTGGTGACTATATGCGGCAATCTCCGTTGATCCTCATACCAATACTTCAACGGCGACCTTCCTCTTTCAATCATCACCCTACTCAACTCAACCACCACCACCCAGCCGCTCTTTGTTACCGCATCTTGTGAGCATACAACAATGGTATGTACATATCATTCTGTGCCGTTGTTGAATGAAACTGACGTTGGACGCCTCATATTCGCCACTGATCTCACTATATGCGCTATCACGATTCAACGATTACTCTGATCACCCACGTCCAACTCACCCAATAACTTCTTCACGTCCACAGGCATCAGGTGTTCAAGCCGACGACGACTGTATCAAGGTTTTCAACGACCTCAAACTTCAGCGCGTCTTCAAATACGTCGTCTACTCCCTTTCACCAGACAACAAAACCATCGTCGTCTCAGAGAAAGCTGAACCGAACTCTAGCAAGTCCAATCGCGAATTTTATGATGAATTCGTGGCAAAGTTGCCTACGGATGAACCACGCTATGCGATTTTTGATTTTGAGTTTGAGAAAGAGGATGGAAGTGGGAAGAGGAACAGGATTGTTTTCGTGAATTGGTGAGTTTGGGATTTCTCGTTTGTCTGTGTCTCATCCTGTCAACCTTTCTTCATGCTTTCACTTCCATTTTGTTGGGCAACTATGCCGATACTAATCGATTTATCCGATTCCTCTATCCAGGGCTCCGGACACTTCAGGTATCAAGAAAAAGATGGTGTACTCCTCTTCGAAAGACGCGCTTCGTCGCAGTCTCGTCGGCGTCCAAGTTGACGTACAAGCCACCGATCCAGACGAGGCATCTTATGAAAGTGGTACGTCTTCTATCCCTCTCCCTACTCTCCACCAATCACTTGGACCGCGCTGAGGAACTCACATTCCTCACGAGTGATCACATCCATAACCACACCCTATACCTTGCCCTATCCCAGCACATCATCACTAATCTTGATGCATATATGCGCGTTCATCAACTGATTATCCATCTCTTTTTTTATTGCAGTGCTTGAGAAATGTGACAGGCTGCGCTGAGTTCGTCTTTGCTGTGCCGGTGGCGTTCCACTTCGCTGAGCCCCGAGCCGAGCCTACGTTCCAAGTCTGCTCTTTGATTTTTCCTTTCTTCCCTTTGATACTCAATACTCGATAAACACCTTGCTTTTTTCATGTACAGACATTGTTCAGTCAATGTATAAACGTAAATGCTTCTTGTTGTATAAGAGACGACAGGAGGGTAAAGAATAATATTGCTTCTGCGTAGAGTTTGACCTCGACTTTGATTCAGACACTCCAATACAATACCAGAAACGATAGTTGTCTAAGTCTTGAGCGAGATTGCAGAAGCAAACGAAGCAGCACATAACAGGTCAAAAGAAAACATTAAGAAAAGCGTTCGAAATTACACTTTCTCTAGTTACGTGTCTAAACCAACAATGCACTACCCGTCCTTTTTCTATCCGCTCAGGATCTCAGATCCTCCGGTCCTCAAGATTCGAAGACGAAGGAAGCACCGACTTTGTGTGCGGCAGCGTCGTGTGTGCTGTTAAGTTTCGTAGTGTCGAGTGCGAGACCAAAGGTTGCTTTGACACCTGGACGAAGAGCTTGTGTGTACCCTAACGAAAGGACACCAGTATTGTTGATCTTGGCTTTGATGAACGCAGCCGAGTCGAGGTACCTATTCAACACCAATACGATTCATCCTCAGCAATCTCATTCCTACCACTAACAATCATTTAGAGAGCAGCATAAGCACTTACGTCTTGGTGCCAACTTCAAGAGCAACGCCATTAGCAGGTTTAGCAGTGTCGTACGTAGCACGTCCACCAGCTTCAACATCACGGCTCACACGGTGATAATAGCTCGCAGAGAACTGAGAGAGCTTGTTCGTCGCAAGTAGCGCAACTGCATATTCCGGAGCGCTGAAGCCTGCACCAGCAGAGTATCCAGCAATTTGTCCTGTGCTGACGTTGTACTGAGCCTCTCCACCGAGCAAGAAACCGTCACGGCCTAGCACAGCGTCGGCGGTGAAAGTTGGACCCTACAAACGAGTATAAGCAAGCAGGTATTACGTATGCAATAAATTATGTAAGAAAACGGCGAAGGATCAGCGCGGCCAATCGATTCGACGTGTCGCTCGCGACACCGTGCGCAAGAATAAAACGCGATTTCACCCGAAAGTTAGGAAAACGGAAAACGGATAGAAAGAAAGGAGACGGGAGAGCAGAAAGACAGTGTCCAGGAAGCAAAACGTACCTTGAAGACGTTGAGGTTCGCGCGAGTGTGCAAACCAGGGGTCTTGTACACAGCGTTAAAGAGCACGCTCTTTGATGTAGCCTGAACCTTCTCTCCAGAAGTGTATCCAGGAATGATAGATGCATTGACATCGAGCTTCAGTCCGCTAACGAGGTTGTTATCAAGCTCAACGGTAGTGTTGAGTGCATTGCTCGTCGTCCATTGTTGGGTGAGCGAAAGTCCGTTTTTGCGATCGGTGTATTTCGTCTCGCCAATAGCGTTTACAAGACCAGTAGGGAATGAGGTGCCATTGACTTTGAATGCAACACCGGAGGGTGCGGTCGTCTTGACCTCGAGCGCAGTGCTGCCAATCGGGAAGTCCTTGCCCAACAGATCACCAGAGGACTTGCCGAGGTCCTGAAATAATGATGTTGAATATAAAAGCTGGACACAATTTACAATGCCATACCTTCCAAGACGGTGGGACAGGCTGAGGGACAGACATGGCAACGAACAAGTAGGGTAGGGAGGCGGAGGTGAAAGACGTTAAGTTAGTTAGGAGAAGTATGGTCAACACCTCATCATCCTACTTTTTTGCGGATTGAATTATGTAATAGACAATGCACGTGCATGGTTCTAAACTTGAATTTTGAGTCTCTCGTTCCCATTGACATTAGAAAGTGCTACGGTATCATCTCTGTTCTACTGCTTGTCATCGTCTTTTGTCACTACGTCTACTTCATCGAAGGCATTACTTGCGGCTCGTCCTTCTTCCAACTCAATCGGAGGAGGCTGAGCCACCACGTTATTCTTCGTTTCCTTTGAATTGAGAGAAGCACCACCAAAGAAGGCTCGGATATCTTTCTGTGCAGGGTCATAAGCGGAGCTTCCAATGCCGCCTTGTTGCCGTTTCTAGGGTAATGTCAGAACAATTTTTCTCTGCAACGACGCTAGAAGACACGCACCACTTTCTCCAGATGAGAATGTTCGTTGATATGGGTGACCTTGACCTTTAATGGAGGTGGTTCGGAAGGATTAACTTCGACGGTCGCCTCATCCTTCAAACCCTGTGTCCCGACGGATAGCCTTGAACTTGAATGATCAGCGTACCACACTTGAAATACAACCACGCACGACAACGTCAATCGTCAAACGGGTCCAAGCAGTGTTCATCAGTCCGGTCCATTTCCCTCCATGAGCTCCGGCCTGGACATCTTTGTCTCTCCTCACCAATGCGGCTATAAGCTCGCTAATGCACAACCCATGGCTCACAATGGCAAGATGCGCCTTCTGACCTGTCTTCGCGGCATTCCATAGCTGAGGTATCACAATCTCTCCCACCGCCCTCTCGGCACGAGCCTGCAAGTCATTCAAACTTTCACCGTCGGTAAATTTATCCGTACGGTTGTAAATAACCGGATAAATTTCGCGGGCATAAAGTTGTTCGCGTGTGACTCCCTCATCGACTTTCATACTCCACGGCTTGCCTTCAGCAATTCCGAAATGCTGCTCCCTCAGGTCCTGAGAGACTGTGAAGGGTGGTTTGGGATCTGATTGGGCCTTGAGGATCGCTTGTGCGGTGGTGTGTGCCCGTTTGAGGTCCGAAGCGTAGATCGCAGTGAACTGGGTATTAGCGGAGGCAAAGTAGTCGCCCGCTGCTCTTGCTTGCTTTAAGCAAACGTATCATCAGAAGCAGAGCATGCAAGGGTTATGCGTATTAATTCATACATTCATTCCTTGAATATCACTTGGTCAGTAAAATGACTGTCGTGTCGAAATCACACTTACCGTGGTTTGACAACGGCGCATCTTCCCATCCTGCCCACACAGTTCTCTTGTATGGGTTCGATTAAAGCTCATATGTCATCAAATCAGAGCGTACCAAATTATCCGTGGATTCGCCATGTCTAACCTAGTAAATTCCAAGCAAGAACTGTGCTCAGACTCGAGAAGACGTGACGAACTCTTCAAAACGTACAAAAGTGATGGTCACCAGCGACATTCTTTCAGCAAAGTCTTCAGACTAACTGGAGTCGAAGACGCGCAGGTAAGTGGCAGGAGGCAGAAGCGTGTTCGCAACACGGCCATGTTGAGTCTGAGTCACAGTCGCGATGGACTCGCGAATCGAAATCTAGGATGATTAGTAACTAAGTCACGTGGGACGATTTTACTTATCCACGCGAACGTTCCAGCACCGACTGCACGCTTGGCTACAGGGCTTGCGTGTTCACAGCGCTGACGCGTCTCTCTCCTTTATACCACCACAGTTAGCTCGCTGCAGGACTCAGATTGGGAGAGAAATCCTCAATGTCTTACGTCAACCAAGCCAACGCGAACATTACTCGTGCCGTTGCTCCAGAACGGCAGGACGGTGAACTCCTACACATCGGCGAGAAGTGCTCAGCTGTCGAGCAGAGATGTACTGTCGTAGACTATTTGCCATATTCATGCGATCATTGCAAGAAACGCTTCTGCCAGGATCATAGGATGCCGGAGAGTCACTCATGCGAGAAATGGGACCCGACTGCAGCTGATCGGAGAGCTCTTGAATGTGCGTCTGTTTCGTCCGTTTTGTTATGCTTACAAGCGATTGGTGTGTTGATGCTTGGATCTAGGTCCACTTTGTTCTGAGCTCATAGCTATTCCACCTGGAGAGGACCCGAATATCAGACTTGGTGCACATGTTGATGAGAGCTGTGTAGTCATGACCGGCAAAGCCGTCAAGAAATCCACAACACCCAGCTGTGGGTGGCCACGTTGCAAGAAGCCCCTTTGGCAGCCAATTACTTGCGATGTAAGTTTCACATCATATCATTTGGTAGACTGTGTCATGAATAGCTAATTAATAATTTGCATCAACTTGACCAGAAATGCCGGAAACAGTTCTGTGCTCCGCATAGATACCCCAAGGACCATCAATGCCCTTCTTTGAACTCACCCGCACCCATAACTACTTCAGCGGCGCAGAACCATTCGAGGTCTCTGGCTAACTTCTCGTCCCAGACTTCGGCGAAAAGTGCTTCGGCGATAGCTGCACTCAAACGTTCATTCGCTGCTACGAATCTCGGCAATTCCTCCTCTTCTTCAACTCCTCAAGGAGTTCAAGCGCAAGTCTCACCTAGAGTTACAGCATCGACAAGTGCATCATCTGCAACTTCTACAGGGTCCAGTAGTAAAACCAAGATTCCAATATCTTCTAAAGACAGGTGCGTACATTTTCCTTTGCATCGATTCAGAGAGTTCTCAAAATGTATCAGTTACGAACTTCTTTCTGTTTCTCAATCTGCGGCAATGTCTCCCGCTACAATTATTGATAACACTGTGAATGTTGTACCTATCGGTGGAACGTCCAATTCGTCGCCGACTGGCCGTTGTGCACCGATACTTTCATTCCTTGACGCCGATGGATTCGTTCCGCCCCCTCTATTTACGCGCGCTTGATGGTTCTTCTTGATTCCACTTGTACCGTGCTTCCTCCCACTGTATCGCTATAACACTTCCACACCTTACTACAATATAAATACATAATCTTCTATTTTACTTTTCATCATACAAACCCTCCATAATACTTTACACTTTCATAATTGCCCTCGAAGACGAGCCGTTGCAGAACGCAAATCCCAACTCCGAGCCATGAAGGCAAGGCAAGCCAAAGGAGTAAGTTCATTCATTTCAACTTACCACTCATCCAGATGATCTTAATCCTGTCGCTGTTTATCATTTAGCTTTTGAGCCCTCAGGAAGAGGAGAAACTGAAGGAACTAGAGCAGAGTATTAAGGATGATAAAGACTGCATTATCATGTAACTTACAGTGATTTGTTTCTTTGGTCTTCGGTCTATTCTCACTAATCGCGGATGGATTAATTAGTTGGTTGTTCATTGTTATGCTATCCTCCAGGTGTTCTTGGTTTATATGGGCAGAACTTCGTTATATAACAATATCGAGTTCCATTTCGATCTGAATTCACGATGAGCTCAGTTGCCCTAGTAAGAACAAACATTGTCCCACTGAGCTCAAGTGGGGAACAGTATTTCGAAGGGTAAAGCGAAAGAAGCAAGCGAGTTCAACGCAAGCCTTAACGTTCTCGCAGAAGCCCCGGGAGTTCATTCAAATGCTGCTGAGGCCAAAAAGACTTTCACAATTCCGCAGCTCTGTCTGAGTCACCAGCTCGATGGAGAGATTCCTCGTTGCCCAGGATCACAGCGACGATCACGGCATAGATAATTCACTGACTTGGACTTGGTAGGGACGATAGCTTTTGTCGAGTGTCCTAAACGTACGAAATCACGAGTGTCGCGACAACATCAATTCCTGGTGGATTTCTTGAGTGACTAGCACGAGATGACAAGGTAGATTATGTGGATCTTCACGAAGACTCTACTTGGTCTTTTGGATCCTAAGCTTGTTGGGATTATACAGGTAGTTCTCCGAGTAATTCTTTGGCGGTATTCTTTTAACCGTCTCAGGTTGTCTGTAGACAGGAAGTGAATACGAAGTATTGAGAATGAAAAGGATGACCTTACACATAGTAGTCCCATCCTTGAGAACAACATCAGCTAGGGTTCGAATCAAGGGTAACGAAACACACCTTGCTTCTCGGCGAAGTGGATTGCATCCTCTTTTGACCGGAACGACATCCGAAGAGCTTGCACATAGTCCGCACTTCAAGACCAGGGTACCAAGGGTCATCACTCAAAATGAGAATATTAATTCGAGAAATTTACAAAAGACGTACGAGCTGGCCCAGCCCATCTGTGGATTCTCCCATCGCGCACCTCCTTGGAGGATGTCAAAGTCGATTCTCCATTTCTCACCCTTGTTACCACCGCTCTGCATTGTGTTACGGGTCGGCTTATAGATTCGTACGCTTCGGTGACGCAGCTCCACTGGAACATCAATGAGCGACAATTCCATTCTATCGGTCGCCGGAGAGAAACGCACCTGGTGCACCGCTAATAACATCTGCAGTGAGAGGTTCCTTGGGAGGAATTGTTGTGATTTCAGATGACTGTTGCTGTGCGACCTCAACTCCCGTTTGAGGTGCAGCGGTTGTACTCTCCATACGAGCACGAGCATTGCTCGAGGCAGCAAATCTGACGCTGCGGGCTGCCATGCCGCGGCGTTGAACTGCACGAAGGAGGGACATGACGGTTAGAGGCAAGAGGAGACGAATCGGGGAATGCCGCGAAATATTGGGATTTCCACGCGACTTTCTTCTCGAATTACGGGCGTACTTAGCGCGCTCAAACAGTGTCGCCAACAAGTTCCGCCGACTCTCTCCTCTTCTTCTCACTTTTTCATGCGTCTCTAGGTCACTGTCGCCCAAAGTAAATAAACCCCGCCTGTGCTCGTCGTCGTTCCTTTACAATACCACGTTCCTTATTTCGTTCTCTTCACTACAGGTACGCACATTACTCCACATGCAGTAACGCATTTTCTTCGACAGTAGACGACCGTCTAATCACCGTGCACATTGTCAGAGCCGCAGGCAGTTTTTACTGTGATTAGACGCCCCGTCTTGAGCTTCTTGATCCAACGATGTCGGTGAAACGGAGGCATACTCGACGTTTATCGCTGTTCGGTTTAGGTTCCTCACAACCGCCCTCCTCTGGGGAACAGACGCCGCGTCCGAATGTGACTGCCTCCTTCGCCCTGGCCATCAGTGCACCTGCCATAAAGCAATCAGATGATAAAAGCGTGTCTTGTGACTCGCAGAGAGCTACGACAAGGCGCAAACTATCGAAGAAGAGGAAACCGACTCAGAAAGGCCAGCAGCTTCCTTCGTCCCCACCATCGACTACATATTCGCTTTCCAATACTCACCTCTCAGAATTCAGCCATGAATCTGAGGTATCATACGCGAGCCAACTTCGACCTTCCATCAAGCGTAAATCGTCGATGAATGTTCGGGCAGCCCTTTCCTCTATATTTATTCCGAAGCCATCGAGAAGTAGAGTCTCTGGTATCCTGAATGGCATGGAGGGCATTGCAGGAGGAAAACCTATCCAAAAACATAGGAATGACGAGAGAAGGAATTATCGTTACGAATCTCGTTCACCGTCCCCTCCATCTCCAGAGATTCGGCCACCCTCTGGTCTTGGTCAAATAGCGAGTTCCGTCGATCTTTCGACGTACGTCCGGGAAGAATACGAGGCATCACTCACGAATTCACTATCGAGGAGTGCCTCCAGGACACCTTCCGCAATCCGATTCATCCCGACTCCACCTTCGGAGGATATCACCGCTAATGGGAGCCCAGCGACGAAACGTACAAAGTCACTAAAAAGCGATAGCAATGCGGAGCTTTTTTACCAGCCGTCATTACAGCCGCCGTCTGCTCCGTCCGAGGAGCTCACAAAAGTGCTTGAGTTGGCTATGCCTTACTGTCACCCACACAGCCTATCATCTCTTGCGAGCGCGAATCGCGAATTCTTGGATGCTGCTCGTGTTGCGTTATATACGAGCATCAATTCCGACAACATAGGGGAAGACGAACGCCGACGCCGACGACTTTTCCAAACCCTATCTTCTAACTCTGACATTGCTAGTATGGTAAAAAGCATTCGCTGGGTGTGCATTCACGCTCCAACTTCCTCTTCGACTTCCTCCCTAAGTACGAAACGGAGTATACCCAGGCGAATGCCAATTGTATCAATCTCCGTATCACCGGAAGAGTTTGTCCTTCCGCTCGTTCTGCCTCTCATCCCGAATCTCGAGACTCTGGTTCTGTTTCAACCTCACAAGTCGATCTTACAGTCCTTCTTTCCTTCTCAGTCGTCACCCCGGTCCCCTGGCGCATCTCCGGCGTCCTCCACAGCCCCGTCACTCCCTCCCACGCTCTCTTCACTCAAGTCGCTTACACTGGCTGGGCGCACGACGGTCTCGACTGCGTTTGGAGCCGTGTTGGCACGTTTCCTTGAGTTACACCCAGGAATCCGCGAATTGAGCCTTCCAGACGTCTTTTGCTTGCCCAACGTTCATTCCCTATCCCGTCACGGATCTTCGTCATCGTCGTCTTCCTCCAGTCCAGCCAATACTCCCGGGCACGAACTCATCCCGCCTGTCCCACCGTTGTCACCTTACGCGTCGTTGATGAAATTAAAGGAGCCGCCGCCTCCCTCACTACTACCTAACCTTACTCGTCTTAGTGCGCCACTGACACTCGCAACTCAGCTTGTCCCGGGACGCCCCTTGCGCGCAGTCAACATTGAACTGTCGACGAGTCTGTACGAAGGCTTGCGTCCTGCAGAGGTGGCACGTTCTCTTGCCGAGGCTCGGAGTAATCCGATTATAGCACAATACGAAGAGGGCAAAACCACGAACTGGCGAGCAGCGCGGCATTCTCGAAGGTTTGGTACTGCTAGCGCTCCTTCCTCTCCGTTGGCAACGACACCATTGCCTTCCGCTTTTTCCGTAGGCGAGGAAACAGAATTCAAAGCTGTCAGCTGGAAAGCTGCACGGCAGGCTCGCCGAGCCGGGGTTTCTAATGTTGGCTCTGAGCAGAAATCGACATTGCGTGAGCTAAGAATCAGGTGCACTGCGAAGGTAGACTGTCGAACTATCGGGAGGTTGCTTATTGCCCTTGGGAAGGAGCTAGGGGAAGTACTGGAAATGCTCACTATCGGGTGGTGCGGTTCCGAATCTGTAAGTATTCTTGCAAGCTTTTATGCTGAGGGCAAAACTAATAATACTAACCCTCAGGATCTCCACACGCAACTAACACTCACACTTTCACGCTATTATTCCCTACAGCGTCTCGAGATCTCGCTTAATACCGACCCAGATGGACCTGGGCACGAAGGCGATCCAGAGGAGGAGAAATCAGAAGAGGACTTGCAAGCAAGTATCACTTCGGAGCGGAACCTCGTCGAACAATGGTCACGTTTTTGTCCTCAGCTCTCACACATCGAGTTCGCGTCTGGACGCATTTGGAGAGCAAGTTAGACTCCAGAATATGATACAACCATACTATAAATCCTGCTATCGATCGTAGAGCTTTTGATTATGACCTTGGTTAGTACATTGTCCGTGAAAGAGCCGGGACTCTTTTCTTTCGGATCGGATATCCACTCTAGCTTCACTTTACAACGCATATACTATCCTTTCTTCAACAACTCTGTTTGCACGCGATTTTCTGCTTTGCTAATTAGTCTCTTTCAAATTCTGACTTTGACATTCGCCCATGTATCATATGTAAGCTTCGCCGTATACATTCCTAATTCCAGTCCTTCTCGTTATTTCCTTCTCCATTCTTATTATCTAAACCTCTGCATATAGCCAAGGCTCTCAGATCGTCTATTGTAATATGGCATGGTCCAACAACGGCGCATTTTCCCTTCCGGTGATGAAATCAAAATTGATTGAGACTCGATCAAGTTGGTGGTTGGTAACATTGGATTGCGCGTTGGTCAAAGGCAACCACGTGCCTGGCACGCGGCCGCGACTCGCGTGTCTCCTCCCTAGCTTGGTGTCTCTCTGCTTACGGCTTGCTCCTAATTCACATACCTCAGCCTTCTCCTCAATCCACCTCCCGCTTTCCTCGTCGTTAAGTCGCTGGTATATCCTCGCTGAACAAGGTCATCTCGAAAAAGGAGCTAGATATAACTAGCTTACGGTTCCGAAACGCGGACCCGCGTTCCTCCCTTGGGAAACTTGTCCCCGTTAACTCCGTGTGGCTTTCTACAGGTTTTTAGGCAACGTTATCGACGCGGATCAAGCACAGAAGCCTCAGGGAACTCGACTCTGACCGAAAGAAACAGGACGAATGCCAGAAAATAATTGCGATGGCGGTGGACTCGTTGTTCCACGTCCTTCACTCGATGGTGGACTTTCGAACGACATCACACAATCTGCAAGTACAACTGTAGTACCCGGGACGAGTGGTTCGTCTTGGGTGAATGTTGACAGCAATGCTCGTTCGCTATCTACGCGTCCTTCAAATGTGACCCTTGTGGATAACCGACCAGGTTCTCTTACGGATGAGATCGAGATAATGTTCCCGGAGTTGGACGGAAGGGAAACTGCGGAGCAGATGGAAACGCTGAGAGACATGTTGGAGAAGGCAACAAGACTCAAGGAGGGTGCAGAGAACTTCTTAAGAATGGATTTGGCAGTGCGTATCATGTTTCAATTCAATGTTTTCATGAGTCCCTGAAGTGTATTTTGAATCGTAGGATACAGTACGGACACGCGTCGAGACAGAACTCGAACAGGCGGGAAACAGGATTGATACGATCAACAAGGCAATAGACACAGGTGTGTGTATTAGGTCTACAGCTAGGAGATATGCTTACGTTTGAGTAGTTTTGTCACGACGTAAGAAACCCGCACGTATACATTCACCCATGGCTGGAAAGCGAAGGCCAGAGGCTGCGCATCTCGGCCAACGAAACGACGGCGGAGGTAAGCCCGTCTTTCCCGATAAGCATAATCATTGGGATATGACATCATTTTCAGAGGATTTCCGATCAGCAAAGCAACAGGCAATAACGCTCCTAAGGACTTTACTTTCCTATGCTCGAAACACTGTATCACCCACATCAGCTTCTTCATCTGCCGGACCCATTCCCCCGGCAACGGAAGCGGACATGGAGAAAGCGCGTGTGGAGACGATGGGTCACTTGATTGCTGTCTTGCAGCGCAACGTCCGCGTGCGCTTTGAGATCAACATGGAGGAACTCTTCACAGCCGTGTCTCCATCTTTAACAGATCATGCTTCGAGCAAATCCCGCGCGATTGCATATCGTTTACTCAGACACTCCTTAGTAGACCGTGACTCTGTTGAAAAGCTCCTCGAGCATTCCTTGGATTGGTACATCGTCAAGTCGCTTTCGAGGGATAATAAGTTTGCTGCCGAGCGCGAGCAAGTTATCAAGTTTATCCGGACGATAATCGAAGTAGGCTCTGAGCGACGTGCGTCTCACATGTTTGCCGGATTGGGACGCGTACCACTATCGGAACCTGTGATGCGTGCTCTCATCGCCATAGCAGAACATCCTGAAGATCCCCTCCGGCAGATCTGCTGTGAAACACTCGTGGAGATCCGTAAGTTGTTTGCGTCCATTACCCTTTTCTGGTAATCAAGATTAACCTTGGTGTAACCTTTTAAAGTGTTGATTGATGTCGACTTGATGGCCTGGTCGGATGGAACCCGCGTGCTCTTCAACGCGCTATCTGAGGGGCCCCTAGAGCTTATCCCACTCTTCGCTACCGCCTTCCTCTATCTTATCGACGGACCGAGGACCAGGGCATATATGCACCCTGGGACGGATCTGGAGGTGAGCAAAGCTACTTTGCAACCTTTACCCACAAGTGGTAACGAATAGCCGTTTGCGATAGGTCGCGTTGTCTGGTATAACGGATGCATATGGTAAAGGCCCTGCTCATGCTGAGCGAATGCAAGGTACCGCCAAGGTTGTCTGTACCATTCTTCGAAGTTGGAGTGGTTCGTATGGTTTATTTTTCGATACATCTTGACATGTCTCATGGAATGTATGACAGGCTTGATGTATCTTTGCTTGGATGATATGCTAGCCATTCGAACATTGATCAATACACTACGAATACCGTCACTCGAAACGAGGGTGAGTGGGCTGCCTTGCACTCATATGTCGTAATGGATCTTGACATTCTTATGAAATTAGGAGGTCATACTTGACTTATTCTTCGATCTCCTAAACATCAAAACGCCTGAGTGGTTCCAGACGTTCATTGACGGAAGACGACTGACAAGTAATCCTGATTACTTCTTTGATTGGTCGAGTAACTGACTTTCTACTTTTCTTAACTTGTGCAGTGTACAGGCGGCATCGACCAACGTCACATTCCACGAAACCTAATGAAGGCCCAATTAAAACGACAGATAAATTGAGGCTAGCAGACCAATATCTTGCACTTTTGACTGCGATACTCACGAAAGCGGGTTTGATTGACGTAAGTGCAGTCGCTGCTTCTGTGGCTTATCTTAACCGAAGTTTGTTTGTGGTGGTGGTATAGGCACTGGTTTCTATGTTAGAAGAAACGACACTTGGTTCGACTCTGTCGCGGAAGGCGACTTTGTTGATTGGCGAGATATTGGAAATTGCAAACAATGTATTGCCTCTGGGACTTGCAGCGCAACTACAGGTGCTTAGTCTATTGCAGATTTCCCTTCATACTTCTGACGAATTCGGAAACGGCTCCTTAGACTATTCCACGAATCTTCTCTTTGTCTGCAGATTATACGGAAGCGGAGCATCGTATTGTCGGAACTACCGCTCTGGCTGCTATCGACAGCTTCAATCGTCATAGATCGAGGTTACAGCCCACACTAACGCTCATAGACTCCAGGCAAAGGCAAGTACTGCACTTGTGTATGCAAAGACGAAGGTCAGGTCAAAACTAACACTATATTCTAGGGCTAATTCTGTGGAAGATCCCGTGCGTCGCGGTCAGCGCCAAGTCGAACAAGTCAGGATAAAGCTGGCGATGCAAATGGACGACAAAGCGTTCCAATCCTCTATTATTGAGACACAGGTCATGTTGACAAGGGACTATACGAAGTGGTCGTATGATGTCCTACTCGATCTGATTGAGGGTCCTTTGTTAAATCCGAAGCGCCTCGAAGAAGCTATCAAGGTTTCGAAGTTTGTCAAGCGTCTGATGACGTTCTTCCATCCGGAGAGTCGTCGGTTTGCGGATATTTCAAAGAAGCCTAAGGTTGGCCTTGTTCTTTTTTCTTGCATTGGCATAAAGTGGGGTTGATCATTAACCCTATGTGCCCAGTCAAACTTGAAATGGGTCAAACTGGGTTGCACGTTGCTGACGACGCTCATGGCCAACCCGGATGGTGTGCGTTATCTGGCGACGGATGACGAGTTCCTTCCACAAATCGTGAAAGGATTCAGACTGCTTGACCCTGTGAGTCGTTGATATACCTTCTTCCCTAACATTGTACCTTACGGTAACTTAGCTCTATGGATCGAATACGGCTCCCGATATCGACCCCATCTTCTCAAAGAAGAGGGTGGAAGAGACGTTGACGGCGGGTTACCTTGAGATGCTTGGGACGCTTAGCAAGCACAAGGACGGTCTCGAGTAAGTATTCGATCGGCACTCTGCGCGGATTCTAGCTGACGAGCGTGCAGGCTTTTGGAGAAGCACAAGGTCTTTACGTGTTTCTATCGTATGAGCGAGCTACGCAGTCGAGAGGACCTGATAAAGGGGATTATCGAGAATATTGACTATACAAGGTTTATTGAGCTTGGCTTTTAATTTAGTTTGCTACGCTAACGTATTGATGCAGTGATGGCCACACTCGCATCGTACTTTCGAAAGCCCTGACATCAAGCTACAAGGTAAGTTGAGTCATGATCACATCAGAAGCCATTCGGCTAAAATGCAATAGCACATCCGTCTCTTTGCGACGAGACACCTAGGAAAGCTCATCCAATCCAGTCCGACTGCGAACGCGTGGATGCTTCGCTTACTTTTGACTCAACTTTATGATCCCGATAGAGGTGTATGCGAACTTGCAGTTCAGCTTCTTCAGGAGGCATGCGAGTCGCAGGACGTTCTGAAGATTGTTGTGGATATGCAGCCTACGCTTGAGCACCTCGGCGAAGTAGCCAACGCACTTCTTTACAAGTGAGTGATTATCGATCAAGGACGAGCGAGTGAGCTGAATGAGCCGAATCAGGTTCATGTCCACGCCGGTTGGCTTTCGGTACCTGTACGAAGTCGGGTTCATTGAACGGGAGATGGACGCATGGTTGCACGTATGGTTTTACTTGTTCTCAGTTGCAGCATACCCCACTCAATTTGAACGAACATAGGAACGAAATTTCGACTACGTCGTTGAAGTTGAGGTGTACCTTTCACGAGAACTTCACTCAGAGTACGAGGAGGAGTGAGCTTTCATACTTAATAGCAAACTCGACTCAGACTTAATGATTTGGAATATGTACAAACAGCCTCGAAGGCGCGGTACCTCCGCATTTCTATGGCGAACTAGCAAAGACCGACCTGGGGTGTCAAGTCCTGCAAGAAAAAGGCCACTTTGCAGAGTTTGCTCACTTCATCCGGCAACATGCTTTGGAGAGTGATGATTTCGAGATAATCTTCCGATTAAAGAGCGTCCTCTGGGCTGTCGTAAGTCCTATTGTTCTCTCTCACTTTTGTTTTAATTTAATTTAAATTCTGATTGGGGTAGGGTAATGTTGCAACAGGTGAGGGCGGATTACGCTTCCTGGAAGACGAAGAGATTATTCCGGTCATGATCGAGATTGCAGAAGGTTCGCCTATTCTGTCTGTGCGAGGGTAAGTTTGCCAGGTAATGCTTTTTTATCCTGAAACTTACGTCGTCCTTTCCAGAACGTGCTTCTTCGCTCTTGGACTCATATCCTCCACTGCGCAAGGGGCTGAAATAATGAGTGACTACGGCTGGGAGGCGACTTTATCCCCACTTGGGGCTCCAACTGGGTTGTGTATTCCCGCAGAGCTAGAGAAATTTGTCGCTGTTGGTTTTTGCATCCCTCCTTTCCTCTATTCCTGATGTCTGATGTGGCTTCTTAGATTCCTCCGTGGACCGATCCGGAGCCATCGAGGAAACGCCCGGAACTTGTTCCACCAACCTCGCAGGAGGAAGTGGATGTACTCACAACCATAGGAAATCTCTCGAATACTGTAATTGCGAATGCTGCGTCTCGCTCGTTAGCAAAGTAATATTTCTGTCTCCTCAACTGCTCAGAACTCAAACTAATCACCTTTCCTTCAAGGATGAAATCGAAAGCTGAGTTCCGACACGTCTTTTCCTCTCCGTCCCTCTACTACCGCGTCCTACACATGATTTCAACCCAACGTTTCCGCCTTCCCGTTCGTCGGTACATTCTCGAGCTCTTCGACGTCCCTCTGGACTTGGGAACCATCAGAACTCTCCAAGCCTTTTCTAAAACTCTCACAGAAACTAGTCCAAATGTTTCACCTAACAAACCTCCTCGTCCGCGTTTACAACCTCGAGTCAGTGTATTCGGCCGACCTGTTCGCGGGCAGAATGCTGTGGAGAGTCCGGACGATGAGAGTATGGACTCGGAGGATGGGGAGGCGGTACAGGTCGTGAAGCCTCTTGCGGAGAGGCCTGTGAGCCTGATGCCTGTGAAGAGGGTCATAGGATTTGATGGTGTTGATCAAGACGGGAGTGGAGATGAGGATGAAGATGGAGGTGAGGATAAGCGAGAAAAGCAGGAGCAGGAGAAGGTGAAGAAAGAGAATGAGGACGCTAATGGAGAGGAACGAGATAATGTAGGAAGTCTGAAGGAGAATGGTATTTTCAGGGATGTGAGGCCGACGAGGAAGAGAGGGATGAGTACGAGTAGTTTCAGGATGTTTGTTAAACCGACGACGGAGTCCGATGACGAGGATTAAACCAAAGCTCAATCATCCAGTTTCGTCGCTTTGAGAGGGAATAGTGATTCGTGCCTTTTTTTTTCTTGTTCTTTTTTTTTTTCAACGACAATGCTCATGACAGTTTCCTCTTTCACTCCTCTTTCTTTCACATATTCTCGTTCGTTCGGATTTGGACAGGATGCATTGTACATTAGTCATTCATGACACTTGGAACCCTCATGTCAATAATGCGAATGTAAATCTCGTACTGTGTTCTCGATATCATTGTGCCAGAATTTTATTGGTATCTGATTGGTTTTACAAAACTTCAATTCGCGTACAGCAAGGGAATTTTCGTATAACTGTGGGCGCAAATGAAGGGACGTACGGAAAACAACAGGGAGAAAGGGGGGTACATACGAAAGGGAGGGGGGAGGGGATACAGGTCAATAGTTATTTCAACAATGGGCAAAATACAACAGGTGCGTCAATGCAGTACATTTGGTAGCAGAAAGTATACAAAGGAAGCGTCACGATAATATTAGTACTGGCTCAAAGTGTGAGTAATGAACCGGCCTGCGTGTGACAAAGCGAAAGCGAAGAGGGAGAACTTGCGAAAGAGCAGAGCAAACAGCAAAGCGAATATTGAAAGCAAGAATAAACAAACGAACAAACAAACAGCAATTTAAATATCGAAAGCGATAAGTTTTATCCAAGACGAACGGGTAATGAGATTTTGGGTCTTCGTCGTATTCCTCCTCCGTTCCGCTCCAGTCCTACCATCCGTCCTTCAAGGTGGAACCCTCATTAAGATAGGTTCAATATATGGGAGGGATCTGCATTACGCAGTCTTAGGTTTCTTCGACATAGTCACAGCCTTCCTCTTTTGAAATGTCCCCGAGTCAGAGGATGATGTATGAGCTATGCAAATACCGATGTCAGAAGAATGAGTCGGATTTATAAGAGGCTATTGCTAGTATAAAGAGATATGAATGTGACTCACTGACGATATATGCATCTTTCTTGGACTGCGCTACTAGTATCTCTGACTTATCTCCTCCTCCTCCGTGAACCACGCGAGAGTTCATCATGTTGGCGAGGGTGAGTATCGCGGTAACATCAGACTTGTCTAAAGCCAATTTATTACAGCAGAGATGTGCCTGGATGTCGCGCGACACTTTCTTGATATCAATGCCAAGTTGCGTTGTCTTGTTTCCAATACTGTGGCTCTCCGAGTCGCTTTAGGAGTATTATGTAGTATAAGCACAGTATCAAGTACCACAGACTCGAGTATATTCTCTAACTTACCAAACCTTCTGCCTCTTAGCTTTCACCCTTTTCTCCACTTCCGAGTGCGAGTGCGAGTCCGACTCAGAGTCATGGCGTTCACTCTCTTCGTCCGAGTCCTTCCGTTTACCGAGTTTCTGCTCTGCCGCGGCGGTTTCAAGTAAAATGCGAACGGCATGTATCAGTAGAACCTGATCCTTCCTAATCTTGAGCCTATATTTCTTGTCCTTGAAACTCCCGAGCGACGCCAGGACGCTCGCGAGCATACTAGGATCGGTCTTATTTTTCTCGTTAATACCATACGGCTCCAAGCAGCTGACGGGATCCAGCTCATTGGCGACAAACATGTCGTAGGAAGATGGGGGAGTCATAATAGTATATGCGAATAGTCACAACTAGTACTGACTGAGAGCTTTTTCGATTGATGATAGCGAGATTGAGAGAAATGTTTGGCGTTATTACTAAATTGGGTAATGGTAGCTTGAAAAGGGAAACATCCGAGAGTGACCAAGTGACAGTCACTATCACGTCTTACGAAGTTCATCCATCCAATCCACGGCCACGGACGGTATGAGTTCGAGTAGGCAGTCAATCGAACATCGTACCCTGTCTAATCACTTTGACAAAGAGAAGGTGGCGGTATTATGTGCGGTTTCCGATAGGAAACTCGCAATGCACTTTCTATCCACAGTCCGCGTCAAATCTCTCAGTTGAGATAGGACTACTGGATATCTCTTTGATGGACCAAATGTCGAGTCAGATCCCTCCCTCGAGTCGACGACGTTCAAGAGACTAAAGATGAATGCTGAATAAGGATCACTGGATGATGGATATGACGTCACGCGTCCCGGCGACATAATAGCATATCAGCGCTCAAGAACAATCATGGGTCCACAACTCTCCCCTTTCCACAACACCAACGAGCATGGCTGAAAAGTCAACAACAACTGCTACTGGAGGTCCAACGCCCTTGCGAGTCCCGCAGTTCACTTTCAAAGACTACTCCAAATTCTTCGCAGCAGGTGCACTATGCGCAGCACTCACACACGGAGCAATGACTCCAATCGACGTAGTCAAAACTCGTATCCAAATCGATCCTTCACTCGCTCGCCATTCCCTCCTCAGCGCCGGACGTAAAATCGTTTCTGCAGAAGGACCTTCAACTTTATTAACAGGTTTCGGTCCTACTGCCGTAGGGTATTTCATTCAGGGAGGAGGGAAGTTTGCTGGGTATGAGTTCTTCAAGAAACAGTTTGTTGGTGCTGTTGGTGATGAGGAGACTGCTGTCAAGTACCGGACTGCGATTTATTTGGGTGCTTCGAGTGCAGGAGAGTACGTTTGATATTCTCGTATTTATTTTGGTTTATTATTTATTTTTGTTTATGTAGGTTTTTCGCGGACATCCTGCTTACTCCACTTGAAGCTACTCGTATTCGACTCGTATCTGACCGGAACTTTGCAACGGGACTCGTATCCGGTTTCATGCGCTTAGCTCGGGAAGGCGGAATCCAAGAACTATACGCTGGGTTTCTGCCTATCATTTGCAAGTACGTATAAATTAACTCTCCAACCGATCATAAACTCCGATTAACACCCGGGGGCTGTTCTTCTTCGAATGGGGATTAAAGACAAATACCATACGCCATAGGCCAATTCACCGTCAACGAACTCTGTCACGAAGCAGCGTTTCGTTCACTTTCCGAAGAGAAGAAACGTAAAGTTCAAAACTCAAATGTTGCAATGTTCGGAGTGAATCTTGGGAGTGGTGTTATTGCTGGATTCGCTGCAGCTATTCTCAGTCAGGTGTGTATGTTCTACTGCATATCCATATTTCGTAAGAATATTTTTGGGAATAAAGAGTTCATATGTCCTGTCTTTCCTGTTCATAGCCAGCAGATACTCTACTAAGTCAGGTTGGTACATAAATCCTCTACAATCTATCGAAAGAGATATTTACTATGCATCTATGCAATTACAGATTAACAAAGGCCACGGTCCTTCAGGATCAATGGCGTCTCGTCTAATAACTCTAGCTCGTCAAGCAGGGTTCCGTGGCCTATTTGCTGGACTTGGTCCTAGGATGATCATGACCGCCGGACTAGTCTCTGGACAGTTTCTCATTTATGACGGAATTAAACACGGTACGTAATTCCATGATCCTTGTATTATCTTAATGGCGTTTTTCTGATGGATTTTGGATTTTGGATATAGCGCTTGGTGCTCCTCCTGGTATTGAGATTCATAAGAAGACGAGCAGCAGTTCGTAAGTTATTGCATGCCCATAGAGGCGAGACTAGACCGTTGTTCTATTGTATCAAATACGGATACACATAGAGTCATCTTTCCATTCTTATTCGCTATAATAGAATTTTATAATCTTGTACACTTCGCTACCTGTACGTATGTAGCTTAGAGCTCGACATTACACCCCCAACGAGCCTTCTTCCAACTCCTCCCCATCACAACCTTCCTCATCCCCATCCCGAGTTACACCAAGGACCTCCGCCAAACGCGCTTTGACCACCCCCGTACCAGCATATTCAGCATCATTCTTAACCTCATTAAGATCCCAAGCCATAAACCGCCTACAAACTTCTTCAGCCTGCGCGAGATCTTCAATTTCCTGGGGTTTCATATCTTCGTCGAGTAGACGAGTGATGTTATGTGTTGAAAGAAGGGAGCTGATGTCAGTGATTCAGTGGATGAGTGGATTGCATGTACATACATTGGAGGGAATGGGATAATGAGGGTGAGTACGCGAGGGAAAAAGGATGAACGGGAAGATGGAGACGAACCTGACGTATTGAGCTCGTCGGGCAATAGAGACAGGAAGACCAAACATTTGCGCACAACGAGCTGCATGGGATTCTAACGAAAGTCCCGGAGCCACTCTGATGTTCAAAGACAAGTAAGCATTAGCGCGAAGTCAAGAAAACAGTTACTTTTTCTCTGAGACCCACCTATACAAATACGTGATCGTCTCTCCCCTTCTAAGCTGCATCCGCGCAATATCTCGCTCACCACCATCCAAATCCACATCCCCCTCTTCATCTTCATTTTCGTCTTCATCACCTTCAGGCAAATCAGGTAGAAGAATTTGCATATGAAGGAACGAAATCGGTAAGTTCGGATCGAGAAGATCTTCATGGAATATTTCGTGAAAATGTGTTGCAGCAAGGACTTTAGGACATTCTAACCCGCGGGAAAGAAGGGAGCGGAGGACGCCGCAGAGGAGACCGGCGCCGTCTATGTGCGAAGTAGTTAGTCCAGAGAAAAGCGAGAGACTCGGAATGGGTCGGACTAAGTGTAGTCATGAGAGACTACGGAATGGTAATGATGCAGACAACAGAGAACGCAGAAGCAGACCGAGTCAATGTTTCATGAGAAGAGCTTTTTCTTCGACTAGCCTGTTGATATTGTACCCTTTCCAAATTCATCCAGAAGGATGAGCGAACGGGGTGTTGAATTCCGGAGAGCAAGCGAAACCTGGTTCAAATCGATCATGAAAGCAGACTGGACCTATCGAAGCGCTATGAGTAAACCGACATCGCGATACAGAAGACAGGAGAGTTCGCCAAGTCAGATATGGGAGAACTGGTTACTTTAGAGACTGTTTCTCGAGTTTGAACACGAGTGAAGACTGTGTAAGATCACAGAAGAGTCAGTTGCAGAAATACTCGAGTTCCAGGATAAGATGAACTTTTATCGGCAACTCCCAGAGTAGCAGACTCCGCAGGAACGAAACTGCGACAAATCAATAGGTTAGTAATTGCAAGTAGAACACAGGAGAAGAAGTCGGCACCATCCGATCTATGAAGGTCCATCAGAGATGTTACCGTCAGCTCCTTGCCATAATTCGGAGAAAGCTCACCTGCGCCATGTACTGAATCAAAGCAGCCTGTAAGAAGCATCAGCGTAGTCCCCCGCGAATTGTTTTACTTTAGTGAAAAGACCTGTTTAAGATAAACACTCTGTAATACTGGGCGTCAGTCATCCTGGCGCTTATTCTTGGACCAACTAGGAAACGCACCTTTCCGCAAGCATTCGCACCAGTCAATACCAGCATGCTCTTTGCGTCATACGGAAAATCTCCAACATCAATCGACTCGAGTTTCTTCGAGTCCGAGCCCATTCCAGCACCACCGCTCAAACAAATGTCATTCGGCACGAATGTATCCACGACCTGCTCCTGAAGCGGGTGTCTGTACGGAGCCTTTCAGCATCTTCAAAGGTCTCGCATACGTTCGACTTACCTCCCCTGTCGAACAAACAAGACATTCTCTTCCGTCATTGTTGGCTTGCAATATCCATGCATTCTTGACGCATCTGCGAAACAAAGAAGACAGTCAAGTTCTGCACAGGCATCACATGCTTGTGCAATGGAGTCGGCGAAGGGTAGTATTTTGTCCAGTAGAGCCTGTATAATCTCTATTTCACGATCTATATAGAAGTCAAGACGTTTATTGAGAATCAACAAAGTCAGAGACATACCAACGATTGAAGGATGTAGATCACCGATGTGACGATCCATATCTAAGGATAGACATGTAGCAAGAAGGAATCTTCGACCAGACGGTTCTGCCTACCATGCATCTCGCCGGACTTGAAATAAACATGCGTTCTATTCGAATCGCGTTAGACTCGGAAAGGGCATTTCGTGTTCACAACGTACTCCGACGAGAACTGCATCCCAATTAGCACAGGAAGAAATTAGTAAAACTAACCCATCAACTCACCTGAAAACTCCAGCCGTCCAAAATATCAATTCCTTGCTCAGTGGACCACTCTTCTTTCTTCGGGATGCAGATAAGGAAGCCTGCAAATTTTACGAAGTCAGTTAATTCGGTGAAACAGTCATCACTGTCAGCTCAGCAACTAACCAAGTTGCGGGAAGTAGACAACATTAACAGAACTGGTGTAGTCTGCCGGAATGGTTTCGCTAATTTGATTTGCAACACGAGACTGTATGGTAGGTGTATCGTCAGGTCAATTTCAGTCTTCGTAATCTGGAAGACACGACGTACCAACACTCCGTCAATCCCGTTATAGATATGCTTCCATTTATCGAGTTCTTCGTCAATATTTGGGCGAACGCAGACACGTCCCGCATAGACCGATTCTTCCCAGTCGATCTAATGTTCATCAACCAGGAAGCCCATTGGCGGTAGTACATGTATTCACGTACCGTCTCATGTATAATATTTCCCACTTCGCGGAAGCTCGTTACGTCGAGAATCGAAATGAGCTGGGAATAGGAAGGGAATTCAGAAGGTAATCCAGAATCGGGGACGTCGGGATCTACCTTCTTGAGAATCTCAACCTCGCCAACATTGTGTAATTCCGTCAGCGCTTCTCGGAGTAAAGAAGCGTGAAACGTGAACTTGGTACAAACCGTCGTGAGATCTCGTCGCATCGAAGGGCGGACACAAGAAACATCGAAGAGATACTTACCTTGACGATTCCTTGCCATTCATTCAATCCAGCTTTACCCGATTTCAATAATTTAAGAATCCTCGGTACATTCTTCAATCCCTTAAGATGCCCACACATCGCATCGGCGGTGGGAATGTTTTCAGGCCGTATGAGGCATTCAACAGTATCGTGCCGCGCATTAATTACGGAAAGTGAAAGCGAAGGTCGAAGGAGCCATTGACGAAGTAAGAGCCGACCGAGAGTCGTGCGGGTTGAGTTCAGAATACCTGCAACGAAGAACAAGTTGAGAACCTGTCGTGCATATAAGTGAAGGGATGCAGTACCGTAAAGAGACAGCCCTTCTTTCGTTTTATCCGAATGCACTGATGCATGGCTTTCAGACGCAAATACTTGTAGAGAACTGGAAAACATCTGAGAAACGAATGCTGGCTTCGAGATGATACAGCTTACGACAAGGCATCCGCATTGATCTGCATAAAGTGTTCCCTGAAAAGTATCGAGAATTGGTCAACAAGGTACTCATGCTGCACGATGAGATCTTACAGGCAGATAGACTCTATGGATCTTATTTCGAGTCCGGAAATGCCTTCGTTATCCAAGTCTGCCATAGCTCGAACTTTCGCAAGATGATCGAGAAGTGCACCAATCACAGACACCTATCCGATAACAGCCCATCATTATGCCAAATTTATACACAATACAAAGAAAAGCAGGGACACTTACACATAACGGGGAGCCTTCTAGAGAAGCGAAATTCCCAACTCGAATACTCGCATTCCATCGTTTCATCGAAGGATCACCAGCCAACTCGCGTCGTCTTCGCATAAAGTCATACGCGTTGTTCGGGGGATCACTCGAATGCTGAGTAGAGGACGACGCTGCCATATCGTCCATAGGCAACTCGGATAGAAATTGGAGGGAGAGTAAACGGTCGCGTCCTTTAGCGGGAATAAACTCCCTCGCGGGTCTGATTTGGAACACGCCACCGGAAGCATCGACTATACTTCTATTTAGATATATGACGCTCAGTAGTAGAGAACTAGCCTACCAAAGTCTCTAATGACTTCTATAGAAGCTTCATCCGCCCTTGTACTTGTAAGCGCGACTTCAGGATTTATCTGTTCAAGCACTGAAGTCGAAAATCAGGTCGGAAACAACTACCGGGAAGTAAGAAAGACTCACATAGTTTTGTAGTATCATAATGAGAACTCTCGACAGAGTCTTCGAGGACGTACATAGTTAACTTGATCGGATCGTAATACGCACATCCAACCCGGAAGCTGGATATATGCGCATAAGCTCAACGTGAAGGAGAAAGTACGAATAGGCCGTAGCTCTTGCTCACTGCTGAGAATATATCGCGAGTACAATCTATGACAAAAATCACTTTAGATTCACGTAGAGTATGTAATTGTATGAATGCTTCTCGTACCTTGTCATCCGCAATCTCCGTCCCTTCAGTATCACTTCCATCTCTCACCTCACTAACCTCTTCCACATGACTCTCACCCACATCATCATTCGCCTCCCACCGCACCTTCTTCTGAGCCGGACCTTCTTCACCATCACTATTTACCACACTCTCTTCACCACCAGCTTCATCCTCTTCAACAAGCGTCTTCTCCGTCTTCGTCATTTTTTTTGCCGGTTCTTTTTTCTTCCATGTTTTCTTCCTTTTGTAGAAGGATTTCTTTGAGCCAGCCATCCTTTTTTCACTAATGCAGACGAAGAAGGCGGAAAGCGAGAGTGGAGGTCAGTGTCGAGAATACTTGACTTGAGGCGCGACTAATGGACGTCAGTCAAACAACCACAAACAAGGACAAACATGCATGATGAAAGGCAGCCAGGATGAATGAAGCAAACGATCTTCATTGCGAGAGCCTTTTAACGAACGTAACGAGGTAACACGATTTTGGTAGTTAATGCACGACGTCAAATAAAGCTTCGTTTTTTTGCCTCCAAAGCCAATTTTACTTGCCCTTTGCGTTCTGGAAGAGTCTCACAACGTCATCGCCAGCAACTGTAAAGTCACATAATACTCGTCAGTATGCAGATTTACAAAAAAAAAGAGGCTCGTAGAGAAATATACCATTTAATAATAGACTCTGCGAATCAAGCATGATATTGTTGCCTGATGCAGCAAGGAGATTTGCGATATCTCTCGCGGCTTCGAGTCGACGAAGTTCAAGGAAGCCCTTATTTTGCCGTACAGCTTCACCGATGAGTTCAGCACTCTTCGCTTCACCCTGTGCACGAACGATAATGGACTGAAAAGAAAAAGAGAAGTGGGGATAAAGTACGTCAGACCGGTGGGTTGTACGTTGCCGAATAATTAGACTAGACATGCACGAACCTGTTTCTCTTGAATTGCTTGATCGACTAAGAAGGCTGCGCGAAGTGCCGTTTGTTGCGCGATCTTGACATAACGGCATGTTAGTTTTCCTACTGGTCCAATTACCACCGACTTGAAACCTTCTCACCTGTTTCGCTTCCACAGCATGAGTAAACTCAGGTGAAAACGCAACATGCGTAATCGAAACATCATCCAACACAAGGTTAAACCTCAACGCCCTCTTCGTCAAGTTCTCTCTTACAAGCCTCGATACCTACAAAACGATAACCACCAGATTAATTTTGGACGCAGGTCGCAGGTAAGCAAGACACTCGGGTGAATATGTTGATGACGATGACTTACGTGTTCACGCTGCGTAATAAGCTGACTCGCATTAAACTGCGCAACAACAGCCTTCAACACCTCGTTAACGATAGAAGGTAAAACCCTCTCGTCATACTCCTGCCCCAGCTCACGGTATATTTGAGGAAGAGCTTCTATGAATGGTCGAGACAGTACACGACAAGTGATGTTTACCATCTGCAAGTCTAAGCAAAGTAACAATGAGTATGAATGAATGATGTTTGATGTACAAAGAAGTGAAAATCGTACCTTTCGTCCCTGTAAGACTTGCAATGTTTCGAGGTTTCGCACGTATGTCGAAGATAATTGGCGTCTCAAACCAAGGTATCTAAGAACAAAATTCTCTACTTAGCACCTTCATAAACATAGCAAACCCAGAAAGCTCACCCTAAGATGCGTCCCTTCCGGATAGATACTTTTCATGACGCCATTTATCCTGAACGAAGGGAATTCCAAACGTCAGCTCAAGTTCAACTCTCCCAAACACCAAAAACTCACCTCGAATACTTAATCGCTCGATGCCCACCATCAACTAGACCAACCACCATTCAACCAAAACCTCACAAAAACAAACAAGTAAGACTATTCCGACGTACCGTTATACAAAGCAGAATTAGCGACCACAGCACCAGCAATAAGCACAACAAGCAACCCAGATCCTCCAAGAACACCTCCTGGTCCACCCCTCCTACTAGCCCTTTGGATTTGTTGGCTAAATTGTCGGAATGGGTCGCTCATGATGTCCTTAGCTAGTCGACTGGCTAACTTCGTAGAGACAGACCGTAGACACTGGCGGTTCAATCTGGCGCGTCTCGTGCCATCGCAAGGTATGATTACATAAACAAACTCGGGAGAAAAAAAATGAGATATCCGTATTTTCACTCAACTCTTCGAATTTTACTTGCCGGTTAGTCATAATATAGACTGTCCTTCTTGAAGCTCCTCACTCGAGACTATTTATGCAGAAAATGCGTCTTTGATTCTCGTTCCGAAGTCTGAACAAGACTCATCGCACCAAGTCACATTTCAAACGCTACAATCCCTTCAGCAAACAACTCCCAAGTTACAAAATTAAAAACCAGGATCTCCACACGTCCTATTCCACGTCGCATCTCCCCATTTCACACTTCGAATCTGCGCCGTAGCATCAACGAATGCATCCAGTTCGCAGCTACCCGTCCTCTTATCTGCCGGACAGATGGGAGCAAGCGAGAAGGGTACACCGTTCAGGAGTAGGCGGACTTTTGTTCTGCATAGGAAAGTTGGAAAGAGGAATATTAACTCGGTTCATATCGGGAATAATGGACGAGGGTAAGGATAGGAATACGGAGGAAAAGACTTACGAAGATTTCCCACAAGACCATTTCTCCCAAACCATCATCGCCGCAAACGGAACCTGGAATGACGTACGCCATTTGCGATTAGGGTTTGGGGGTCCAGTCACTGGGAAACTACCATCCCTTGGAATGCATTGACTTGTCAACTTGCGAAATAGCATTATAGAAGGGTAGAGGGAAAGGAAAGGATTGGACTCACTTGGCAAGACCTAACGCAGTAAGAGCGAGATCAATAGTCGTATCGTGCCCGAACTCTAGGTACGTCTTATTTGCGTTTGCGTTCGTTAACCTACTCGCAAATCATTCGATACTAGATAGGGAAGAACGAGAAGCGATGTCCCCTCTTACCGATCGACAAGGTTATTCACAAACAACGACCTTAGAGATGAGCACGATAAACACGATTAGAAACAAGTCAATGACCATCAATTTAATTGCCCACTGCTTACCCAAGAACAGGTCCCATGTTGTTCGGGAGACCATACCCAAAAGCACCTCGCATGAGCAAATCGAGTCTTCAGGGAAGTAACATCTCAAACAAAGCCTCCGCCTATTATACGATACCACTCACTCGTACTCGAAATGTCTGATTTCATTCGGTGTGAAAACATCACACCACGTCGTATTCCCGAACGCCGCAAGCTCATATGCACAAGCATACAGTGCTCCGTGTACCTAAAAAAAATGCGAGTTTGCTGGTCACACGTCGAAGAAAAATATCATCATGAGAGCATACATCATCATTCGACAACTCGACAGGTTTCAAAATCTTGTTTATGCGTTTCGTGATAGGAGTGAGGTATACGTTTCCCCATTCAACGGTGAGGTTTGCTCCAGAGTTGTAATCCCATTCTGGACAAGTGTCCATCGGAGTGACTACAGTGTAATTTCAAATCTCGGAGTCAGAAAGTTTTCAGACTACGAAGGTCGATGAAGAACGCACTGGAGGAGATGGTGATGTTATCCTCATCTATGAGCGACAAAGTCGATAGTTCAAACTGGTTCCTTCCGAAAAGTCCTGCGCGGAACCATTCGGCACACTCAACGACCTACGAGAAACGGGAGTAGTTGAATACGAGGTCCGCTTTCTGAAATATGAACGTACACGATCTTGGTTCCCAACCAAGAGATGTTCGAAGGGCATATCAGGGTACGTCAACCGAAATCTACAGACAAAAATATCAAGAATATCAGGATCAATATTCGCTTGAGAAAACCATTATACGTACTGAACACCACGATCAAAGCATTCCCTCCTCCCAACAGCTGTCAAATCATTCGCTCCAAGAACGTTACTCCACCTCTTTGTTCCTGATATAAACCTCCATTCTTCCGGTAAAGAACGTTTCTTTGCTGAAGAATCAAGAACGGCAGTGACGTTCGGAGCGTTGAGTTTGTCAGAAAGGCTTTGAGTAAGGACTACTTCTGTTGAGAGGGGTAGTCTGGAACCGTGTCTTTGCATCTATGGGTGTCATAAACGAAGTTAGGAGTATCAGATTAGAGTACTCGTTAGTAAAGGGAAAAATATGAGAAACATATTAACGGACGCACGAGCTGAACCTGAACCAACTCACACTCCTCTGGCATACCAGTTCCAAGTCCTGCAACAAGGCCCGGAGCGCGCCCAGGAGTAAAATAAGGCGACAAGTTCCCCAAACTTCTCCGTACATCGAATTTAGCCCAGGACGAGGAAGAAAAGGAAGAAAGGGAGGCTTGGACCTGGAGTACCACAGCAGGCAGCAGCACAAGGAGTTGGACTTTTAAGACCGACAGCATACTGACTGGTCTCCGAGAGAGAGTAGCCCGCGAAATACTCGATCTCTAACAACCAAACCGAGTATCCGCTCAAGCAGGATACCTGCACTAATGATCAACGAGGTTGGGGTACACCAAAAACCCTTCAGCGCCCAAAATCCAACTTTTATATCCTTTCTATAAATACCCAGACGTCAATCAATTCCGTATCAGATGTCGGTATTAAGGAAGTCCGAGTGCCTCAAAAGAAAAAAATCGACCATATGGCACATTCGAACGTTCGAACCCGAAGAGTTTGGAATTTGTATAATGTTTATTAGAGAAGGAGTGGTTTGTTTATTGGATACCTCTTCTGCATCGTCGCCGATGGAATGATAGTAGGTAGATAGAAAAGTTAGAAGTTAGAAGTCAAATACAAATTCATGGTCAACTTGGTTGATAACGCATGAGAATTTTCACGTGCATCATCTTATGCCGATCACTCGGAGATTGACTCAGATGTGGCTGGAGAGCAAACATGGCAATAAAAGTCAATTGAGCTTTCATTGGTGTACATACCAGCACACTAAACAACCCATTAGAAAAATAACAAAAACACGCAGAAGAAAAAAGAGGAAAACCTTTTTGAAGGAGATAACGAGAGCGAAAAAATAGTCAATAAGATTCAGCGGTGAAAGCAGACGCAAGCGCAAGGTGCAATGGAATGTTTTGTTGGGACATTAGGAATGAAGAAAATGAGGATGGGATGAACACTCTAATGACGTGCGAGAATGTGAAGGAAGTAAGGGTGTACTAGTATGCCAAGGTGAGAACGACGATAAGAAGAAACTGGTCAAAACGGAAAGTAAAGCAATCAGCACGATTCCAAATCCAATCAATAACACCTAGCCAGAGTCATGCAATATCTCTTCACCACTTCAATCAATAAAAACCAAACCACCAAGCCCTCTATATCCATCCAATTTTGATCTCCATCTCGATTTCAAGAATCGCGTATTTTCTCCAAGCAGGGTATCACGCATATGATAGTGCTCTACACAGCAAACCCAACTTCACCCCAATACGTGTGTTCGGCTTCACGTCGTACACGTACTTCATCAACGTACATCCTTAACCAAGCAATCATCTCTTTGCTGATTTGTGGGCAACGTGTTAAATCAACTGTACGGATCCTATCTGGACCTCCGCCATTTGCACCCGAACGCGTATTAGATAGGGTGGTACGGGTGGCGGATGATGATGATCGCTGTTGCTGTTGCTGCTGAGATGCAGCGTAACCACTCGCGCTACTACCTCCGGTGGTAGTGGCTCGTGAACGGGAACTCGAGGGACCTAAAAGTCGAGCACTTGCACTATCTGTGGCAGGCAAACGAGACTCGACAAGTGTTCGAAGTGCCTCCCACGAAAGTGCACTACATCCGTCGAAAGAAAGTGTATGGAGCAGAGGACAGATCCATTCGTTTAAATTATTATGCTGAGATGAGGGAGCTGAAAGACCCTGCGAAGTAATATGTTGGTTAATACTTGGTTTTGTGAAGAAGAATCATACAGGAGACTTACGTTGAGGAAACTCGCCGAGACATCTTCGACGTCCACTAGCTCTAGCGCGCGGAGCGTTGGTAGCCGTCGGAGGAGTCTAACGAGCTTTAACTCATTGAACAAACAGCTCTCAATTCGAAGCTCCTTCAGAGGCAACCCCGTCCTAAACTCCACCCCAATCCCCATCTCCCTATCATACATATTCATGCCATCCCGTATAGCCCATTCTGCGGGAAGCGAACAAGCTTGGCGCTTGAGATGTGTGAATACAGGGGTCAAGTTATCCAAGTACGCGAATTCCAACCGTTCGAGAGCTGGGAAAGACATATGAGCCAGTAAACCTGTCGTGCGGATTTGACCGGAGTAATAGAATGACGCGCTCTTGAGTCGCGGAAGGCGGACCATCTCACTTTCGCGCGGATATATGGCATGAGAATGTGCATGCGCATGACTATGCCCATGTCCGCTTGAGTGAGAATACGAATGCGACTGCGACGACTTGACCGACCCATCAAAATCAGGACACGCACAACTCTCGTTAGAGTTCCCCAAGTCACCATCAACGTCTGACATATTCCGCAAAGTCAAATCCTCAAGTCCCGGACAACCTCTTAAAACATCCACGAGTGTCCTCAGTCCTGGAGCAGCACCGTTCCAGAATCCACCGAGCCGCAGGACGGTGAGACCTTGTAAAAGAGGTCCACCCCATCCGGCATCGAATGAAGTCAACGCGCATTTGCGCAGACGCGGCGTGTGTCCGCCAAAGAGCTGTATGCCAGAGTCTTCGTCCATGAACGCATTTAGACTGAGTGGAGCCTGCCTACGCGAACGCGAGATTCCAATTGACGAATCCTGCATGACTTGATGGACCTGTACGGCTAACACTTCGAGCAAAGGTGCGGCATCTGTGCATTGAGAGATTGCTGCGGCTGCGTGAGCATGTGTCGGTACGGCTAGTCGGAATGACCGCCAACGCCAAATAGCAGGTGCGAGAAGATCCATCGCATGTACAACAGTCTCGATAATAGCTTTCCCGTGACTACCCTGACCGCCCCGTATAGGTGGTAAGGACGCTTCTGGATCCACCGTCGGACCGAATTGTATTGTGATATCCAGTGGGACGGCGCGTGACCGCGCAAGTTTACGACGCGCCTTCGGGAGGCTCACAGGACTGTCAATAATGATTTTGGACCAAAGAACAGGTGTGTTGAGAGCGATATCCGTCCATGTCTTGCATACGCGCATAAGAGTTGAGAGTAATACCGCGTCCTCCGCTTCCGCGCTATGCACTCCGATTTCAAAAATCGAACCAAGCAACTCCCGAGGAAGCCTATGTACCGGCGATTGCTGCCTCACCGCGTTCTCCAGTTTCGTCTCGAGTCTCTGCTTCTCGAACTCAAGACTTGCCATTTGCGACTCAAGTGAGCTGAGCGCTTCTCGCAAGCGTGGTATCGAATCCGCTTTATTGACAAGCGAGTTACTCCCTTTGTCATAGCATGCCTCGCTGCTTGCACCGCCGAAATTCTTCCTGTTCGTACTGTGTGAAGCGGCCGGATATGGATTAGGTCCCTGATGATTGATGGATTGCCGACGAGACCGGGAGCGTGAGGACGATGACGAAGAGGGTGGAGTCGTTGTTGGTGTGGACGTCGATGTCGTACTAGAAGTCTTGCGATGCAATTGCGGAGGTGATTCCTGACGATAGTAGTACGATGCGCTGGGACCATACCCTCTCGAGCTGCCTGAGCTACTACTCGTGCTACTGCTTTCACCCCTATGCATTGCGGGTGCCATCGGGACCTTTCTCTCTTTCTGCCTTTCCCTTACCCTTTCCTTCTCCCTCAGCTTCTCACGATCTCTCTCGCCGTCAATACTACTGTTGCTCTTCTCGGATCGATTGCTAGCCGCATCTGATGCACTCGAGCGCATACTGGGTACCTGTAACTGGAGGGGGATCGGCATGTGTGGCATAGCAGACGTGGACGCACGCGAGCGTAGTGGGGAGGAAGGGGAGGAGGGTCTAAAGTACATCGGTGGTATGATCCGCATGCTGCTTGCGTTCGTGGCTCCAGTGGCAGCGGTGGTAGCTGCGCCTGCGCTCATTGCCTCGTCGTGATATGCAGTGCTATACCGGAGCATGCGACAAACCGAGAGAGTACGCTTCAGCTGGTCGCTGGTTGTAGTCGCTACTTTGATACGTGTTCCACTGTCGCCTCGTAGGAGACAGAGCGTTAAGCGCGCAACAGGAGGGGGTGGTCGTATGCAAACTTCGACCCGCAAAGTGAGATTTATCTAGGAGTAGAAATAAGCAGGTAAGCTCAGATGGTTCAGATAGATGATGAAAGGCGAGCGTATTGGAGGAGGAAGAAGGGGAAAGGAGAAGGCTGACGTTGTGTTAGAGGGCGTGGCTGATGCTTTGCCTCGCGTATGTGGTCGGACAGGATGTCCGGAAACGAGTCCCAGCACGAGGCCGGGTCTTGCAACAGAAACAACAAGGCCTCGCTACAAAATAAATAATAAATAAATAAAAATAATTTCAGAAGAGAGAGAGAAAGTACAAAGCTCGAGGCGTGAATTACCTCACCTTACGGAAGAACGTTGATATTGTGTCGTCGAGACAGAAGACGAAAATCGGGAGTCCGATAGTGCTAGCGAGCGAGGACGTGGAGAAGATGGTGGGCAGTTGAGGGAAGAACTCGAAGGCATCTGTGCGCAGCTGTGTAGGTATACTTCTCGAGGAGAGGCATGGTTTGGTTGGCGGTACGACACGAGGCGTCGTGATTGAGGATTCTTGGGAGATGGTGAGCAACACGAGGCAGGTCTCCCTTGCCTCGCTGGTAGACACGAGGACATCCTCCCCTTGCCTCGAGTCAATTCTTTTTGTCGCTCTTTTTCTCTTTATCCTCCCCTCTTCATTCCCATTGTAATGCAGACGTTAATCAGGAGTATTAGTACATGAGATGAGCATTAATATGGTAGCATCAAAGGGGGAAGGTGGCTACAAGCAACGACAAACAACTGCTCAACTGTCCGCGGTAATACAACTTATCGATCACCACGTTCCACACCACATTACTTCTACAATACATCTCATCTATTCCGTCCCCGCAACATCAATATACCTCGCATCTGTCCGTCGGAAATAAAAGAATTGACAAAGAACCTGCAAATCGGCGCATTCATAAACACACGTACTCTGAACTAAACTTTATCATGTACTCACAAACACGTCCAGGAATACAGTCAAGCCGCTTCCTGCAAAGCACCGCCCAGAATTAACACATGCGCAGATTATTCATCAGTAAAAGGGCCTTCTTTACCCGTGCATCTAGAACAGGGAAAGAAAAGGGCAAGGGTAAAGCGGAGACGTACCAGCAAGCCAAGAGGCATTCGCAATAAGATGCCGGGGCTCCATTGAGTCGGTGCATATGGACAGCACATACGTGACGTTCCCTACAATCGAGAACAAGAACAGCGCCAACGACAACCCTTCGCACCGCGTTTTGAAGTTCTTGACTGTATGAGATGATGCCCGAGTCCGTTTCACCGCATGTTATCAAGGTTTCGGCATGAAGTGCAAAGTTATTTCGAAAGAGAGTTTCGAAAAGAGGATTCCGAGAAGAGCCAAAGATGAATGAAGTAGACGTGGAATCCAGAGTTAATCCTCTACCTGTGAGAAAGGGAAAGAATACGTACAGATTTGAGGTATCCGCGAGCCGACTGGAACCCAGGAGAAAAACCCTCACGTCAGTACTTCGGAATCAGAAAGGACACGATAGGACAGGCTCAAGAATCTTCTACACAATCAGGTCCGTTCGTTGCGGGAATACCTGCCGCGAGCAGGCACTGTATTACATCAACAGGAAGAAATATTAGGCACTCACGATACAAGACGGCACTCGCCCACCCAATCAATTGACTTTTCCACTCAATGATGTCCTTCTCCCTTTCACGGTCGTCATCTTCCCGTCCGTGGCCAGGACTAGATCCTTCATCCCCACCTCGTTGCCTACTGATGAACCACGCCGCCAGTCCTACCGCGATAACGAATAAAATTAGGAGAATGTAGTGGAGCACCGCTCTCACAACGCTTTCCTTCTTTTCCTTGGCTTCTCCGTTTATTTTGGGTGATGAGACACCGTTCGCCCGAGAGTTAGGCTGCTGAGGTTGCGAAGGTCGGACACCGAGGAGCGGTGCCTGCTCGCCGTTTTCTGTTTGTGGACTGACTCGTGGTGGCACGGGAGTCGAGACTCCGCGACTACGATAACTACGCTTCCAGCGGTAGTAGTATATCTGACTCAGGAGGATCGTGTCACATAGTGCATACTGAAACAGCCGCGCATTTCTCAGCTCATGGTGCAAGAGCCGTGTCGAAAGGACGCACGTATATGCCAAGTATGATGACTGTAAACTGTAGGTACGTGCACATTTAAATCAACTTTCCTTGTTTCTTGCCCGCATTGAGACCTACCTGTAGTCGGGCCATAAATGCACCTGCAGTATTACAATCTAGCATCAATTCTAAATAAAGCTAACAAAATTCAGAGAAACGCACCGAGGACGTTACACAAATCGCCCGTGAGCCATATTATGACAAAAGCGATGCTAAGACCTTCCCCGGACTGAAGCTGGTAATTCTCTATTATCTGAGGAGAGAACACAACTAGCCTGATGTGTCGTTTTCGTATTACGTTTCAAATTTCAGAGTCGCAGATAAAGGGACAATACCCGTGAAGTCGCAAAGTGGCATTAAAGCATAACGAGTTAGATAACAAAGAGGAGCTCGTTAGGAGTTCCCGGTGCTTACCAGCATGCTATGGACACCCATCCAAACTTCAAACCCGACGAACATCAGCCAGTCAGCCTTGGCTCCTATCCCGACCGCAATACCATAATAATTTACGCACAGCACTGCTCAAGCTTTCGCTTCCCATCTCTCAAACTATCTTTCTTTTGTGTTATAATAAGTAGTAATCTGAAGTCTTGTCGTACGCGCCCCTGCTTCCCGTCAGCATAAGCTGAAATTTTTATCGGGCACAGTGGGAGTAGAGAGGTAAAAGTCGGGTTGGTAGCGTCGGGGACACGGCAATATCCGAATCTGGTTTGCTTCAGGTCTCGTGACTATATGCTGACTAATTTCACTTTCAATTTGCAGTGATTCAATTCCTTCCTGCCTTCCGCAATATACCGGACGACTTCATGGCCACAGTTGCTTATCATATTCACTCTAGCTATAATCCAGAGGAAGATAGGGAACGTCTTGAACTAGAGACAGGGCAACTTGAGACCGATGCTATAGCTGACACGACTATCCAAGAACCGGAAGAGGACCCATGGCTTACGGAAAAACCGTTTGGAACAAGCTCGCGGGTCTTGCGACCGCCCAAGTTTATTCCTGCTACCATAGACTATAACGATTGGGGCTCCGAAAGCGGTTCGCTAGACACTTCTCCAGAGAAGGGAGAGAAGAAAGCGGAAGTGGTGGAGAATGTTTCGGGCTGGTATAGATCGCTAGCAAGGAAGACACCTAGTGGGACGCCGAGGAGCAATACTCCTGCTCCCAGGGTCCAAACTCCTCCATTGAAGGAGGAGGATCCACCCTCATCTAGGAAGAATGCTTTCAAGAAGGATAAAAACAGTTGGTTTATCGCTCGCGCGCTCGAAGCATCGGCATTCCCGTCAACAAGTACCCTAGGTTCTCCCGGTACCTTCTTTGAGCCATCATCCGCTCCAACTCCACAGCGAATACAGACACTAGCAGACATCCTTGCACGCGACCCCCCGCCATTACCAACAGAGGAGAAGTACAAGCCTCCCGTATGGCTTGCAATCGGTCCAGGCAATAAGGGTTTTGATATGATGCAAAGGAGCGGATGGGAGGAAGGTGAAGCGCTTGGGAAGGCTTCAAGAAATCGAAGCGGGCTGGTTCATAGGGGGAAAGGGAAAGAGAAAGCGGTTGAAGAAGCCCAGAGTACTGCACGCGTAAAGAAGGAAGTGATTGATATCACTTCTATCGACCATGAGATAGTCGACCTCACATTATCCGACGATGACGAGGACGAAAATTCCAAAGACGTCTTCTCCCATCCACCAAGTCCACCACCTACAGACTTCTCTTTCGAAAACTCAACAGAACATGGAACATCTCACACAGACCTTGACCATGCCCCAACCGCACTTCTAACGCCACTCCCCACCATCCTCAAATCTGATCGTCTTGGCATCGGTCTCAAGGCGAAGACCACCGGTTCGGGGATCTATCGTGCCCCCATCAAACGCATAACACATTCACAAGCGGCTTTGGAAGCCCATGCGCGTGAGGCTGAGGAGAGAAGGAGAGTGAAGAAACTTGTCGGGAGAGGACGAAGAGGATTTGAGAAGGTGAATAAGAGGGAAGAAGAGAGGAGAAGGTCTTTGTTAGCATATTTGAATACTTGATCCGTCTGGTATATTTCTCTTTCTGTCGCTTTCTTTTGATTCTGGATTTTCATTGATATACCTCTATGTATCTATTATCGGCGCATTTGCTTGAGTAGACTTTTCTCTGGACACACCACACCTCCTTTAGAACGCTGAAAGATGTCATGAGCTGGTTTTTATGCACAAAGGGTTCCTTCGAACTTACCCGACCCTCTAGCACGAAATACTAACTGAATTATCGTTGGAGATTGGTTTTGTATCAAGTGCCCATTCCTTTTGTTCGATCTTTGACGACACTTGCATACTTTGCCACTGGTGCTTTCCTTCTTTATGTCCTTCCCTTCACTATCCCCCTTCCGGAAAAGTGATCTGGACTCATAACCACATGCAATATCTTGGTAATTTCAACAACCACCTCGCTATCCCGTTTGCCCTTTGACACCGGACGCAGGTTTAGCTTATGATGATGCTTGTAATCTGATGCCATGCACGTTTCTCCGATAATCAAGACTCGTAATGAGCTGGCTCCAATAGACTGGAACATGCTGCTAATTTCTATTAACTGCTCTGAGGTTGGGAGGTAATAAAGACATCCGGAGTCGTCTTTGATTTATAATCATAGCATCCAACTTAAGCGCTGTCCATGTCCTGATTTAATGTGACGCTGAATGTCATGAATTCGGAGGAGAATTACCATTCAAGGATAGCCCCGAACATACTTTAGACTCCGACGTGACAAAAATACGCGTTTGACTCACGTGCAGCCCCACCCTACTATCGTCTTTGTCTGCCACTGATGGTGCTTTGATTCGGTCAACACCCATTCGTTAACAGCGCCGTGCGCGCAATCAACATCTAAAGAAGCACGACATTCTGGGATACAACGCATCGCCCTGTGAGAAGAGGCGGCAGGAACTCGCCTATGTATGGACCAGTGAAGTCTCGGCGTGCTGCTTCCTGCCTTATCCGGCGGCGTTATATTAGCTGTACTTATATGTGTTAAAACCACGACTAAGACGCATCTTTCTTCTCCACAACGACCACACGGCACTCCTCTTCTACTCACCTTGAACATGAGGCGAATGCTCAGCACTGGCGGGGCATCGACGAGCTCAACCCGAGTTGGCACCGATGACTCGAACTGCTGGACATCGGAAACTCTCAGTGTAGCCTCATCAGCGACTTTCAAAGTAGGCAACAACAACTTCGATACAAGCTTTAAGCGAGCTTCAATTTCATCATTTGCGTCCGCGTCGTCAACAGAGACGATCCGACCTCGGGCGCTCGTCCGGCGGCGATCGAGTATCCGAGAGGTGCTAACCAAGTCGTTCACCTTCCTTAGCGTCCTCCCCCGCATCTCCTCTGCTCGTAGTGAGCTTGCCGTCGCTCGGAGAAGCTCTGTACCTGTCCCACTCTACGGCCAGAAGCGGGTTCTCAACGATCTACTGGATGTGACTCGGTACGGCTTTCACTACCCGTGTGACCGTTGAACCGCCACTCTGATCATGTCCGGCGTCTTCCGCTTAAATTAACTCCAGAGATGAGCTCCCGCTGCAGATGCGGAAATCGGCACTCAGACTCATTCGATATTCGTTCGGCCACCTCGTGCGAGATATCTTTCCGGAACCGGTAAGCGGGGAAAGCACCCTGATAAACCTCACTACACTCAACGCCCGTTTAGGTTCGTCAGCAGCTCCTGAAAACCCTGCAAGAGTTGTGCAAGTGAGCGTGTAACCTCATGGCTATTGCGTCTTGATGGCTAAACGGGTGTGTACAGTGAAGGGCTTCCCTATGAACTCCGCAAGGAAGGTCTTCTTCAATTCAATTATTTGGTTGGAGCCGGAGCTAGTCTGGGCAGAAAGGTCAGCTTCTAGTCAATTCCGTTTTGCCAGATCCAGTTCTCAGATGCGAATAGAATTTCGCCTTGGAGTACGAAGATTGTCGAATCATCTTACATGCACTCAGGTAAGTATTGCTTTGTTCTTCATCGCTTTGTCGTCAACATCATCCCAGTGCATCCACCCTGGTCCCACTAAAGCTGGCTTCATGCGCCTACCTATGGCTATCTTACAAGATGTTCATCGAGCATTCGTTCAATCCCGTCTCTGTGGTACGCACTCCCTACCTGCTCTCATGTCTCAGCGACAATAAGCCAATGCGTTCGACGGCAGGTTGATTTTAGAGATATCTGTATCCTCCTTGTGGATCTCACTAGGTGGGCATCAGTCTCGCCTTTCTACAATAATCGAGATAATAACCCGCAAACCCCTAGGCACCCCTTGCCCATAGATACTAGACGAGATGCCTTGGACTGGCTATGGCGCTTCGAATACTTACAAGCCTCTGATCTACCGGATGTAAGCTGTGCTTTCTTTCAAGGCATCCAGTCGATATGTGTTAAAACATCGGAAACAGAATCTGAGACATTCAGTAGGAGTAAACATATTGGAGATCAGTGGATACACTGAAGCAAATGGTTTCCTCTTGTACCAGTGAGTTTCAGCTGTATATCGATATGTATCAGTATTGACAGTATCCCCAGACATGCAGATTCCGAAAATGAACTTCTCGCTGGACTGCGACGACTCTGGTGGTTCAGTACTCTGAGATCATGGAAGATGGACATGGAGCACGAGAAGGTGAGGGAGCGATCAGATACAAGGAACCGATTAAGGACAATACTAACGGATATCATAAACAGAAAAGGTTGCTAAAAGTTGGAACCGATCTTCTCAGTATCACGGAGTGAGCTCTAATCTACGCAAACAAATCCATGCTAACATTCATTGCAGTATCTCTCGATCGCATGAAATTCGTAAACAAGGCTACGAGTTAATCGCTCTCTTCTCCAACCTCTCACTCTGGAGGGACATGTATGACGATGTCCGTGTCCACACTTCCTATTCTCTTTCCATCAGCTTATATTACTATGTAGTGCACGTGGAAGATGGTATCCAACGAATTTGCAGACTTCTGCTTGTGCGTACAATTCCATTATTTCCCCACACAGATGCACTAATTCTTGAATCAATGTTAGGCGAGACAACGACCGGGTAGATAAGGAAGCCATTAAGCGCCGAGTCGAAGTGCTCCTTGCCAGATCGACCAGGGATGAATCAGCTCCCAATGCTTTGACTCTTCGCAAGGACATACAAGCTGCTAGGCGTGTGCCTGGCACGGTTATCAAATACAGCGAGATTACCGCTGCGAAGAAGGCGGTCATGTGAGTTTCTAATGATTCATCGTGGTTCAAGTCAACCAGCTGATGCGGTATTTTCAACTCGACAGCCAATATTGTGGTCTGGGCACTACGGTGGAGGCGTTACTAGAAAATCTCCATGTGTTCATCTTCCCTGGAGAATCTCTACTCATACAGGTTTGTCGTCCGACCGTTGTTCCATAAACGTACCAAAGAAACTTTACAACTCTTCAGAAAGACCAACAGGCAATCCTATTTGATCGAATCTGCAACTATTCAAAGTAAGCGTGACTCGCAAGCAAGGGTGTAATGCTACCTACTAAGTATCTCTTTTTCAGGTTCCACGCAACCAGGCTCATTGCAACACAGGCGATGTTCGCACTCTTAACGATGCAAGAATGGCTCTCCGGGATAACGTTTGCCAAAGTACGTCTTACAAAGCTACCCCGTCTAGGCATAGCTGATTGAATTGCTTCTGTTTAGGGGCCTCCTATGTAACAAAAAATAATCTCGTCTCTGTTTCTTCACTCGGCCCCAGTGTTCTGAGATTCGCTAAACTTGAGCGTTTGGGGTCGAGCATTGGAATTTCGTATTGGTATTGTGCTATGCTTTGGACATGGACTCTCGTAGCCTGTCATGTGAGGAAGAAAAGGTTTCTGTGTATTTGTACTAGGATATTGGCGTCTCATATACAAACTATCGTGCTACATTGTTTGATGAATAGAGAGCGAGCAAGGGAATTAGTCAACACTCTCGCGCCAAGGGACAAACATCGTACTTCACATCGAGGAACTTGCGGTTCTAACCATGCGAAGCTTGTCATTACCGCAGACCTCGCTGTAAAGAGTATCCGGGAAGCAAGCAAGCTCGTATAATACCCGAAACCTACAGCTTGCCTCTTCCTTTCGCCCAGCGGGGTAATGGTGAAGTAGGTTACAAATCAAGTGTTGTAATGAGCTTTTTGATTGCATCTTCGTTCATACCTCCTCCATCGGGGTCGACAGCTTCGATACAACGTACGACCGCAATAGTATGTTTTGGCGATTTGCAATTTATCCACACACGACCGTTCATCCCTACAGCCGTTTCTAAAGGGAACATAGACCCTAAGAGAGGGAGTAAGTAGTACTTGGGATCGAGTAACCTAGATGGGTAGGGGGAAAGTAACCGGAAGTGAAACAAGATCTCAGTTCGAGTTAGCGCAAATGCATCGGTAGAGATGAGACTCACGAGCGACACATTCCGAGACTACATCGTACAAGGAACCCTCCTTTAAGCTCGCCAAAACCCTCAGATTTTCGAGTTTGAGCATCAAAACACTCAAGTTCCGGATCCATGTCTTTATGAGCCAACGACACTCGTGCATATACCAAAGAATTTATCTGCAATATTCTCGAGTTGTTAGTGTAAATTGATTGATAAAACAATGACTATGGTGAACCTTGAGATTTGGTCTATTCCGTTTCGTCGCGCCTTCAAATGCATATCCGTCTAGAGTGGCGAAGTGTGCACCTCCGATATCCACACGCCAGCCTTCGCCTACTCTTCCAACAACAGCACCTACGACATATTCCTGAGGTGCTGGGATATACTGGAACAAATGTATATCAGGAATGTCAAGGAAAAGGAAAAACGGATCTCATACACGACGCGAATTACTCTCGATCCACCAATTGCTGCCATTCGTCGAGTGCTTTAACAGACCCGCCCGTGTAGAGATGACGCTAGGCTCTCCTGCTTTGTCTGACACGATGCGAAGACCGGGACCAAGTTTCAAATTGGCATGCTTTGCGTCTACGACGAGTTCGCCAGGAAGAGTGGTGGTCATTAGAAAGGTTGGACGGGACTTGCCGAAGGCTTGCAGTACAGGTCCAATAGTACATATTGTACCAAGTCCTCACTTCTATCCCTCATGTGTCCCTTATCTGCGTAATTCTGGTCTCGTTCAAATTCTCCAGCAAATGTCTGATCGCTTTGGCCTCAGCGGATGAATGGTGGAGAGAGTAGGCGAGACTCTTCCGATGTCTATTCTTGGCGTCATCAATCCTCAAGGTACCATCCTTCTACAGTAACTACTTGCATACTCACTTACAGAGGTGAGGCTCAGAGATTCTGAATTGGATTTACTTCTATGCAAAAAGCTACTCGCGCGATCTCAGTTGCCTCTCCTACGGGCTTGTCTGTTTCCAAACTTGTTCCATCGCCTGCAAAGAGGTTTAAATATCCCATCTTCACGATGGGTATTGCTTCAAAGACGAGAATATCCCCCATTCCAATGCAGCTTCCCCCACAAGTTCGATGGTAATAATGCCTGCCTACTGGCCTTTTGCAGCTGCGGCTGTCGCATTCGTACCGAAGTAAGTATTGCGTTTCCCGGTAACCTGCTCAAACTTGTGGAGGTCGTCCTGGTCTACTTGCAAAAATATTCGTCGCATAGGTTCGGAAAATTTCCTTCCGGCTTCTTTTAGGTATACCTTGACTCATCTCCTTCCTCTCTGGTCCAACTAGACACCTCTTTCGCGGTCCTTCAACGCAATGCTTTCGCCGGCTCTGTGTAGATTGTTTCCCGCTGGCGTTTCGAATAATGGCCGGCTCACAGTCCATTGTGTGGTGCAATGGCACGCAATACTCGCTTACTCCAGCATATAAGAGCTGCATTATGAGTAGGATGCTCCTTGTTCTGTTCTGTTGTGCTCTATTCTCTTCAAAGGGAAGATATCCTGCGATCCGCTAATTCACGTCTCTTAGAACCTCAGCCACGAATTTAGCTACTTTACACTACTAAGATGCTACTGAAGCACCTCATCTCTAGAGCTCTTTTTCTGTCTTCTGTGTCCTATCTGACAATGGTGGCCGGCGCTCCTAAGCAGCCGGAGCCTGAAGCCGAGGAGCCATCTGCTACCTCCCCCGAGGGTCCGGAATGCACTTGCGGCAATCCAGGCCCCTCTGATAGTGCCTCTCCCCCCTCTCCTAGCGGAGGTGGAGGCGGAGGAGGCGCTTCTGCACCACATGTAAGAACCGTTCATGCTGTGTTGTGCGTGTACTGAATAGATGTTCCCAGTTCGTTATTTATGGAGATATGTGGGTGGATGGTCACCTTACCGGTGCTCCAAAGGTGTCAGAAATCGAGGTTGGTCTGACTCTTGTTCGAATGTTCGTGCTCTAATTGCTCCTTCGTCTTAGGGATATAACGTTTTGTCAGTCTGACATTTCCACATCCGTTTGCCCGAACTCATATATAGATGAAACAGCGCTTTGGCCTTTCTTTTGAGCGATGGGCCTTATGACCAGGCTGCGCAATGGGCTGGTTTAGATGACAGTAAGAGGAAAGAAATCAAGGGCCAATATAAGGAAGCAGGTATCAAGCTGATCGTTTCTGCATTTGGTGCAACAGACCATCCCACAACTGCCGGTGAAGACCCAAAAGAATTGGCTGGGAAAATGGCAGATTGGGTGATTCAGAATGACCTTGATGGGATCGATGTAGATTATGAAGATATGGATGCCATGAACTTGGCTAATGGTAAGGCCGAAGAGTGGTTATCTGTTTTCACGAAGTCTCTCCGCGAGAAACTTCCTCAGGGTGAATATATCATAACTCACGCTCGTAAGTCTTATTTCCTATACGCTATTCGCGATACTGAAGGTTTCATAGCTGTTGCTCCTTGGTTCAATGCCGGGTCTTACCAGAGCGGTGCTTATGCGGCAGTGCATAAGAATGTAGGGGACATGATCGACTGGGTGAGTACATCAGCATCGCAAACAAGCATATCACTTACACCGAGTCACTGTCTAGTATAACATCCAGTTCTACAACCGTACGTCAAAGATCCTATCCTTTCCTAATTGAACCCGTCTGATGAATTTCCGCAGAGAACGACTACGATGATTGTGATACTCTCCTGGGAAAATCGAAAACCAAGACGTCAATCTTTGAGATTATAGATTCTGGAGTTGACCAGAGTAAAGTCGTCCTCGGCAAGCCGGGTACTGCAGCTGACGCGACAAACGGATTTGTCGAGCCAAGCAGACTCGCCAAATGCGTCTCGCAAGCGAAAGAGAAGGGCTGGAATGCAGGAGTAATGGTCTGGCAGGTCTGAATACTTTTGTTTTCTTCTCCTCAGATAATAAGTTGCTGATTGCTTTCTTAGTATCCTAATGCTGGTTCAGACTGGATCAAGACCGTTCGTGGTGACGCATTTCCGTTAGGTGAATAGACACACTTTTTGTGACGGATTATCATTATTTCTAGCTGGTTAGATACTGCGTTGTTTTGCATATATACATAGTATGGTACATACTTCACTAGATGTGTTAGATTTGCAATTTTTTGATCCAATTCCTCCTTGCAATATATGCGTGGTCTTGTTATGCTTGATTTGGAAAGATCTATGCACGTGCGCTGAGAAGAAACACGTGCCACGACGCCACTCCGTAAGTCCGTTGCCCCAATCACTTTTGTTTTTTTGCGACACCGAAAAACCGTCTGCAAGCATAAATCCTCTACAATTACGGATATCACCAACTCTCATGCTTATAATCTATGCATAGCTACAAGTTGCATCGTGATGCGCTCACTTTCTCTTCCTATTCCTGTCGCAGTATTTATTCGCAGGCTGTTCAATGTCTTTTCGTCGATTACGATCTCGAACCAGTATTTGTTGGCGCGAAAGAGCGAGGCGGCTACATTGATTGATGAGAGGGTGAATGACGATGAGAAAGAGGGTGAAAATACGACTTCGATGAGGTCCGAGGTGCTGATGGCGCGCATGGACACTGGTGCGTTGTCATTCCGGGCTTGCAATGACTATGCCATAATACACTGTAGGCTCAACCTCGTATATGCATTGGGGGCGATTAAGACCGTGGCCATGGAACAACCCAAAAAAGCCAGATACATCTCGTGGAACACATACTGCACCTATCGATGAAGAGAATGCTCGGAATCATCTCAACGAGAAGTCCATGCCTCCAGATCCATTACCATCAACACCCAACCACCGCCCGCCTCGCACAAACTCAGATGCACCATTATCACCGATATACTCCGTCATGAACAATCCGATGCTCTTTAGCCCGGTCCGCGCACCACGAAACCCGATCGTACTGTGCCATGGTGAGTGCTTCGTCTACTATGAATACTAATCTAAACTAAAGTTGCCTGCATGCAGGACTTTACGGATATGACGTAAGAGGACCATCTTACCTTCCTATGTTTCAGCTGCATTATTGGGCCAACGTGCTGAAAGTGCTAAAGAAGAAGCTCCATGCCGAGGTCATTGTGACTGGGGTACCAGGGTATGGTTCATCCCAATGTCGAGAGTCTGGCGTCCGTTGACTTTGCGATAGCACTGGGTCAATTGAGTCACGCGCTGAACGTTTACATGGGTATTTGCGTGAGAAGGCGGCAGGTCGGGATATCAACTTCATGGCACATTCCATGGGTGGATTGGATTGTCGACACCTGATCACACACGTGAAACCGAAGGAGTACAATCCGTTATCCTTGATGACGATCTGCACTCCGCATCGTGGTAGTCCCTTCATGGACTGGTGCAAGGTTTGTGTAATTTCTTCTGTTCAAAGAGAATCACTCAAAGTTCAGTCGTAGGAGAACATCGGTATCGGCAAGCTCTGGCAGCAAGCTAAGGAAGCCTCCGAGAAGACATCGAAAGCTCCTGGCTCCTCCTCATCATTCTCATTGTTAGCCCTCCCATCTTCCCTTACCGCTTACGTACTTTCAGTCCTCGATTCACCTGCTTACGCCAACCTAACAACACATTACCTCCAAGACGTCTTCAATCCAGCAACGCCCGACGATCCGCGTGTGCGCTACTACAGTGTCGCAGCGCGAACGGATAGCATGAGTGTGCTCCATCCATTGTGGTTGCCAAAAACCGTGTTAGATGGTTCTGAAGCTCGGGAACGCAATGGTCATCCACACCCAGAAGAAGTAGACTGGGGGAATGACGGACTTGTAACTGTGCGCAGCGCCAAATGGGGAGAGTTCCTTGGGACAATGGAGGGATGCGATCATTGGGACGTACGGGGAGGTGGCGGGTTAGGACCAGATAGCGAGTGGAGTGTCGACATTGCTATTCCGAACGCGTTGAAGAACAGCTTGTCGGAACCATTCTCGCTTGTGAATAGTATTAATTGGAAACGATTCGCGGCGTGGGCCAGAGAGGAAGAGGAACGCGAGAAGAATGAATCGAAGGTCAAATCCGAGACTTCCAAATCAGTGAGCTCTGAGAGTGTCAATAGGTCAATTGTTGAGGCGCAAACTTCGAAGCTGCCGGATAGCGTTCAGAGACCATCACCTGCCGGCTCGAGACCATCCGAAGCAGAGGAGGACGCAGCACTAAAGTCGTCGACAGACAAGCTCTCAGCAGTATTCGACTGGGTCTCGAATCAAGTCGCTTCCTCTCGAAAGCCTTCGGATTCCTCAAAATCTTCATCTCAGCGTCCTATAACCGAGCGGGATAGGAAAGCAGAAGAGGAACGGGTGCGCGTGAAGAAAGCGAGTGAAACCGGGGACGAGCGGTTGAAGTTTGATCTGGAGCGATTTTATGTCGCTCTGTGTCGGAAACTGTACGATGATGGGTTTTAGGTATTTAACGCTGCGCGGCCGTTGTTTCTGCATTAGAACTGTATTTTTGTTTACTCTATTGCATTGCTTTGTTGATCAACATTTCTCATTTCTCATTAATGGTAAAAATCGCTCCTGTGAGAACCGTGAGAACCGTGAGAACTGTTCACTATATCTGTACATGTCGCAAAATATTATTAGCGCCGATTCACTACATGTTTAGATTTCCGAACGAACGAACGTAAAGTCGAAACGCGCAGACCGGGATACTCTATCACACTCACTCATTCTTCGCACGATGGAAAGGATGAAGGCTCTTAAAGATGACTTCGAGCTCGGATTGCTCAACAAAGTCGGTCATGCTAACTTCTGCATGAGATGTTTAAGCGGATTACCTGGTACGATGTCTGAAGCGGATCCTTCACGGTAAGTCTATTCTATCCACTTCGAGTTCGGGTTCGTTACAAGTTGTTGATATCTCCTTTTGCTTTGGGTATGGGTTGATTACACTTCGCGATGATGGACGATACGACTTGCGACCTGTATTCGTGCTCGCGTGGTGCTCAGCGTCGCGATAGGCTTCTATTGCCTCGGTGCACTCGATATCCTCGGTCAACTCGAGACAAAAGTCAACGAAACAGATCGAGAAGCATGGCGCGCGTGGATCTGGGCTCAACAAGTCCAAAACGCAACAAAAACAAAGCACTGGGAAGGGACACATCCGAGTTCGGCACAGAAGGAGTGAGTTGATGATAAGTTTAGATGAGGAGTATTGTGATGATGGATTTGTAAAGTGTAGGCCTGGAAACGTCGAGAGATGTTGGTGATTTTGGAGAATGTATTGGAGGATTTCGACCCGGACCTTTCATGTCTGTTGGGTTCGGTATCGACGACCAGACAGGATCGGATACGGCGTCGGTTGTCCAGGAGGTGAGCTAACACGCATATATCCACCTTACCCACTCGTGTAGCTCCTGCCACCCATCCTGCATCGAACTCCACCCTGTCTTGTTGAACAATACATGAACGTGATTGAATTTTAGGCTAACACACATACATCCAGGGAAACAATAATGCTGCCACAGAAGCGGACCCACCTCATTTAATCATGACATACACCTCTCTCCTATCACTGGCTATCCTACGAGACGACTTCAGGAATCTCGACAGGGAGGGCTTGATAAACCTTCTCCGCTCAACACAAAAATCAGACGGGAGGTACGTCTCCGCTTCATCCCCTCTCTCATGACCCTTCTCATCTCACATCTCATAAATTAATATACACGCAATGTAATAAAACGCACTCTAATCGGCACTCGGCACACAGCTTCACGGCCTTCCCAGGGCAAGGTGAATCAGATATCCGGATGGTCTACACCGCGTTTGCGATCAGTGCGATGCTGAATGATTGGCGTGGCGTAGATGTTCCTCGCGCTATTGCATTTACAAAGCGGTGTATGAGTTATGAAGGCGGTTTCGGACAGGTACCAGGGAATGAGGCACAGGGTGAGTTCAAAACCCCTTTCGTATTCCCTTCAGGGTGTTATCTGCATGCAAGTTTGGTTTACTTATCCGCCTATCGTGTTTTGTCCACGCGGAATTGGTGAGGGCCTACCCTCCCCTATCAGGCTTTCCTTACTCTGTGATGGTCTACCCTTGCCCCTATTTAGACCGTCCCAAAGAACCTCATTAGCTTTTAGACATTGAAGGTTCCATTGACGTCGATGTCGATCACCAGCCTTTTCAATTTTTTCCCACCCGTTCACATAGATACATTCAATCTATTATCACTTCGCGCCGCGCACTTCCATATGCTAACGCTCATTTAATTCCTTAGGTGGCTCATCCTACTGTGCTCTGGCAACGCTCGCACTCGCACCAGAGAAATATCGAGCGGAAGTACAACTCACTACTCAAGAACGCAAAAGGCTAGAAAGATGGCTACTCCAAAGACAGAAACCTCGTCAAGTCTACATCAGCTACGAGGAAGAAGAAGATGAAGAAGATATATCCATTTTAGCTCCCCAACTAGCCCAGATTCAGATTTCAAGTCAAGGTCGAATCGACACAAATGAGGGTGAGAGTAAGGAGGTGAAGAATGAGAAGAAGGTAAGGGTGAAAGAGATTGTTGAAGAGGAAGGTGGAGGGTTTGGTGGGAGGACTGAGAAAGCTGAAGATGCGTGTTATAGTTTTTGGTGTGGAGCTGCGTTGAGGATTTTACGTTCTGGTGCCGTTGGAGGAAGAGATCGGTTTCGTTCATCCCAATCAACACCAACCCAGGCAAACAGTTCTCCATACTCGGTAATCGCATCGTCCTCTATATCTGCACCCGAAGCCGAAGCCGAAGCCGGAAACGATAACTTCGATGATTTCCTACAACAACAACGAACTAGGCGAGAAGACAGTTTTCACAACACATCGGAAGAAGAGGAAGAGGAGATTATAGACCGACTTACACATGCTCGTTTTATCTCTCGATGTCAATTCCGTCTTGGAGGATTAGGAAAGTCTCCGGGTGCACATCCAGATCCGTATCATACATATCTTGCGTTAGCGGGATTAGCGCTATACCCTCCTCCTTCTTATCACACCTCACCTTCTTATCTTCGTCATGACAATTATCCTCTCCCTCATTCTCCCTCTCGAGCCCAAACCAATTCCACCGCCACCGCCACCTCCAACCCAGCCGAAAACGAAAACACCACACCCAATCCACAACCACTACCAGTCTCAGACCAAGAACCAACCCCAGTCCAACTCCTCCAAGAAATCAAATCGGAGAAGAAGAGGAAAGAGAGGGATACTTGGAGATTGAAAAGACTTGATGCTTTGATTAATGCTACGGAGGAGACTTCTCGTTGGGTTAGGGAGAAGTTACCGAATCTTGAGTGAGGAGGAGGAGCGAGATTGGATAGGGTACCTCGCGTTGAGGCTTTCGTTCTATAAGTTACATTGGCATTCAATCTAGAGCTTTCTTTGACATTTGGATAAGTAGGTACATAAATGAACTTTTGTAGCTTCTGTATGATTATCCGTGTGTGTACAATATCAATCTAGGACACCACACATAGATGGCATTTCACTGCAGAGGGAACTCATTCAGCTAACAGAGCGGATGCCAATACTAGTGACGAAGACAACCAACTAACGAATGATCAGATATACAACAACAGTATTCTCGATCAAATTTCGTTCGGGCTCAAGCACTGTAGGTACAAAATATACGTTGGAAGCAGACCAGGCGCAGTAGTACTATTGCATTACAGCATCGCGGTATTCATATTGTGGAGAGGAACCTTAATAAAGCATACTTCAATATTAATATCGGCTTAAACAAACACAGGATGAAAACTATACTATAAATATCACGGCAGGTCATAAATAAACGTAATAAATATAACGAACGAAAGAGATAGACAGAGAAGGAGAAGGACAAAAGTCGCAGTAATACCGGTGGTTGCACCATACTTACCCCCCACAGTACAGCATTAGAAGGAAGTGATATTCAGACGTACAACCATCCGAATGTATTTGCAGCATCGTTGGTATTGTATCCGGTCTTCATCGGAGAGCGTGCGTGGACGTGGGCGTCGGCGCAATTGAATGAGATGGGAGGAATTCTTTCTACTTCCCCAGACGAGACATTCTTGTCTCGTCTTGAAAGCGATGAATGAGCACCACCTGGAAATATTCAAATCTAGAAATCGTACATAGACGGAGATACGTAACCGGGTCGATTTAGCACTTTAAGTAACACTTTTGAATGCCCAATGCCCATACCATATCGAAATTCGCGAGCGAACAAAGAACCTGGGCCTTGCTGAGTCCAGACCGGTTTCAGAATGCAGATGAGAGAACCGAGAGGAGAGGAGAAGGCGGCATATTCAGCGTCGTCGTCGGGAGCAGTGAGATGAAACGAGAGGTCCAGGTGGATGTGGATGTACGGCTGGATCAAGGATCAAGGACCTGAGGACAAGACCCGTCCAAAGGTTTCAAGCTCTTGTCTCTCCGGTTGGTTATCCTGTCCGGAGCTTGGTGTCCTACCACGGTACTTGCTTTCGCAGAGGCGTCCAAGTTGAAAATGAAATGTGAGACCTCTCACCGATGGGGCGATCAAGACGGAGATAGACACTACGGATTACGGTATTACAATCCTGACCTGAGACGGCGACCACACGGATTACGGCTTCAGTAGGCAGACCCAGACCTAGACAAACCTCGTATACAACGTTCATCCGCAACACGAAAGAGGCAACCAAGGAAATTGGTAGCACATGAGGGGCCATCCCTATAAGAAGGGAAGCAAGAACATAGTGTCTCGTGACTTTTCTTCAATCATAGCGAGCGAAATGTGCGCAAGGCAAGGCGACTGTTATACGGCTGAGATCCGGTTTGGGGTAGACGGAAGGAATTCGAACAAGCGGAAGGAAAACAGTGCGCGAGTGAGACGCGATATTCTGCAAAGTAGACACGCAATATCCTGCCTCTGACACGACGGCGAGGAAATTCCTATGAAAAATACCGGAAGGAACTGAGAAAAGCAGGGAGAGTTGAAACGAAAACGAATTAAAATGCGATCACCTGCAGGGTCATCCGATGCAATGCCCGCGTTCCACTCGAAGGAGTTTCGCAAATATATAATAACTCACCTAATTACATACCATCCCATCTACCCTGCTTTACATCCTATCTTTTCCTTATCCTTTCATCTACAATGTCGGATCCGTCCGCTCAGCCCCCTCAACAAGATCATCTGGCACCTCCAGGTCATAATGGTAACGGCAATAACGGCAACGGCACTCATGGTATGGTCACCAACGCACCGGGTTATACCACTCCCGTATTCAAGGGCAAAGACGCACAACGACGTGAAGTAGAGAAACTCGTCGCCCAAGGCGGGTTCGTCCCACCTGAACTCGTCCCAAACGAAGTAGCATGGTTCTACGATCATCTTGGCATCGACGATACCTACTTCACCGCTGAGACCGCACAAGGCGTCGCTGATCACATTCTGGCGCTATATGGCGCTAAGATCTTAGCGTTTACGAAACATGACCCGTCAGCGCTGACGATTGAGTTGGAGAAGATTAGTCCTGATGGAAGTGGTGCGACGTTTATACATAATAGCCAACCTGGTGTTACTGCAAGCACGGGTCCCGGCGCGACCTGTGAGAAGAGGTGAGGAATACACGCACTCGCATATATTCGCTATTTTTACGTGCTAATCGCACACTTCTCTTCTTTTCTTTTTTGAATAGAATCGATGAACTGTTCTTGGACAATGCGACACCGGAGAAATGCTTTCGTCTCGAGACTTATCGTTCGGGAGGGGCGATCTCCGCTACAGCCTCCCAACAACTGCGGTGCTACTTCATTTCGCAGTGTGCTTTCCCCAAGCACTCTCCAGAGGAGTCCAAGGATGCAAAAGGTCGAACGGATATTCGCAAAGTCTCAGACCCAGTCTTCCTGGAAAAAGTCTCCGCAAATACACTAGCAATATACCAAGCCGTCCTATGGACAGTCGAAGCACGTACAGGTCCCGTCATCGAAGTCTTCGACGTTGAAGGTACACGCGAAAAACGTATCGTCATCGGATATCGCATGGGATCTACCACAGCACTCTTCTCCGCCCTCTCGGACCTATACCACTTTTACTCCCTCTATGCGAGTAGGAAGTATGTGGAGCAATTCGCCAATGGAATAACGGTTGTTAGTCTGTATTTGAACCCGTTGCCGCACCCTCCAGCAGGTACACCACCGATTGAGCATTCCGTACTTCAAGTGGTTAAGGAAGCGTCGTTGTTGTATTGTTTGCCTGATAACCCATTCTTCCGTCGCGGAGGAGCATCACCACAGCATGCGGTGCAAGAGGCTACATATGCCTGTACGTTTTCAGTTCGCTCTCAAATTCGTGTTGTTTCGCTGAAATACTTAATCCAATAGACTGTGGTTGGGTCTTCGCACAACACTTTTGTAACCGCCTTGGTCCCGCATACATGGCATTGCGCGGAATCCTGGACGAGAGCAAGGCGGAGCACGCAGAAGTTCTCAACGCGATCAAGCGCCGCTTCCGCGAGGAGACGTTCACTCGCGAGGGCATCTTTGAAGCAATCGCAGCGTTCCCAGAACTCGTGCACTTGTTGTATGTCAACTTTGCTATGGTGCATTATCCGAATACGGAGAGCCAGAACTTAGTGTTAGTTTCATCATTATATCTTTTTTCACGCATGATGTACTGACTCGCTTGCGTGTTTAGTCCGACGATCTCGTACCAGCGGTTGAAAGTCCAGCAATCGCTTACGGATGAGGAATTGCACGATAAGATTCGGCGTACAGTTACGAACAAGCATGCACAACAAGTACTCGAGAGTCTGCTTATCTTCAACAAGTAAGGTTCCTCCGCATCTTGCTGTTTCTCCAGTAGCAATTCTAAGTAATCTCATACACAGGGCCGTCCTCAAGACAAACTTCTATCAACCTACCAAAGTCGCCCTTTCCTTCCGCCTCACACCCGACTTCCTGCCAGTGGTTGAATACCCCTCAAAGCCATTCGGCATGTTCTTCATCGTCGGCGCAGAATTCCGTGGATTCCACATTCGTTTCCGTGATGTCGCTCGCGGCGGAATTCGAATCGTCCGTTCAAGGAACAAAGAGAATTATTCGATAAATCAAAGACTGTTGTTTGATGAGAATTACGCTCTTGCTGCGACTCAGAATTTGAAGAATAAGGATATACCGGAAGGTGGGGCGAAGGGAACTATTTTACCTAGCTTGGGTGCTAACCCGAGGAGAGCGTTTGAGAAGTATGTGGATGTGAGTTGTTTCCTTTTGTCGTTACTTGTTGCAACGAATGTTGGCTGATGAATGGAATTCACTTAGGCGGTCATCGACTTGTTGATTCCTGGACACAGTCCCGGGATTAAGGAGAAGATTGTAGATCTGTACGGGAAACCTGAATTGCTGTTCTTCGGACCAGATGGTAAGCTTCGTACTTGATTGTCTATCTCTAAGTGCTGAATATCGTTCAGAGGGGACGGCCGACATGATGGATTGGGCAGCACGTATGTATCTCTTACTCATCCTTCCCATCGACCAAGCTCTGATTTAATTATTGACGGGTACAGTGCATGCCCGTGCGCGGGGCGCCGAGACATGGTGGAAATCATTCACCACAGGTAAGAGCGCAGAAGCTCTTGGTGGTGTACCACACGATAAGTATGGTATGACGTCGTTGTCTGTACGACAATATGTCCTTGGGATATACCATAAGCTTGGTCTACGGGAGAACGAAATCACCAAAGTCCAGACAGGTGGTCCGGACGGAGATTTAGGTTCCAGTGGGTACCTTTCCCTTATACCCGGTCTTTACATCTACTCATTCCGTAACATTCCTCTTGTTTGATACTTTTGTTCCTGGACCTGGTTTACACACACTTACGGACGATTATCAGACGAGATCCTCCTAAGTAGTGACAAGACGATCGCAATCATTGACGGGTCAGGCGTACTCGCCGATCCTGCGGGTATTAACCGGGAAGAACTCGTCCGGCTTGCGAAACTCCGCGTAACGATATCGCATTTCGATAGGTCTAAACTTAGTAAAGATGGCTATATCGTTCTTGTTGAGGATCAGGATATTCGACTACCCTGTAAGTACACATCCTTTCGTTGGAGGTAGAGCGTGTTTTATTGACTGATTGAATGTCACTTCTTGGTAACTTTCTCCGATTCTCCGACGGGTATACTTGTATTGGCGTTGATGTTGTGTGTGAATTCATCCTCGCGCTCGCGTGTGTGTATGGATTGACGTGTAGCTGGAGAGGTTGTACTGGATGGTACAGATTTCCGGAACACAGCGCATTTCCGCTTCAAGGCGGATTTGTTCGTACCGTGCGGCGGTCGGTGAGTTCTCGTTTCATCTGCACCATCTCGATTCGTACCCCTTCATCGAGAGTAGACGCTTCGATAGGAGTGACAACAGCACCCCTAAGTCATACACCTTCAATCCCAATCACATCATCTTAACTAAACCAAGAACGATACTAATCTTCACACCTCTTCTCTTCTCTTCTCCTAGTCCGGAAGCAGTGAACATCTCAAACGTAGCCTCCCTGATCGACAGCGATGGCAAACCTCACTTCAAGTACATCGTCGAGGGTGCGAATTTGTTCCTGACTCAACAGGCACGACTTTATCTTGAGAGTCGGAAAGTGATTTTGTTCAAGGATAGTTCCGCCAATAAAGGTACGTTTTACTCAATCTTCCCTTCTTCTTCTTTCTTGACTTCTAGTCGGGTCTTTTTCTACATTTTTCGTACCTTTCCTATCTTTGCTTTCAGCGTGCATTTCAACCTTCTTTCTATTCGTTTGTTGATCTCTGGCCTCGGTTCGGATCAATCATTATTTCCACGACGTCTTTCATGCTCTCCTTCGGCTTGGCTTGGCTTGGCTTTGATTTTATTCCCGCTCTTTACGTTTTTACTTCTCGTTATTTTCTGGGCGCTGAAACACGTCTAACGGAGCTGCCTGACTGACTGACTGACTGACTGACTGATACGTTTTTTTTGCATGTCTTCTCAAATCTCACGCGATCACCACGATCCGCATCATCGTCATCAATCCTTCTACAACCTCTAATCAAACCGGCATGCCACCCAATCCCACCCACCCAATCCAATCCAACTCACCTGACCTGATCCAACACAACCAGGCGGCGTAACATCCTCCTCCCTCGAAGTCCTCGCAGGCCTATCCCTCTCAAACACCGAATACCTCAACCTAATGGTCCACTCCTCAACCGGCCTCCCATCCCCCTTCTACATCTCCTACGTCCAAAACATCCAACAAACCATCATCCAAAATGCTCAACTCGAATTTCAGTGTTTGTGGCGTGAGTATGTACGTCAGAGTTCAAGTACTTATGGGGGTGCTAAAGGAGGAGCGGGAGGAGGAGGAGTGGGAGCTGGTGGTGGTGGTGGAGGGGCAGGGAGAGTACCATCACGTTCGGTTTTAAGTGACGAGTTAAGCTCGACTCTAAATGCCCTACAAGCCGAACTAGAAGCTAGTGATCTATTCGAGGACGGACCATCCAGAAAGGGCGTCATGAAACGAGCCATTCCGAAAACGCTCGTCGACAAAGTAGGACTTGACACGCTTTTGACGAGATTACCAGAGACGTATCAGAGAGCTTTGTTCTCGAGTTGGGTCGCTTCGCATTTCGTGAGTTCCCTTTTGCTTTTGCTTTTGCTTTTGCTTTTTCTCTTTTTTTGCTTCGGAATTGTTTTTGACTAACTGACTGATTTTTGCATTTCCGTTTGTGAAAAACTCATCAGATCTATAAATACGGACCTAGCGGCTCCAGCGTCGACTTTTTCCATTTCGCGCGCGAACTCGCTTCTGAGGCTTAGACACAACACTCTTGTCTCTCGCCTCGTCTCCCAACACTACAACATAAAGGAGAGGAGTGAAATAGACTCAGGTATCTCTTAGGCCATCTGAAGCCTTTCTCGTTCTCGTGATTATTGCGCTTAATGATTTTGCCGACCGGGGGCGGTGTATACCTAGAAAGAGGAGGGATGGATGTACTTTACGAAAGAATGAAAGAAGTAGTAGATGCGCTGTCGCAGAATGCTCAATGTACTTTTACATAGACAAGAGATGGTGAAATAGTGGATCTGGTCCTACATAGTTTTCTTTTATTCATAAACTCAACTTGCATGCTTGCATGACGGTACTTGTGACAATTGCGGTTCTCGAAGAATTACCACTCCGTCTACTCTACCATCCATTCTTTATTGCCAAATGGTTTCATCTATTATTATCCTCCACAATCCTTTCGTTATTTCATCATCTCCTTTACACGACTTCCGCAATAATCTTTCCGCTACGAACAAGAAGCGTTTCACGATTCCATCCCAGAAACCCGCGGAAAGAAATTGGAAATGGTGGACTTACATGGTACTATTAGCTTCCATCTCTCGATGTGCTTCTTGGATCTCCGTCCACGGGTAGACCTACGTATAGTATAAACGCAGGAGATCACCGAAGAGTCGGACAAGCCATCCAAAGTAGAGAGATGAAAGGCATTTGAGCCAAAGACGCACCTTGTGAATGTATGTCTTGAGCTTCCCATCAACAAGCGCGGCGAGAACATCGTTCTTGAACCTGCTCGGCGTGTGAAAGAGGGTAATGATGAGTAGATTGCAATGCAAAACCGTATAAAAAGATAATGAATGATGTCAAACCTCTGACTAGATCAGTCAATATGATGATATTCTCCCCAACGTCTAGAATGGTATGGGAAATTCCGGAGAAAGAGAGAACCGGGGAAGAGGAACTGCTTCTCTTGAAATTGAAAAAGGGCTGCGGAAACGTACCGATTGATGAGGTTGGCTTGATACTCTAGCGAGCGCGCACGGAGTGTTGACCCTTCAATACGTAGTCGCTTGTATAGAATCGGAGCCAGATTAAAGCTGGAAACCTCGGCGCCTGGGTAGTCGGTCCGGTTTGCACCGGGTCAGCATTGATGTGAACCATTTGTATTGAGATTGAAGTTGAATGGATAGTCAAAAAAATCAATGATTGATAGATGTAACCATGAATAAGAATAGAATAGAATGGATCTGGGACAACTGACAGCCTCAGCGTAAGGCCCGAGGACAAGTGTGGAAAGAGGGTGACGAGATATGCTTAAGAGCGCGTAGCTCCGTGAACTTGGGACCGCCAATTGAGAAATATTGTGGGCAGTAATCAAAGTGAACGGCTTCTCTCCGAAACGGATCACCATAGAAATCTCTCATCACTCACCGCTAAGAAGGGCAAGGAGCGTCATCCTTCCTTCCAAGGCAAGGGATGCGATGTTTTTTGCCCAGTGGCTCTGTCCGACGAAGTCAATGAGCACCTCGACACCCTTTCCGTTTGTCACTTTTTTGACTTCTTCCGCGAAGTCTTGCGTCTTATAATTGACCGCGTGCGTTGCACTAAGCCCTCCATCCGGCATGTTAAGCAGGAATCTGAGTTTTTCCTGAGTAGACGCTGTAGTTATGACGGTCTTCCTGGTGTGTCATATTAATTACGATTTAATGACGAATATTGAATACGAAATATGGGCGGAATCTTTGAAAACAGGGGATGAATGAAAGCTGAATAAGATTCTTGATGGAAGGAACGGTAAGGTGAAAGGAAGCAAGGAGCGGAAGAAGAGAGCGGGCAAGTGGGTCAACTTACGCGCCGAAGAAGCGTGCCAACTGGTTCGCGGCCACGCCGACACCCGAGGCTCCCGTGTGTACGAGAACGTCGTCCCCATCTTTCAAGTTCCCTATAACAACCAAAGCCTGAAACGCTAAAGGACACCGTTATCAAATGATTATTCTTAGCACATCTATGCCGTTACGCTATAATGTTGACGTTCCAATGTCTTTTGAAATGCGTATGGACCGGAGTTAGAGTGCTACTAAGGTCTTACTATACTTACCTGTCAACCAGTTCTCCGGGATAGACGCCGCCTGTACCCAAGAGAGATGCGAAGGCTTCGGCATGACGTGACTTTGTGGCACGGTAATGAATTCCGCGTAGGCTCCCTGTACAACTGGTGATGAATAACCCACTTTGGATTCAATTATGGGAAAGGAAGTAGATGCATACACCGCTAGCGAGGCCGAAAACCTCGTCGTTAACCTTCCACTGCGTTACATCCGAACCGAGCTCCGCGATGTGACCAGAGAACTCAACACCAAGAATCTGAGATGTACCTGGTGGCACCGGGTAGCGCCCTTCCCGTTGTAGTATATCCATTCGATTGAGCCCGAATGCCTTTACCTACGTGATGTCCGCTTTGAGTCAGATCAAGATCAATACGCAGCAGAGTGATGAATAAGAGATATGGGAGTTGACAATTCTAGTATGTCTTGTCCTTTTAACACCAAAGAGCTTATTAATTGTGCATAGACTTCTTTTGATGGCGGTGGCGGCGGCCACTGGGTGATGTGTGAGATCAATCATGCCACTCACGTACTCACCTTGACAAGAACCTCCTTGGCTGATGGCCTTGGCCTGGTCGTTTCACCGAGAAATAGATTCTCGATGGGACCTGCGCCATTCTTGACGAGAACTGCTCTCATCTGAGCCATATTCGTGATCTGGGTGTAGCAGCTCGTGGGCGTTCAAGGTCAAGATTGAGGATGACAAATCATGATCGTCAACTTGGCTTGAAGAGATCGGCATCAAGGGATTGTCGGATCTATAAATGAGTCCCAAAAAAGGAAAATCCTAGATCACACGCTAGTGATTGCCACACAAGAAAATCTTCAAAAAATCTAAGACGTAACTCTTACAGTTTCCCCTATCTTTTCAAGATTCTACTCGGCCTCTAAGATGAACACCATTCTTCACATCTGTTGTCTTGTTTCAGGTCCACTACCGTCTATCACCGGCAGCAATTGAAGGGTCTCAGTGAGTGATATGCACTGATGCCTTCGCTCAATTACTATTGCCCTGGTACCATGCTTCAAAAGTAAGAAGTCAAATGCTGCAGATATACATAATAAGCAGCATAATCGGAGTGGCGTCTGATTATAAACCTTCATGAAAACGTTTCCGTTTCGGAGCTCATTTGACCCGAACAAATCGCTGACCTAGTGTTATCTTCCGCTAGAGGATGCTAGAGGATGCCATCTTCAAACCCTATCCCATTATCCGAAGAAGCGGGAATTATACCCACTATGAGATGGAAGCCAGCCGCAGCAGTTGTATTGCCGAATAGTGCACGTGTTGTGCATCTTCCTTTCTCCTACTATTCTTGAGATATGTACGTAATTAGCCATCGCAACCAGCTGAGGATAATCAACATTAGATGGAAGTATTTCGGAAAGTCACTCAACGATGTTGCGTGCATCTCGGGGTTGATGCACTGCGTATCTCTCCTACAAATGCAATTTTAATCACCTTTTACTACAGGTCGCTCGATAGAGCTCAAAAATACCTATCTACGAGATGATTGGCCACGCCACTCACCAATAGGTGTTGCACACAGCTTATAGCATTTACACCGATCTTTCCGTTCGGTCGCAGAACCATATGCTCGAAAGCGCCACGCAACGTTTCATAGGACTCGGGCGCATACAATGCTGCCTTGTATTTGAAATCTAGACCTAGCAAGGTAAGCTGTTAATCACAGCCGCGGGGACAGGAATCTGTCAGAAATTGAGCAACTGGAACTTTTGACAGGCTCATCAATGTTAACAGGGGAGGTAAGCTTTAAACTTGGCACAAGCGCGGAAACACCTGGCGTAGATAGGTCAGGGTCGACCCAATCCGATCCCCGTCGCTCATCACTGCAGTGCAGTGGCGAAGTATGAGCTACCGCCCAGAAGCTGTTGGGGGCGCTTGCAGTCCTGTTGATAATGGCCGATACTTTAGTGTATGAGATGTTTCTGTTTTGCGCTGAGGACTCGGTCTAGCAGAACCTAGATGCTGTTGTGCGTCTCACAGTCAACGAAACAATGACTAGAAAATAGAACCCAGTCCAAACCCAGGGCTGGCTTGAAATGCGAGCTCGACTGCACTGTCATCATACAGACCGCGCTTGATTGGAGCGTATAGCGTGTGCGTTCATCAGGTATTCCGGGGCTCAACTGAGGCATCAAGCAAAGATACAGATAGACACCCAAAGATCTTTGACGTACAGCACGGTCCAGAGTCCAGGTAAGAAACTGAGCCGGGCAATCATATCCCGCATTCGGAAGCCCGAAAGCATCGTGGTTGCGTCCGCTGAATTAACGGTGAGCGTCTCGGTCTCCTCTGGCCTTTGTGGAATAGGAACACTGAGATCTCATCTGCCCTTTAACCGTGATGTATCTTGCGATTTGTTGGCATGGAGCTTTGTTCTCACTCATCTAACTCGATACGAAGATGAATACCAGGCTAGAAGCAAGTTAGTTGCAGCTGATATGAGGCTAGGCGGTTCTTCAATGCTAGAATGCTCCACAGCATGTCGCCGCGTTTTCAGAAACGGTGAAAACGCCGTTAACAAACCGGATCGATAAGCCTCATGGCATGGAGAGATGCCGGTAAGCCAGAAGATGAAGGTCAGAGAAAGACGCAGAACTGTGTGTTCCGTGAAATCTACTGACTCGCAACGAAATACCGCCGGAAGGATTGGAAAAGCAAAGCAAAAGCGGGGAAGCCACCATTATGCCGTATCTAGGTAATAAGAAAAGGCCACCATTGATCGGCCACTGGATGCGCCGATATATTTCTTATTGAGGGACAGAGGCTAACGGTGTCCGGGGCCCTCCGACAGACGACCGTGACTCCCCGCGTACCCCTCGATGATGCCCTGATGATCGGACCAAAAGTTCAAGTACAGTTGCACCAACTTCTCTTTGTTCGGGATCTAGGCTTGATATATACGAAGCACGACGCCGCATCAGGACCACAGACTATACCTGTAGACATGTCCGCTCCTTGGGTTCCAATTTTGGAACACGCTGCTCTAGATGTTTTGCGGGTTGCCGCGGTTGCCGTGAAACGTGCGACTGAGTTCAGAAGAGCATCCAAGATGAACAGAAAGGTTCTCACAATTGGTAACCTTCTTCTGGTATTTCCCGGCTGTTTTGTTGGTCCCTTTAACGCACAATGTCGTGAAGGACTTAGTCATCAGTCACAAAGTTGGATGTATCAGACATCCTGAGAGTCGTGCGATCGGGTATTCCTCGTCTAGGGTCCGTTTCAAAGCGACGATGTGGAACTAGGTTTGAATCAAAACCGAATAGCTAGAGTCAGAGCGGGCTGATATGGAGATTCCCATTCGAGTCATGATGTTATATCACCTGCAGGTTCGACCAATGGACATACTCGCTCGAAGAGAGCAAGAAGCTAAGATACGGTTATTGGATGAAATTAGATGGCCCGACGTCGGGCCCAGCGGATGACCGACAAAAGATGACTCGAGCGTCTCAGAAGAAAGTAATCAATTGGGTGATATCTCGCTGATTAAGAGCCATGAGCAATTTTATGTTGCAGACTTACGTCGTCCACGATAGCGTCTTGAAGATAATACCGTCCTGCAAGGGTTCGTAATGCACCGCATGCATTCAGTTATAGCGCCCATCACAAAGCAACGCGTCGTCGAGCACAGGTAAGGCGCTGGGGAGTGGATTCTAGCTTGAGCATCATGACAAAACAATAGGCGCATACTGAAAGTTTCGCAACAGCGTTGCACTGCAGAGCTCGCGATGACTGATTATGGGCGAAGGTAACGCTCATAGAAGCTTCCGGTGCAGAAGTACGAGCATACACGATGTAGATAGAGCACAGGGCTTCGACAGGCGCGCAGAGTCCTTTGGCGCAGGTCCGTGAAGGACGGCGAACAAGCTGTGCAGAAGTTGTCTGGGAACCTCGAGGTCGAGAAAAAAAGAACAAGGGCAAATCTAAGAGCACCGGCGACTAGCCGGAAAAGGCAGTCTCAACCGAACTCACATCAAAACTCGCGGAAATTAGATGTATTTTGTAAACGCGGTCATGACTCGATAATCAATTCGTCCCAGAGAGGCCTGTGAGATGAAGATGTTCCTGATCTTCAGAAAAAAGTAATGAAAGGAAAGGAAGGAAAAAAAGGTTCCGCTATTTACCATCTACGATAGCATGATCCCGCGGGTTAGTCTTTCTCAAAAAAGAAAGTACCTCCGAATGACGAGGCACGATGAGCCTTCTCCGTTTTCGGCGCGATGAAACCTAAGCAAAATACCTGAGACCGGAATGGGCCATCAAGCTGGCGCAGACGGCATAGGTGACCATTACTGTCGGAATTCGGTGAGTTGCAGCTAAGACCGAGTTGCCTAACCCCGTCGCGTGGGAGGCCCTGCGTACACGACCTAAAACAGAAATCAGACCTGACGCGCGTAACAGCGTAACGTTAGTTCAATCTAATGCACTCACCTAGCATAGCATATTATATTCACTGATGTGGTGGCGGTCCCGTCCGGGCTGATGGCTGTCTGAGTCAAAATGGAAGTATCCAATAATCCCAATTGGGAACTTCGAGTCGCTACAATGATTGCTGGCGTATAAAAGGACTCTCATCCTCTCCTCAGGACGGACCAGACCACTATCGCCCCACACAATCCTCTCGACAGTCAAGGGACCTCATTCTTCCGCGCCTTACTCACCTCTGCAATCATCACTCGACGCACATTACTCCGTCGTCCAAATAATCATGTTCTCCTTCACTGCACGCGCCGCATCCACAACTACTCCCGTAAACCAGTCAAGCAAGGGTGGAAAGGGTTCATCCCAATCAAATATTAAAGCAGCCGCGCAATCGAACGGGCCTGTATTCTACTGAGCATCTCGCGTTATCGAGCATCTCATTCGTCGTCTCAATGTCCGTTTCTGATACCTGTGTCATTGCTATATTACTCGCACATAGTAAGTAACCCTGAATGCGTGTGCTCCAGTTTTGACCGCTCACCATATTTCACAGTCTTTATCTATGTACTTATACGCCGTCCCATGCTTTCCTGCTGGGAAATGCCGCGACCTGTAACCTATGCCTGTTGATAATCGCCTCGAAGAACCCGGGAAGGAGGTATGGAAGGACCCTCCGTCGCAGCACTGGACAACTGCACATTAACTTTATTCGCACACTGTCTCCCCCTTACATTTCCCACCACACACTCCATTCCGATTCACGCATTGCATTACCCCACTTTAATTATTTATATCATTAGCCAACAAGAAGGTCAAGAATTATTGTAGCTCACATCCGTTCTCCCCGATCTAAGGCTTGCCTTGGTATCCTTCCATTCTAATACCTAATGAAATATCGTAGCCCAATGAATCAGAACTCAGAGCGAGACATCGAGCGAACGGCAGCATTATGGACTGAGTCTTCTTGACATATTGGCATATCAGTTCGGCTCGCAGCTTGAAGGGGAAAATTTGACGGTAACGTACCTGGACTCCAAGGCGACTGCGGGATGATCGCACACATGATAAAACACGAATAGCATATCTTGCATGATGCAATCCTATTCTGCAGAATGCATTCTCCTTTGGACGTGATGCCTCCGTGGCTGAGCTAGTCTGTGCGAAGTGCAACTTGCCACCTCTGATCGATGCGTAGCACGCAGTACCGATGGAGATGCGCGGTGTTCCGTAGCCATTTTTGTGCCAGAACTCTACTCAGCGCTAGCCGAGCAGATTGTATTGATATAGCTCAACGGAAATGGGATGGGCGGCACTGCGGCGGCGTCGTCAGGTCGCGAGTGACGCCGTGGGATGAGAACCATATCATGGGCTAAAATGCCGGATCGCGAGTGATCGTGGCCTAATATCGAGCACACGAAATCCCGATCCAATGATCGTTGAGGGTGAAACGAAACGAAACTTGGCAATGCTAGATGATACACAGGGGATGTGACGAGGGATCACGTGCAGTCTGTCACTCGCCCCATGCTGCCACTTCCGCCTTGTTGCATCTCCTCATTTTACCATCATCACACTTACCTTCTTTCTCCTCTCGGTATCATGAGAGGCCGATGGATAGGCTTAAGAACCATGGGAGTTCTCCAATCGCAAATAGTATTCTAGAGTAGTGCTTATAGTTCAGGCGACCAAACTCTGCTCCGAGAAAAATGCCAGCAGAAAACGCGAGGAAGCCCGCTGCATACGGAGCTCGTCTTCTCTGGAAATGATCCTTTTTGGACATCCTCAACCCCGACTTCTCGGTTTGGTTATGATTCACACTAGCCCCCTTCTCGCAGACCCATGTATAGTGTTGCTATCCCGCTCAAACACCTCGGTTTCATGACTAGGTTAGCCAATTATACAGCAACATTTTCCAAAACTATGCCCGCTCGCGCGCTGTAGACCCAATCTTTGTTGATCGGACCGCGAGATGGACGTATACCGGTATCTTTGTTGTCACCAGCATGCTGATTGAAAGGCAGTGATTACTATTTCACGCTGGTAAGTGTGATTCCCTTGCTTTCCCTGCAACATCACTATTTTACTTGCTAATTTAGGTATGTAATCCCTTATGTGCTATATGCGGTGGCGATCAGGGCGAAACGATACTATCAGTTACCATTCTCATCTCACTAAGCATCCGAAGAGGTCGTGGCTCCGAGCAGGTGTCTCCTGTCAACACCCTTGATCAATAGTACGCATATACTCTGGATTCAAGCTACGATGAGACCAACTGACATATCTTTAGTTCTGTGGCAGGCTCGTTGCGTTCTGGCAGTCTAGCTTACTTGAACTTCCGCGATCACGATCTTGCTCTTGAAACTTTCGACTTCTCTTCTTCGCGCGAGATTCGTGCACCGAGATCGAAGGCCGTTCTTTAGTCCACTTACCTTGACTAAAAATTATTCTTCCTGGTATTTGACCGCGGGATCTCGGTTCTTACTCTCGTTTATCCATCGGTATGGGCAAGACAGCTCCTCACACATAATAATAAAGCCCAACGGGTTTATCAGATCTCCTAGACCCGGATTGCCTTGGTTAATCTGGGTCATAGCATGCCTAGACAAATCTGAACTTTTAGCATCACTTCCTGCTTACATTGTAGTAGGCCGTCCCCCGACAGGCACGGATCCTTCACGGTTTACTCTAATGGTCAATGCTCTTCACCTTGTACTCGAGAAGCAGCCGAAGGTCGACTAGATACCGCGCTTCGCATTTAACTATGAAGGCTTCCTCCAGCTCGACTCCAATCTACGATTATAGATGACGTCGTGGCGTTCACTTCGATCCTATCTGCGTCTTACGTTCAGAACATCAAGAATACTTTGAGGACGAATCTATACACGGATCAGGCATTTTCTGATACGCTTTGAACATGCCGGATGAACGTGTTTTCCTCCACTCACTCGTCCTCTCGTCCAACACGGGCCGTATCAGTGTCCGTGATTCGTCTTCTTGACTTCTTTCCAGAGAAGTTGTGATCAAAATAGGTTCGCCCATTCACCTTTGGATTCATTGATGACCTGACCAAAGGTTACAATCTTTTCTTTTCGTTTTTCCTTCACTCTGACTAGTGTGTGACATGACTACATAGAATTGTCAGCTTATATCTCGTGCTCACGGAAAATTCTCGGACAGATCGCGAAAAGCATCAAAATGGAATAAATACTAGCAATACAAAATTCTGCAGGAGCTTGAATACCAAGGAGCGATCCTGGATCTTTGCTCTGCCACCTCGGCTGAAGTCGTGCTAATGCTGATGAGATCTGAGAAGAGTTCATGTATGTAACTTTTCATCTTGAAATACAACTCGGTCTGATGCAGCTTGGATGGTGGCTCAATGACTCAACCGGTATCGAAGTCCGTTCCATATTATGATTTATCAGTAAATTTTTAAGCTTTACGATCAAATGGGTGAACCGATCTATTCAACGACACGCGATGATACATCAGCGTCAGCTCGTAAACTCCATCAATTCATCAACACATAATTTGTCCACCTACTCAACAGTGCAACTCTATCACAAAAAGGTGGCCATTAAAGGATAAATTTCAGCCTCATGCGATCAGCGCAGTTCATGAAGGCGTGATTAAACGAAAGGCGTCAGGAGAGAGCTTGTGAATATGATAGCCACGGAGAGTATCGCCGCTTGTGCGTTTGTGCTAGGTAGCACTCGAAGGGCAGCACTGTCCGAATTGGAGTCTGAGCCTGGGTCTGAACCAAGTGATTCGGCCTCTTGCAAGAGTGATGGACAGCTGGGAGCGACAAGGACGTTCCCATACTTCGACGCTGCCCAGAGGACGACACCGTTCGTCCATCCAAAACCGGCTTGCACGGTATATTCCCCTCCTCGTCCTGCGGAGTTAACGTCCGTGAATGAGAACTTCTCAAACATCTGTCATGTTTCGATCAGATTACCGCCGTGATATAGATCGATAAAGATGAGAATGAAAATAAGAAAGGTTTCAGTGATAAGATCGCTGAACATTTGAAGTTTGAAGAACGGAACGTACGTTTCCGGTGTTATTTTGACTTTCTGTCACGTTGAGCTCGGCGTCTGACAGACGGGGAAGAATATCAGGAATAGAGCCACCTGTTGCCCACCTACAGAAATAAAGTCAGCCAGAGCCCAGGACGTCCGTCATAAAGAAAGAAAGAAAGAAAGAAAGAGAAGCTGTGCGGGATGAATGAGTAAATGTACCGCCCATACATAGGTAAATAAATCATGCTATCTATCAAAATGACACATGGGGGAACTAAATGTGGCTCTTGAAGTTTATTTTTTAAGTTGAAAGACTTGAGGGACTTACCAACCGCATAGAGCGCTCGTGATATACCTATTCGCCAACTCGCGCTGAAGCGTGAATGCCCAAGTTTCGTTGGAAGTGGCGTTACCACCGTTGACAACGGTACCATCTAATGCGTTGATATCTACTCCAGCACTTGCGTTTCTTCCGCCTCCTATACCGGGTTGGCCCGGAAGTTGATTTTCGTCAAGATCGAGTTGACCAGATGGTATGAGTGAGAATGATGGAGAACCGGATGGTATAGGAGTTGTTGAAATATTCGAAGGAATATTTGAAAGCGCTTCAAGTATGATATATTGATGAGGTGGCCAACAATTTGGTGCATCCCATTGCAAACCCGTTTCAACAAACGTCGTTGGATACGTTCCGTTATATTTCTGAAGTACCATATTGATCGATGAAAAAGCTCCAAATGCTGCAGTTTCGTTCGTTAATACTTCATTCGGGATGATCCCGTTCCAGAATGGGTAAAAATGCGCTACGGAGAAGAATGAGTTTCGTGTGTTGGATGTGAGATTGAAATCATAAAATGCGAGTTTGGTGGGATCCCAGAATAGGTCTAGGATGGCTGAGCGGAGGTTCTCGGCCGTGGCTGTATGCACTTCGATTAGTTCGCGGTTCCTCGTATTTTGAGACGAAGAGGAAGAGACATATAGGTTGGCGAGGAGAAGATGAGCTCTGTCTGTGAAAGAATCATGGTTTAATGAAAGACACAAAACAGGGTTAAGTCAATAAGTGTACTTACAAAGGATACTATTCAGGTCGACAGGGACGGTGCCTCTAATATTGAGACTCCGCAAAATAGGATTAGTATCATTCGAACCTCCAGCATGCGGATATCTGGCCCATCGAGCAGTGAAGTCCCATCCAGTCTCAGCACCAGAAGCGAGTTCCGCATACAAATCCGACCTTTGGGACTCGTTCAACGGTGTTTGAAGCGTAGGATCATTAGCAGTCTCGTAATCTGCAAGAACCGTCAATCCCTTCTTTGGCAAGACTAGACTCTCAAGAATGAATTATATTCACCAACAAAGTAGACTTCTGGACGAGGCGCAGAGTTATTCACCGCGTATCTGTAAACCTCGTGGGTTTGATTTGAATGAGGACTTGTTATGTTGACCGTTCGGTTTGTGTGCCACCAAGCTAACTCGACTTCCGCTAGAGGCAAAGCGCGCGAGAGAATGGAAGTGTCATTTGACGCGGTTACATATGCGGATAACATCTGAAAGGTAATCGGAGTTTATCGGATTTGCTAGTATGTTTTTCATATTGAGCCTTCTTACATGAATAAAAAGAGGCGGCTGGGAACGATCGAGGTCTTCAAAACGGTTGATCAGCTCCCAATGTTCAGTCGCAAATAAGCTATACTCACAATAAATTCGTCCTCCGTTTGGGATAAAGCCAAATCTCTCCAGTTCATCCATGAAATTCTGAAGTGTGGCATTAGCGACTTCGAAAAGTCGAGACTCGATAAGTCCTCTCAAAATCCAATAAGAGTCCCAATAATCTAAATTCCGAATTAGGACTGGGGACATCTTTCATTCATCAAATGGGGAGACGTCTTACATTGTTCTCTAAACCTTCCGCCAGGCACGACGAACGTATGGTTAAGAGGAATCAGGGTACTCTCGCAGTCATTTCCACCTACGCCACATAGGGTTGAGGCGTTCGTGCCTCGAACTAGTTGAGTCCAAAATGTATGTACAGCTTGAGCAAAGGCTCGAACCGTCGGGTCGGGCACGTTGTTCAAGAAGGGAGGATTCGCGACGAAGTTTGGTAGTGCAAGCGCTTCTAGCTCTAAACCCTCACCAACGAAGTGTGAGTCAACAAAGTCGACTATTTGCTGCACTGTGATATTATTCGTCGAATTCCCGGCCGACGCGACTAAGTTGTTGAATGCCGATACTACATCTACAGACGACCGACTCGTGGGTTTGTCGACGAATGTCTTCGGATCCGGATATAAATCGGCGACATTGACAGTTTGAAGAATCTATTGAAAGTAACGTCAGCAAATCCGCATATCCGCAATGATCCGTAAGGTAAAAAAAATAAAAACCAATGAACCAAATAATTAATGGCCAAAGAAACGGAAGTTTACAAGACACCGATACCTCGCAGTGTCCAAAACAACAACGCATTTGCTCAAACAGTGAATCTGGCCCGCATGAAACAATAGTGAAGGGAAGATTTCAAACATTCCTAACACTCACTGGTCCCGGGCAAAAGATTTCACTTTGACACCAAGGTTGCGAAGGCGGTAAAGGGACTTGACTAGGTAGGGCATTCGTTAAAGGTGCCGTAGGAGCGGGAACTTCTGTCGACAGAGTAAGGGAAGGGATATCCGTGCTTGTCACAACCGGCGGAAACGTAGCGGTCGACTCGGAGCTTGAAGCTGCCTGAGGTAAAGCCGAGGTACCCAGGTGTCTTGAGAGCAAGACTGCAGCACTCGAAAGCACCCCAAGAGGCCGCATGGTCGTTGAACGAGGAAGAGCGGTGGGCGGCCTGGCTGAGAGGCGTGTATTTTGTTTGAGCCTAGTTATATAAAATACGGGTCGGATAATCTGACCTACGCGTGCCAATGCGTCATATGACCATGATTATACCTCGAGCCATCCACGATCAGAGAAAGAATTTGATGAACAAATATAGTGTCCACATGCTTTCAACGGTGGGAATGTTCCTCCAGCTCCGACGGGGCGGACATGGGCGACAGACTTCCAAGCGTTTCCTCAAAGTCGGGAGTTTCAAGGTGAAGACGGGTTCCCTCAGCATGCATACCTGGAACGAAGGGAGGAGATTCGAGCAGAAACCGAAGTGGCTTCACGAAGCTCACGATGTTTGCTGAGGCACATACGAGACGACTTGATGACGATCAAGGCTATTAATATTGTACTCTGATAGTCATGAGACGTTGAACCACTAATAACAGTGTATAAACACAATACCTCAGTTTGCAGCCCGGCATTTAACATTCGTCTGTCGAGAGCCGACCTCATCAAGTCGAGTTAGTGGAAAACATACCAAAAGTAGCATCGGGATCAGCTATGGAGTACTGTTATATAATCTCTTTGACTAAGCAAGTTGGTAATCCAGATCCCAGTGCAGTGAAAAAGTCATCTCCAACGTCAACTAACATGACCTGAAGTTTACCTATCTCAATCCCAGTTCCTGAACGGTTGTTCTGCATCTACGATGACCAGAACCAGGTTGCCAAGGGCGACTATCTGCTCCGCAGAATGTACTAGCATGAGGAAGAGCAGCATCAATAACGACAACTCATCCAGGGACAGGGACGTTCATCTGCGAGTACTATCTGGTCGTCTGACTCCACCTAACCCATCCATGGACTCCTTGACTTGCCTACCAAGTGATATCGTAATCAATGTAATGAACTTTCTATCGGTGGATGCGCTGTGTAATCTTTCTTTGACATGCAAGTATCTACAAGATCTAGTGGGTAAGCTTGTTTGACTACGGAAGTTCAAGACGAATTAACGTCTCCTCTAGGTCTCGGAGTTTGGATGGACGTTATACTTGCGTCGTACTCCACGCCGCTCATGCAGTTTGTCCTGCATTGATTCGATATGGTCCTCGTATCAACGTGTGCGGTATAATTGGATCTCCGAGCGCAACTGGAATAGTCGATCTTTCGTCGCACGTCCGCTTTCCGCACCTTGGCGCGGAATACTCCGCCCCGCGGTAGCAATATCACGGAGTCGACTCGTCGTTGCAGCAGGAGCATCTTTGTATGTGTATTCCTTCGCACAAGCTCAAACTCCTACAAATACACCAGTGGTTCGATTCGAAGGATCGTATCCTATTATAAGAGCAGCGGGAACAGAGAATCAGGTACACCATGATACTACGTCTCTAGCATTCTTGCCCGACAATGGAGACGACCGATCACTCCTCGTAGGTTTCGCGGATGGCTGTACTATGCGCGTGACCTTACCGGATTCAAAAAAGAGAGATCCACTTCTCACGCCGGAAGTCGATACAATGGATATCGGGGAAGGCCCCATTGAGAGCATTTCAGTCTCAGGGCAATTATCGTTCGCACTGTCGGGCTTCGGGAAAGGTGTGCTTCGGAATAGCACAAATGGACAGACAAGTTCCGAAATGGATGTCGGCGAGAAGTGCTGGTCTTCATTCCTTCCAAGCTCCCCTGCCCGCTATGTCGTTATCGGCACAAGTTCAAGGATGCCATTGGCAGTTTATCCCATTCGTGATGGCGGCTTGAGCTCAATTCCGTCCGCGGTTCTCACGAGCGTAAGGGCATCTGAATGGGCTAGCCGTGTCCCGGCTTCCGCTGTATATGGAATCACAGGTCCACCTCCGAGCTTCCCGGGGAACCTTGAACAAATTATCATTTCCGGCTGGTTCGACGGACGAGTACGACTTTTCGACTTGCGCATTCCCCCAACCTCCTCAATGACGGCGACATCCATGGCGAAAGCCGTGCCTGTACTTTCGCCCATAATGTCTCTATCCGATCCTTGGGCGACGGAAAGCATTTACTCGGTTTCGTCTGGTGGTGGGTCCGGGTGCACTATTGCTGCAGGAACCGCTCGGCACAGCGTCGTTGCTTTCTGGGATGTGCGCTCTCTGCGTGAGAGTTGGAGTATGCATGCGCCAGGCAACGATAGGTCACCAGTGTACGCCGTTCAGCTGGAGAGCTCCCGCCTTTTTGGAGCGACGCAGAGCCGAGCCTTCGTCTGTGATTTTGGGGCTGGTGTTGACGTAGAGACATACCCACAGCTGCCAATAATTAAGGCGACTGGGCGACGGAATAGGAGGGTCCTTGACGACTCGCTTAGGACAGAAGACGGTATTCGATATGAGGTGACGAAGTACTTGCACAAGAATCCACTGGCCGGCGGTTAAGCATGGAAGAGAAGCCTTCTGTGTTTCTGGAATGACGGGCGGAAAAAGATGGTTTCTGAAAGAAGATGTATCTGTACCCACGGTGGAATTAACCTGAATTGCATTGCCTATCCCTGATGTATCCGCGGGTTCTTATACATTTCGGAGACCCAAGATTTGGGTACCAAGTGAAGGAAATGGATCAAATGAGTAGTTATCTTTGAGATTGATAGACTATTTGCTCCATCGTCAAATCGTATCACTCCAGTACTCACACTGATACTTAAAGCCGATCGAATGCCAAGCGCAGAAAAGGGAAATCGGAAGAATCCAGGTGAGGAGAGCGTTCGGGGGCAATTGCTAGAGGAAAGGAAAATGATATAAGAATGCCACAGCAACCAGTTTGGTTGCGATTGAACAGCATTTTACGTACCGACAGTCTCCTTCGACGTCTCCATACCAGGCCAAGACGCGCAAGACGTAGTACCAGTGCGAGTGGATTGCCTGGTTCGTCAAACAAGTCGGAGGTGAGTCCCTGGAAGATTGTTACCATATATAGTAAGTATCTTAATTTGTTTGTCCGATCAGCGGCAGACAACCTTCGCCGCCCAAACCCTCCCCAGCTTAACCATCGTGTCCCGTCAGCGCCAAATTCTTCCTCGTCAAAACTTCAAAAAAAAAGGACGAAAAAAAACTCATAGGCGATACTCGTCGTGTACGTTGACGTTCGTCTGGAGGGCGCAGGACGCACCGTGGAAAGTTTTGATCGCGGGAAAAGAGTATATTTTTACGTGGTTGGGCTGCTGACGCGCAGCTTGGACGCGCTCACGGGACGACAGGACAACATTCCTATATAGGTACGTGGCATTAGTGTCTCAAAGAGCAACGTGTAGTCTTCACCTAACAGCGCGTTTTATAATGAATAGTTTCTGCCACTCTTTGTGCTTGCTTTAGTGCCTTGCACAGCTCGGTTCGCACTCGAGTTCGCGACGCTTTTCGGTGCCAACTTTCAAGTATAGCCTTGATATCTAATATCGTCCCAAGCCGAAGCGTATATTCTAGGACACGCCTATCGTCTTGTTCGGGTCGTAACCGCCGTTGGGGTCGTTCGCGCCGGTACTTAGCCTCCCACCTCGACGACCTGGGTGCTGTTGTGCTTTCCTCTGTATCTACCTGACAACGCGGTTCGACAACAACACAAAAACCTATATTTTCTTTCATTATGAATCCACCAACTATCGACACATCTGTTGCACGGACTATGTACTCTGCCACCACAAGCAGGTCTGCCGGAGGGTCCTCTCTCCGCGACCGTCCGTCCCCACAAGGTTCCCGCGCTCGCACTCTGTCGTCAACGTCCACGTCCTCTTCCATTTCTTTGGTCACTCCGCTTCCGTCATCTGGAAACGCGTCAACGTCCTCACTGGATGTGCCGAGCGCAGGCGAATCAGGCAGAGACCCGGGAGCAATTGCTTCAACAAGCGAGCAGGGTCAATTATATTCTGATGAAGATGACGAATTACCAACAGAAACCTATGTGCGCGCACTCCACGATTTTGTACCCCAACAGCAACATACAACCTGCTTAGCATTCCGCGCTGGTGAGCTCATACGAGTCTTAAATCAAGATCCAAGTGGGTGGTGGGACGGGGAAATCGACGATGATCGAAGGGGGTGGTTTCCAAGTAACTATGTTGGTTCCGTCAGTGAAGGGCTTGCACACCCACCTCTTAAGAAACTACACACTCGGTCGGTGTCAGATACGTCCTTTACTTCGCGGGCGAGCACGGTTAGCCCAATGCATCGATCAAGTCACGACTCTGGGAGTAGAGACATTCTCTTCCCCGGCACTACCAGTCATACCCACCCTTTAATGGTTCCCCTTCTACACAGTATACAACTCTTACAAAACACGGCTCTTGTTCGACGCGTTAGTCATTACCAACCAGCTGTCGCATGCATTATCCAATGCATACGAGCACTCCTGCAGCAGACAGAGTGTCTCGCTCGCGGTGCACCTCTGCTCCGACGTTTTCCCGTTATTGCGCAGGAACGGAAACGTGTGCTTGCCGATCTTGCCTTACTTGTAACTCAGAGTAAGAAGGCATCATCTCCAGAACTTCAAACTGACGAAGAAAGGGATCCCGAAGAGGAACTGATGCTCCGGCTTAGTGGCCAGGTTTTCGCTCGCGTTCGACGATTCCTTGCTGTTCTCGTTCAGTGTGGAGTTGATCTACCCGAGCGTAATGCTACGAGCACAGCCGACACTTCTGTGTCAGAGACTGTATGCGAAGATCATACTGATACCCGTAAGAGAGACTCTGGGAATGTCAGTGGTCCGAGCGGAGTTAATGCAAACGAGGAAGGCTATCAGCCAACGCCACCACCGAAAGACATTGCCACGGACTTAACGCACCGGCCCCAGTCATCAGTAGATTCGAGTTCAACTACACACTCTAGCCAGCGAAGTTCACGGATAAGAGCTGGAAGTCTAGCGCGGAACGGATTACACGGGCGACATATTTCACTCAGCAGTTCTTCGAGCTTCTCGTCTTTTTCATCACTGGATTCACCGGGTACACCTCCGACACCGCCATTCCCCGAAGGTCCATGTTCGTCTATGCAAGTGCAGAAGGCTCTCCGCGCGACACACGATACCCTATTATCTACGATTGCTGCATTCATCGGACATGTACACGCCCATTCGCGCACTGCCCATGCATCAAGTACTGGCCACCTCTTTGCGCTTGTCCGACAGATTGTGGACGTCGTATGTCGACTCTTGACGATAGTTGATGCTGTCATGTGCGTGGAGGACATCCAGTACTTGAAGCGAGCAGCGCTTGAGCTTTCGAAGGAGAATCTGTATCAGGTTGCATGCGCGCTTGCCGACGCTGTGCGTGAGATGGCGACGACTACGATGTTACCTCCCTGTGAAGAAGATGAAATGGAAGAACGTAGGCAGTTACTCAAGGTAGCCACGGAGGTGCTAAGATCCGGTTCGGATTGCGCGTCTTCAGTTAAGCAGTGTTTGACACGTCCTCTCAATGCACCGCCCTGTATCATCGTACTTCCGCCATTAGTAGACGCCTCTGGCCCACCTACACCTGCCGTGCAGCTGCCTGAACATCGGCCTTTAGAGAAGCCTCGAACACCAGACCTCTTCACCGACAGAGACGATAGCTGGAACGACGACGAGGACATTAAGCGTGCATCAGTTGCAAGCGGTGGGACTGTTCTGCCTCAGTCTTTGGGCGAGCTTCACGAACAAGTACGGATAGGGTATACCGCAACAACGGACGACTATGAGATCACTGGCGAAGATCCTACTCTTCAGCCTCTGCGACGAAGTTCTTCTGATAAGTGGGTGACTGAACTGGCTTACGAAGTGGATGAGGACGGCGACGCGCCGACAAATCCCGTGATACCTGATCAAGATCGTCAATCTTTAGTGGCCATACTGCCGAAGGATTTCTCAGAACCCATCGAGGAAGAGCAAGACGAAGATGAAGACATAGACGAGGACCGCAATTCAGCGGAGAAGGATCTACCTTCGCCGACTTCGCAAGTCTACCAAGACGCTACGGCAGAAGCGAGTACGGCGATGAGTGAAAGTCGGAGGAATTTGTCGCTTGAAGATAAAGTGCTCCACGGCGAACTACCGTCAATTCCACAGATAGACGATGAGGAAAACGGCGTTCCACTTGCGTGGACCCTTTCACATGACTATGCGCCCCAAGATGTTGCGTACAATAGCGAGGGACAGTTGGTTGGCGGGACGCTAGAAGCGCTCGTAGAGAAGATGACCGCCCATGATCAGATACCTGATGCTGGATTCCAAGCCGTATTTTTCCTCACATTCCGATTGTTTACGTCTCCAAGCGGCCTTGCGGAGGCGGTCATAGCCCGTTTCAACCTTGCTCGCCCCAAGGGGTTGATAGATGCAGATGCAGCCTTATGGTCTCAACAGAAACTTCTCCCGGTGCGATTGAGGGTACAAAACCTTCTGAAGTCTTGGCTGGAGGTGCATTGGCGAGTGGGCACGGATGATGAGGCTATTCCTGCGCTCCAAAAGTTTGTTCGAGAAACGATGGCCGAGGTATACCCTGGACCCGCACAGCGGCTAGACGATTTAATTACTTCGCGTGACTCTATGTCTTCATCCACCCCGAGCCCGATCAGTGAACGACAACGACTCAATGAGCGAATGCGAGATGTCGCGATGCCTCTCAAACCAGCTCTCGCGAGTAGTGCATCCACTTCCTCAACTGAAACGCCCCGTCCCATTATGACAAAGGCGTTGTTGGCTTCTCTTCGCTCCCGGAATTTCGACTCCATTGCTGTCACGGAGTTTGATGCTCTTGAACTCGCGCGGCAGATAACGCTGATAGAGAGTCAGCTTTACTGTGCGCTTACTGCCGAAGAGATGATTGAGCTCGGGAGACCGGGCGCCCCTCCCGCGGTCAACGTAAAGGCAGTTACTTCTTTTAGCACCGCTGTTACTGGGTGGGTCTCCGAGTCAATATTGGGGGAACAAGATGTCAAGCGACGCGCATTGCTCATGAAGTTCTTCATAAAGGTTGCTGATGTGAGTGTACTGTAGTTCTATTCTTGATGCGCTTGTACTGATACTGCGGCAATCAAGCGCTGCACATGCTTGAATAACTTTAGTACCCCACGTTCCATCCTTGCTGCGTTAGATTCGGCGACGATATCCCGACTACACCAGACGTGGTCGGTAAGTCGATTTGGACTTCCAGTTTTTTTTGAGGTGGTCCCTTATCCTGCTTGTCAAATTTTTAGGGACTCGCGCAGAAAAGTAAGATACAACTGGAAGCTCTGAGAAAGTTGGCGGATCATGCACGGAACTATCACGAGTATCGCACGCGTCTTCGAAATACCAATCCACCTGCGCTCCCCTTCCTTGGTACGTGAGCGCGTGTAGCGCATTCAGACCCTCTTTATCGAAAACACGTACTGATCGGTTCTGCGTATGTTTTGTGTAGGTCTATATCTGACCGATCTCACGTTCTGCAGGGAAGGCAACCCGTCTCATCGGGCTTCTCCTTTGGAGCCGAACAAGAAGCTTTTGAATTTCAACAAATATCATAAGCTCGCTCGGATCGTGCAGGACATGCAACGTTTCCAGGTTCCGTACAATCTCAAGGATGTGGCTGAGGCACAACAATATTTGCATTTCTGTCTTGACAAGGCAAAGGACCATGGCGACCTGGATGATCTATATCGACGAAGGTTGGTATCCAGACACAATTTTTTTCCAACATTATGCTGACATGGAAATAATCAGTCAATTATTGGAGCCCAAACGCGCTGCAGAAGCACCCGCAGCGAGTGAATTGAAACCGTCCATTTTTGGATGGGGCAACCGCTCTCAGGCTTCCTCTTCTCCAGCAACCGTTGCATAATACACGATCTAACTCTCATTTTTCCTATATTGTTATGCATTCTCTCTGGAAAACTTGGATTAATGTATTTTTATTGGATGGTCGCCATACCTATTGTACTCATTTCTTCTGTTGTTGTGGAACAGCATACCTAAACAAATCCTCCTTCACGGTTATTCTCCTTCCGGTGTTTGCTTCTTTGAAGCTTGCTTTCGTCCCTCATTTCACTTGAATCTCTAACAGGTATTTCGTGGTACTGTTTCTTTCTTTCTTTTCAGAGTGTTTCTTTACATTTGCCTATCGTGTTCTGAATCGATACCTCCCTCCTTTTCTCTGACTTTTTTTATCGATGCATAACTTCTCGGCTCCACTTCGCCCTTGTAACCGATTTGCAAGATTTAGTCATTCTCTTTCAGTGAAGGAAATAAAGTAATTTTTTACCTGTATGGTCTTCTGGCCGCTAAGGACCAACGGACGAACCGGATGCGAAGGTCGAATCAGAGTAAAAGTTGAAATTTTGCATATGTGGTGAGTCGGAGATCATTCTGAAGACTTTGGTGTTCGAGTTCCTTTTACGTAACCGATATATTTTTAAACCATCTCAAACCTACGCCACCTCACCTTGAATGCAATGCATGTAGGGCTTGAACTTTCGAGGCTTCCTTCTGTCTTGTCTTGCTTGGAATATTCGTCGGAGGACACAGTCTTCCAATCCCTATAAAGTTAAGTTGTTGCGCTCGTCGTATTCCTGTTTGCAGTTACCTGACAACATGGCATCATATCACAGAAAGTGGAAGAGAAATTGAATGTCGCTCCATACGGAACAAACGACATTCACCCTAGATTCCACAGATACAGTGCCAGATACCTTCTATCTCCTTGTTCCCATCGCAAATTTGGCCACTGGATTTGGTAGAGTGACGAAATGGTCGTCAAGTGCTATTTTTTTGTCCTCGAAAGACGAACTTGTTCTCCTTTGGTCG